>VDFB02000015.1:167943313-167974027 GCA_007258455.2 Sequoia sempervirens | reverse complement strand
GAATGGTTTTGATTAATAGGGAAAAACAGGTTTTGAAGGGACCCGAAACCCTTTACATCAGAAACAAAATGTTGCTCCAAAAAATATTCAAGAGTCTACCAGCAGCAACCCAATAGCCAAAAAACCAACCACCACAGGTGCCCAACTAAAAGAATACAATCAACAACCAGCGACACCCACCAGAAAAACAATAGATAGAAGACAAACATCAAATAGAAATAGAAAGAAACAAGAAACTAGTTAAGGCCACTCAGAGTTTTGGCCACCTCAATCTGCTAGTTTTTATGTTTTTCAACCATATCCAACAACTCCTTTTTCTCAGCATCAAAAGCTTTCTTCCATTCAGTTGAACCTCTACCAATAGGTACCTTGTCATCATCCTTCATAGTTTTTTTACCCTTACCCTTAGCCATTTTCTCTTTCTCCATGATCTCTGAGAAGAAAAATTGATCTTCTCTGAGCTGCCCAATTTTCTTAAAGAGAATTTCCAAGGCTTTTGCACTATTTGTAATCGAGGTATGGCTTACCTACAACAATTTTTTGATATCCCCATTAATACTAGCAACCTTGGCCTCAAGGGCCTGCCTTCTATCCTCGCACAATACCTTGAAATCATTAAACGAACCTTCTAGTTCCACCATTCTATCAATGAGGATGTCAGACACAGAGGCCTTCTAAACATTCTGCATATTCACCTTTAAGCCTCCTATTTTAATATTAATTTTATTGAATTCCTGCAAAGTCCATTTGGCCAATTTTAAGGTTCCCATAGCCCCAGCCCTCACCATGTCCAGCAAGCCAAACATAGAAGTATCATCCTCATCCAGGTACGAAAAATCCTCTGAAAGAGGATCAATCTTCAAGGGTGGATTAATATTTTTCTTTTCCTCCCCCTCCACATTCAAATCCCCAACCTACTTCACAAGAGACACCTTTGAAATGTCATGAACTGGAGAATACTCCACAGTCACCATTTTATCCGCAGGAACCTTACCTTCCTCTACCTCCTTAGGGTCCATGGTTGTAACTATAGAAGCCTTCTTCTTCAAATTGGCCAATCTCTTCGACAATCTTCTTGGTTTCTCAACCGACCCAACATTAACCTGGGCCCCAACCTCAATAGCCCCACCAACAACACCTTTACCAACAACCACTTTCACAGCCTTGGGAGAGGACCCATTCGACCCAACCTCCGTATCATCACTCCCAGAAGAGGCTAGCCTCTTAGGAGCCCTATTACTCTTAAAACCCACCACCTTCCTTTTCTTGGAAGCCGAAGCCACAGCCACAGGGAAAAAATATTCCTCATCCTCATCCCAGTCTTCCTCCTCCTTCGACGAGGATTTTGAATCTGACGACCCTGATAAATCACTAAAAACCTCTTCCTTGCCTTTGATGGCCTAAGTCAGGGTTAGAGATTGGACATGCTCCATAATAAGCAAAATAAAACCTTCATGGAGGACAAGGGCTCTCCTATTCTTCAGATGAGCATACATTAAGGATTCCAATGAAGATAAAAGGAAGAAGGGAAATCAAATAAAAAAACCATGCCTGAATTGATTAAAGAGAGTGAAATGGTGAACAAGAAGAGCCTTAAATCTCCCTTCTAGCGTCACATATCGCATCATCACCTTCACAACCCTAGCCCAGATTTTCTTGAGGGAGGTTCTATCATATCCCCAGCTCTCCAACCTGACCAAATTATTCCGCTCATCATCCTTAAAAACTGGGTCATCACTTCTTCATTACTCTTTTTGTCTTTGAAAAATTTCCTTCCCATAGTCGGCATGCCAGTAATGGTGGCAACAAGTTCTTCATTCACCTCCACCTCCATCCCTTTCAACACCACTTTGCGATTATGCCAAAGCGAGATAAACTTGGTCGAGGCATCAGGGTCATGACTGTGTAATCTCTCCAAAAATGGAGTGAAATTGTCATGATGAAGGATGTTCCAGAGCTTCTTCTTCTTCCTCTAAATATCACCACATGAATGTGGCTCAACTCAGCTTCTATCACCACCCATTGTATCCCAAATAGAACACACAAAACCCTAGTGAAAGCTACCCAAACAAAAGTGCAAAACCCATAAAACACCCTGAAAGCACGCTAGATGGGAAGAAGTACAAGGCCATAAAAGCCACAACAACTTATCTGACACCATCATTTCTTAAAATTTTTCTAGCATCCTCAGGAATGATCAACCCTTCCTCCCACGAGCGAAATTCACTAAAGCTAACAACCAAATTGGCAAAAAAATTGGCAAGAGAGTTTCCTTCCCAATAAACATGAGAGACGCGGGTCTCTTCGCAAGATTGCAACATCATTACCATATCCTTTATTAGTTGATCCATGTTCCAACTTGGGGGATGAGTACCACACAAATAGTTTATGATATTCATATAATCACCTTTCACCCAAACTTTGGAAAACCCCTTGCTAATAGCATATCTAACACTCATGAATGCAGCCTTCGCCTCCGTGCAATGATTATTCTGAGTACCCAATGGGACTGCCACCATGCCAAGAAGTCTGCCAAAGTTATCTCTTAACACCCCCCACATCCAGCAGGTTCAGGATTCCCCTTCGCTAGCCCATCAAAATTGATTTTGATCCACCCAGTCGGGGGTGACTGCCATCTTGTGTTCTTCCTTGCCATAGAGCTAGCCTTGGGAGAGATAACAAGAACCAAATAAATTTTCCAATTCAAAATCATCTTAAGATCATATCTAGCAAGGCACATAGCCGGATCACACCGAACAAAGTCAGATCTAATAAGAGTGAAATTCTCCATAATAGCCCGATGGACTTTGAAGAAAAGACTCTCAACCTTCAGCTTGGATTCTTGAAAGATATTGTTATTTCTTTCTTTCCAAAGTCCCCAGGCAATATGCAGGACCATAAGATCCCAAAGCCCACACAACACAGGAGAATAAGAAGGGCACTTCCACCAATCATAAAACTTAGCCAAGGAGTCTGGAAAGACCCATCCCAAGTCCCAAAGTCTAAGGAACTTGCTCCACAAGGCAAATAAGTAATCACACCCAATGAGGATATGAAAAGCATTCTCCTCATTAGCTTCACAGAACACACACCTATTAGGAATGGAAAACCCCCTCTTGCAAAGATTGTCAATCGTAAGGATTTTACCTTGCATAATCAACCAGTAAAAGACATTCACCTTAGGAGTAAGCTGCTTATTCCATAGCCTCCCCCAGAACATAAAAGACTTCAGAGTAACTAGGGAATTCAAAAAAGCAAAGGCCACAAAAAAATTACCACTTGCACACGGAGCCCAAACCACTCTGTCATGCCGAGGAAACACTAGAATTTGAACCTTATATAAGAAGTCCTTAAGAATCTTCAAAGACTAGTCCCAAACATAAAAATTCTTCCAAACCCCATCTTCAAAGTAATCTGCCACCTTGACTCCAAACAGATGTTTACACAGGGGAGCAATAGGAGGAGCCCAAGGAAGAGAAATAAGAGGGCAATCCCCACACCAAATGTCATCCCAAAAGAGAATCCTAGTCCCATAGCCCAATAGCCACTTAACACCTTTAGCAATCACATCTCTACAGAGCAAAATATTCCTCCAGAAGCATGAACCAGATGGGATCTCCTCTGCATAAATCAAATCCCAAGGCCTATCGAGATGGAATATTGTATACAATTGTCAATTACACAGGTATTTCTAGGACAAACTAAGTGAATGGTATGGATTCTAAGAATAGGGGTATTGAGTTTTCTAAACTCAATCTCAAATATTATTAAAAGAATGGGTGTTTCAACTTCAAATACATCATGATCCAAAGGCTTATGACTAAATTTGCATGTGTACTTAACATGGAAGACCGTTGGGAAAATTTACTCATTAAGTATGGTGCACATCAAAGGAGAAATAACATAATAACTTTGGATCAACTACGAGAATTTTCATGTAACCAAGTATCAAATGAATTAAAGGATTTGAGTGAAGATATTGTACCTCAATCTATTTAATTTCAAGAGGAGACATTCAAATTTTATATCTAGTTGACTAGCCAATTCAAGTGGTATAACTAAATATTGGATGAACAAAATAGTCATGAATAGGTCAAAAAGATTCTTGTAGAGGAAAATAAGTGAACAAGCAAGAGTTATCACACAAAGAGAAAGATCAAAAATATAAAAAATAAGTAAAGAAACAACTCCAAGAGACTTAATTATTAGAGTTGAGGACTAAAAAATTAAGATGAAATAATCTAGTGAAGTGGAAGGAAGTTCAAAGCTTGATAAATTGAAGTTATTTCCTAAGAAAAGATTAAAATGACCTTCACTCATTCACGTTAGTAGTTCTCAGATAATTGAGATAAAAGTGTAAAATCTTATATATAAAACTAATATTCAATGCAAAGAAGTTATTGGAATTCCCAAAACTATCATATATACATCTCCAACTTTGATAATCTATCCTAGTAAAGAAATGATAAGGTCAAGATCAAGAATAAGCAAAGGAAAACTTGAACAAGAAGAGAAGAGTAGTGCTTGAACTACCACATAATCTAAAGGTAATTTCCAATTTAATTTTAAAATAAAATATCAAAACAGATAAAATATAAACAAGCTTTACGAAGTACAAGGAAGGGTTCATTGTTGTTGAAATTATTGTCCCCAACATGAATAATAATGTCCAAGGTTTATAGGTTGTTCATTTCCAATTTTCAGAGGCCAATTTAGAACTAGTGAACAAGAGGTAACATTAAATTCTTACATCTCATCACAAAAAAATAAAATATATGCTAGTAAAATATTGTAAGGTAAAGGTAATATTAAAAACATCGAATAGGAAGTTGAGAACCTGTATTGCTCATCTTGTCCACATGGCCAATTCAAAGTAAAAAATAAATTCACCATTAGGTGGCTATAATAGTGGTTTAGACTGAGATGGGCGGCCGCGTGCGCGGGTTTCTCGCCTCTAGCTCCGCCTTCTGCTTCCTTTTGTCTCAGGCTGGGGTGAATCGGTGGGGTTTTCGCGCGAGGGTTGTGGCTGGGGTGGCCACATTCTCTTCTCTCGTGCTTTCTCTGCAGCAGATTTCGGGCTCGCGTTATTTTGTTCTGCATGCTGTGACTGGTGGTGGTCTGGGTCTGTGGGTAGGATCCGGCCCTTTTTGGTGACTAAATCTTGGTGGAGGGAGGCTGGGGGTTTCTTTGTGCCCTTCATTGGCTGCTTCAAGCTATCGGCGGTTTTGGCCCCGAGCCTTGCATGGCTCCAAACGGGACTTCTCCTGGTGGCAAGGGGTTGTCTTTCAAGGATACGGTGGTGGGATGCAATCCATCGGTATCAGTGCACATGAATCCATTTTTTGGAGAATCTGGATCTGGAATGGGAGAGTCTTCATATTTATCTGGAGGTTTTAGGCCCTCAAAGGTGAATGGGTGTCTTGCCAAGTGTGACAATAGGCCGGTTGTTGAGATCCAGCCTGAAGCTGTTGTGGATGATATTAACTACCTTTCAAATCATGCTCTGATTTGTAAGTTCCTCGGGATACGGGTATCTTTGCCTTTTCTGGAATCCTGGGCTCGGCGTACCTGGTCTCCAGAGGGGGATATGGATGTTATGTTGGCAGCCAACGGCTATTTTCAAGTGGTCTTCTCTTGCATGTCGGACAGGAATAAAGTCTTTGAAGGAGGGCCCTATTTCTACAATCAGGTGGGGCTCTTCATAAAGCCTTGGCATATGGGTTTCAACCCTACAGAAGAGCTCCCCTCGCGGGTTCCGGTTTGGGTGAGATTACCATGGCTTCCTTTAGAATTCTGGAGGGAGGACATTTTTAGCTTAGTTGCAAGCCAGCTTGGAAAACCAGTTGGTCCTTCGAGACAGACTATGGAGAAGAAGGTAATTACCTATGCCCGAGTATGTGTTGAAATTGATTTGAATAAGCCTTTGCCTGATTCTATAGAAATTCGGTTGGGATCAAGCTCATGGATTCAACAACTTGATTATGAAACACTACCATTCTGTTGCCGCTTGTGCCATGAATATGGGCATTTGCAGAGGATGTGCCCCAAATCTAAACCTGTAGAAGATTTAAAACTGGGGTCAGATAGTGCACCTCCTAACCAAGATAAAGGGAAGGCCCCCATGAGAGAGGACAAGGAGGGTTTCATTCCTGTAAGAGCTCGTAACAAGGGTCGAGGCCAAAAGCGGACCTTTAAAGATAGACAAGTAGATGAGGTTTTCAATAAGTTTGATGCCCTAGATGATCTGGAACAGTTCGATGGAACTATTGCTAATATGCCTTCTGGACAAGATCTCTTGGAGGTAGGGGAAACAGGTGGGGATGAGAACAACGTCACTCAGACCAATCCGCAGGAGGGAGTGACTGTGATTCAGATGGATAAAGACATTTCTGTGAGGCCGATGGGGGAGTTGGGAGCCAGTGGAGGCATGGAGTTGCAGGAGAGCTCTGCTCCTTTCTGCTCTAAGTCTTCTGCTAGGATAGATCGGCAGGAGGAGAGCAAAAGTAAGGGATCCCCTTCTGTTTTAGGTATTCATCAGAAGGCCATTAAAAAGGATGCTTCAGAGAAGTCCCTTAAGGTGGGAAGGAAGAAAGACCAGGAAAAGGTGAAGTTAGTAGGAGAGACCTTAGTGGAGTCTGGTGCTGTGAAGACCATTGATTCCCACTTTCCTCTATCTCAGAAATGATTGTTCTCTCATGGAATGTAAGGGGGTTGAATAGCATCCCTAGACAAAAGGCTATTCGGGAATTGATTAAGTCTTATTCGCCTGAGGTGGTTTTTATTCAGGAAACTAAGTTATCTATTGATAGGATGCTTTCCACAGCTACTAAGATTTGGCCTAGAAGCCTCTATCAATGCATTGGTGCTCAAGGATGTTCGGGAGGCTTGGCTCTGTTATGGGATCCTCGCAAGCTTGTCCCACTCTGGTGGATATCTAGTCGGTCTTCTATCTCCCTTGTGGCCACCTATTGTGAAACCGGTGAGACTCTTCTCTTCACTAATGTTTATGCTCCAACTGACTTCATGGGAAAAGCTTTACTTTGGTCACATATAGGATGTGTTCGTTCTCTTGCTCCTTTGTTCCCCTGGATTATAGCAGGGGATTTTAATGCTGTTTTAAGTTTAGAAGAGAAGCGTGGAGGTAATCCTAGGCTTGATCCTTCTACGAGCCTTTTGCGAAGTAATATTGAAAGTTTGAAGGTTGTGGATATTACACCTTCCAATGGTTTGTTCACTTGGAATAATAGAAGATGTGGGGCAGAGGCGATAGCTGAAAGGTTAGACAGGTTTCTTGTGTCCTGCTACTGGATGGCGGATTGTTGGAATACCAGATCGGAGATTTTGGACTGGAGAGGTTCAGATCACTGGCCAATTCTTTTGTCTGCCTCTAAGTTTCGAATGACAAAGAATCCTTCTTTCAAGTTTCAGCTTATGTGGTTGAGGGATGCCTCTCTTCAGGATCATATGCTTGCTTGGTGGGGGGAAGGGAAGCCTGCTTATGGCACTGCTATGTTTTCCTTTGTTAAGCAATTACAGTTTGTTAAGTTTAAGCTGAAAAGGTGGAACAGGATGGTTTTTGGCAATCTCTTCGCAGCTAAGAGAGATGCCCAGCTAAGGGTGGACACTATTACTCGTCAAATCAGAGAGCAGGGTCTATCTGATGGGCTATTTAGAGAAGAAGCTATGGCGCTGAGAGATTTGGAAGAATGGGAGCTTCGCGAGGAGATCTATTGGAAACAAAAAGCTCGGATCGATTGGCTACAGGAAGGGGACAGAAACACTAAGTTCTTCCACAACACTGTAAAAGACAGAAGACAGGGGAGTGCTCTCAATTCTCTCATGACAACAGAAGGGAATTTGGTTTCCTCTCATAGGGAGATTGCCCTGGAGGCCACTCATTTTTTTGGCAGTCTATTTTCTGAGGATTCTGATCCTGCTAGGGCTGAGGAGGATTTGGTGCTGGAGTGCATTCCCCCCATTGTCACTCCTGAAATGAATGAGGCTCTCATTAAACCTATCTCTCTTTCTGAGATAGAAGCTGTGGTGTTTGGAATGAAGAAGGGTAAAGCCCCGGGACCCGATGGGTTTCCTATAGAGTTCTTCCAGGCCTTTTGGGACATTGTCAAGATGGACCTCTTTGAAGTGGTGCAAGAATCGTTTAACAATAAGCAAATGCTTAAGGCTCTGAATGCTACCTTCCTTGCCCTCATCCCAAAAAAGGAAGGTGCTAACTCTCTTAACTTCTTTAGACCTATTGCTTTGTGCAATGTCACGTACAAAATAATCACTAAAGTGATAGCTGAACGATTAAAGCCATGGCTCAGTAATCTCATCTCTGAGGAGCAAGGGGGATTTGTTACAGGAAGGCAGATTTTGGATGGGATTATTATAGCGGCTGAAGCTGTGCACTCTATGGCGGCCTCAAAGGAGAAAGCCATGTTCATAAAGCTTGACATGGCCAAGGCTTATGATAGGGTCAAATGGAGCTTTTTGCAAAAAGTTCTCCAAGCTTTTGGCTTTGGGAGGGAGTGGATTAGTTGGGTTATGAGCTGCATTACCTCACCCTCTTTTGCTGTCCTGATCAATGGTGAACCTACCGATCTCTTCGGGGCGGCCAGAGGCCTTAGGCAAGGGGATCCTCTCTCCCCTTACCTTTTCATTTTGATGGCGGAGGGCTTGGGAAGGTTTCTCAAGTCTCAAGTTAGGCAGGGTCTGATTCAGGGTTGGAAGTGGGGGCATGGCATTCCTCCTTCTTCCCATCTCCAATTTGTGGATGATACGTCTCTGATGGGTGCTGCTAGAATTCAGGAGGCTATTAATTTTCGAAGGGCTTTGGATATTTATGTGAAAGCCTCAGGACAAAAGATTAATGAAGAAAAGTCTCACATCTTTTTCTTCAATACCCCTGCTCCCATTCAAGCTAGGATTGCTCGGATCTTGAGGTTTCAAATTGGAACTCTTCCTTTTGTGTATCTTGGAATCCCTCTTTCAGACGAAAGACTGTCAAGAGGTGTGTGGCAGGAAATTTTGGATAAATTTCGGAGCAAGGTGAGTCATTGGACCCACCGGTGGCTTTCAACTGCTGGTAGGGTGACTCTTTTGAAGTCCGTTGTCCAGGCTCTTCCTATCTATAGGTGTCTTGTACAGACTGCCCCGGCTGGTTTCATCAAGGACTTTGACTCCCTTTCCAGACAGTTTTTATGGACAGGTAATTTGCTTTCCTCCAAGTGGAGTCTGGTCAAATGGGATTGTGTTTGCAGATCAAAGCAGGATGGGGGCCTTGGTTTGCGGAAAACGAGCTTGATCAGTAGGGCTCTTGCTGCTAAGCTCTTTTGGAGATGGTGTACTAGCCAGGATCAAGGATGGGCTAAGATCCTTAATGTTAAGTATCTTGGAGGGGTGAATGGGAAAGATGTTCCAAGATACAACTTGACAGGAAGGGGATCCATGGTTTGGGATACTTTGAAGAAAGGAGAGCAACTTGTCAAGAAGGGTCTTTTCTGGATTTGTAATCGGGGATCAGATGCCTTGTTCTGGGAGGATTCTTGGGATGGATTCCCTCCTATCTTATCACAATACCCTCACTTGCAACCTCTTTGTGATATTTTTCTTGCAGCTGGCTGGAGTAAAGTTGAGGATTTTAAGGTGTCTTTAAGAGTGGGTCGTGGCGAGGGAGCTAGATGGAAAGAACCTTGTGAATGGCCTCCAGGGGGTACTGAGGGCGAGAGGGAGACTCTTGCTAGGATTCTTGTTGGTAGAACTTGTAACTCTTTGAGAGAACCCGATACCCTTGCTTGGGGACCTAATCCAAAAGGAAAGTTCTCAGTGGCATCTGGTTATCAAGAGTTGGAAAGATTAGCTTTTGATAGGACTGACAGTCCTTGGTGGAAGCAAGTCTGGAATAAGTCTGCTTGGCCTAAATGTAATTTTTTCTTGTGGCTTGTGGTGCAGAATAAATGCCTTACCTGGGAGAATCTTCAGAAGAGAGGCTTTCATGGGCCTTCTATCTGTATTTTATGTAATAAAAATGAGGAAAATAGCTCACATCTCTTTTTCCACTGCTCTTTCACCAGAGTTATTTGGCACTGGTGGTGGGAAGCTTGGGAGCATGCTTGTATTCATGCCAACTCTCTGGTTGAGTTATGGAATAGTCTTGGTAGACCCCCTTCTAAGACCTCCTTTCTTGAGGTGGCTTGGGACATTGGTCCAGGATTTATTATCTGGCAGGTGTGGTTGGAAAGGAACCGCAGGATATTTCAGGATAAGTTGAGGATGGTGCAACAAGTGTGGTTGCAAGTGATAAATATGCTTCAGGAAACCCTGGCTGCGAAGTGTGATCTCTCTGAGGATATTGATCCTGGAGATGTGCGCGTGGTTCACAACTTGAATATTTCTGGTGCTGGTTGTAGTGGTGCCCTTTGTAAGAAGCAACAGGTTAGAAGTAAGCAGGCTAAACGCAAGGTTTGTAGGGAGGGAAAGTGGTCTCTCCCTCCTTTGGGGACTCTTAAGATCAATACTGATGGGTCTTCCAGGGGAAACCCCGGGCATGCTGGGGTTGGAGGAATTGGCAGGGATTGCTCTGGTGAGGTTATCTTCTTCTTCTCCTTCTATAAGGGGATACAGACCAACAACTACATGGAGGCGCTTGCTGTCCTCTTGGCTCTTGAAAGAGGATGTGCTCTGGGATGGAGTAAGATTATCTGTGAGTCTGATTCCCAGGTGGTGGTGGATATGTTGAATCTACAACGGATGGAGAATATGGATTGGCATCTGGCTGTGGTGGGCAGGCAAATTCTTAAGCTGAGTGCTTCTTTGGATGCAGTCTCTTTCTGCTATGTTCCTCGCGAGTGGAATAGGACTGCTGACTGCTTGGCTAAGTGGGCTTCAGATCGCGGGGAGGGATGGATGGCGGGAGATTGGGCCCATTTGCCTCCGGACTGTGTTCAGGATCTTGAGAGGCTTGCCAAGGAGGATATGGATGATTAGTTGTGCCCCTTCGGGGGCTTCCTTTTGTTAGTGTTGTTTTCTCTTCTGGGCTTGTGGCCCTTGCCTTTGTACTTTGCTGGCTGATTCAATAAATTTTTACCCCTTTTATAAAAAAAAAAATAGTGGTTTACAATTCGAGAGGAACGAATTTAGCTGAAATCACATATTTTAGAAATATAATGATTTAAGCCTTAAAAGTTCCATTTTAAGGATTCCATTGAAGAGGGTTTGATCAAATCACCTTAGATCAAACCCCCTTGGATAGAACCTCGCTAGTTTTAAACCATACCTATAAATGCATCTCCTTTACACCTATCAAAATGCTGATAAAAAATCACTTTTGATTTAGATTTTGGGGATCAAATGAATCCATTTAAAATTTATTTCAAATGATTATGGTATTCCTCGTAACAAGCTATCCAATGAATATAATTTTAATATGTTTTGGTTTTGTTATGTATTTGTTTTTTAAGTTTTATTAAACATAGGTTTTTCATCGAAAATGAATTTCTTTGTTCTTCACATGTGGAAAAATAGAAGATTATCAAAAAAAAAAAATTAAAAATATGAGTGCACTAGATATTAAAGTCCTTGATCCAACAAAAAATTAAATTAAATTTTGGCATATACAAAAAAAGTTACATGTTATATGGTCACTGTCTCGAATTGTAATTCGCTTGACTTTGAAACTTGATTAAGGAAAAATATTCAATAAAAATATCTAACCAAGTGGAAGCACTAGATATCAAAGTTACAAATCTAAATTTTAAAGAATTAGAATTTTATCCTTCATGGAAAAGTTATGCTATAATGATGGCCACTTTTAAAAATGTTGTTTTCTCAAAAAATCAATTTTTGTGGGAGATGGAAAAGAAGTGAAATTTGATTCCAAAAATTTTGAAAAAAATATTTTTAGAATCTACGACAAAAATTTGATGAGACTCTAGTTTGCACCATCTTCAAATTCCTCACAGCTTTAGCTTATAGGTGCTCGAATGTGAAGATTTAGTTAAAAATAATAATTTCAGTATTCAATTTGGCCAAAAATTGTAAACCACTATTATGGGATCACCACGGATGTTAAGGATAGATGAGGGACCTCAAATGAAAAAAATGATGAATTGGTATCTTGTCAAATAAAAATTCAACGATGGTTTAGGAATCTTTGTGAAGATAGCACAAGAATTATCAATGATTTATTTAGTTTACTGATTGGTATTTGGGTTTCCATTTGGTAATCCATTGATTTATAATGTTTTGTGAATAATAATATTTATTTGTGTAGTGGTGTTACAACTAGTTTAGAGACTGTTAGGTCCCAAAATAATTGTCCCAAATCTTAGAGTTTATTTCCACCTTAAAGGCTAGGGGTTTGTATTTGAGAAGGTGAATAAAGGCTTGTCAAAAGACTCAAGATGTTTAAATATTAATATATAAGAGTGGATATCTCTCCCACTCTTTGGGACCAACTTAAACCTAATAGGGTATTCCTAGAAATATGCTTAAATAGACACTTAAATCAAACAAATGAACATTTATATAATCAACAACCATACCCAAATGCAAACTTAACCCCAAAGGCTACCACTAAGTTAAGTTTAACTATATATAATAAGCTCACTATAGTTGATTCAAACACTTTACACACATGTCTTAAAATGACATCAATAATGTAATTACATAAGATAATTTCTTTTCTAACTCTAACATTAGTAGGGCATAATTTTTTGTTAATGATTCATTGATAATGTAATATTTTATTTCTCTTAATATTTATTCTTGGATGCAATACTAAATCATAAACAACAATATACCAATCTACTCCTACTTCCTATACTACTAATGGATGATTCTATTATTTTTTATGGGTGTGGAAGGCCGAGATTCCTATTGATCAATGCCTTATTGGGTAACTAAGTTATATCCAACCATGACAAGCAAAGAACAATAAATTATAGCAAAGGTATGATACCAAATAATTACTTCTACTTAATAATCCTTCTTTTAACTCACCATTATTCATCTACAACAAGTAAAATACTATTAAATATACTAATTTTATATAATAAATTTGAATATTGTAACATTTTTAAATACATGTTATATCTACACCAGTAAATGTGGTGGAATTTTTTTTATAATAAGAGGGTTTATCACACCCCTTAGTCCACAAACAATCCAAAATATCAATGACTAGTCAAGGAGACAATTGTTACACATTTTCTATAATAACTAACTCTCTACAACTTAGAGAGCAACTCTAATGGTGGATAAACTATTATATTAAAACCTTGGATTAATATGCACCATGACCAACAAAAACCCAAAGAACCAACACATTTAATGAGTGAATAAATTGCATATATAGATTAGTCATTTGGGAATTCAGGTTGTAAAGGAGAAGGAATATATATTTGATTCTACAATGATTTCCCATGCTTTAGCCATCATTATGATAAATGTTACATATCAAAATCACCCTTTTGAGATTTGCAAACATCTAGACCAATGAGAAAATTACCTTTTGTCAATTTTCCATACCTTAATGGCTTGTGGAATCTTGTGCAATGATGAGGAAATGCTAAAAAATTCTATTGAAATAGCAACCTAGAGATGACATATCAATAATAGGGTTATGCAATAGTAATTGTGGTGGTCTAGGCATCAATTTTTTTTTTGAATCTATGTCAAATTTATAAAGAATGATTTATGGGTGCCATTGGATTTAATATGATAGTTATAGGGTTGAATCAAATGATCAATGAAGCTTTGGTCCATTCATGAGGGTAGGTGGGGATAGATATGAAATTACACCATTCCACTTGGTGCCCTAATATCATCTCACATATTCGACTTTGGCTTCACATTCCTACATCATCCTTTGTGTATGCTTCGTTAAATATTTTGAAAGAACCAAAGAAATTTTTAGCAACTAATCATAACTTAATTGATAGGTTCAACCTTCAATATCAACAATGAATGTTGTTAAAATATTTGCATGTAGATTGAAGTTTTCTATGTACCAGTATTTATTTATAAATAAATATCATTATGTAGTGACAATTAACTAGGGAAGAATTATCACAAAATTTTGCACTTGTAGAAATAAGAAAGTTTCAAGATTGAATTTGATTGGAAAATGAAAATGATAGTGTACTATATCCTAAGTATCCAAATGATTTAAAGAGAGTTCAAATATAAATATCAAGAAAAAACAATGATTTATAACAATATTTTTCTATTATTTTTTCTTTTAAGTCCATTTTTTATATTTGTAAAAAATGGGATTACAAGACCCTAACCCTATTAAACAAAAAGGCCATAAAGGAAAATATTTTGAGTCTCATGAGAAATGAGACTAAATTCCAATAAGAAAACATTAACATAGTCTAAAAAAAGAACCAAAGAAATACAAATCACAACAGGGGATATCCTTGAGCAACAAACATAAAACAATAAAAAGATAAAAAGGCTCGAGATCTACCAACTTCTGCAGACCACTAGCAACTTGACATTTAGCCAATTATATCAAGTTTCCACAATCCATGTCAAATTATGTTGAGCTAGTTTTTCGCTTTGATTGTGTGCTATTTCTTTTACATCAACCTTTTGGATCACACTACGTGATCCATCATCAAGATGAATTAGAGATCTCAAGGAGCTAAAAAGATTAGGAGCTCAAGCATAATCCCAAATTCCATTGCCCACTATGCCACCTTTCTACTCTTTATTGCTTTTGTACAATTTTATTTCCGTATCTTGTATTCTTTTCTTGGATGTTATTTTCTTGGTGATCATCCATCTTAATACATTATTCTACAGCTAAAGTTTTTCTTGTAGTGTCCCCAATTTCTCTTTCATGATAAAATAATCCTAGTAATTTCCTTTTAAAAGTTCATAATTTTGTGTTGGAGATTTAGAACCTCCCAAAGGATAGAACTCGGGGTCCACCTTTTTAGGAGTATTAGAAGTAGAATGGTCCACCAAAGAGTTTTTGTCTTTATCAAGGGTCATGGAAGAGGTGGGGTTGGGGGTAATCCATGTTAGGGATCAGGTAGATCAGAGCAATAAACATTAACAATTATATGCAAATTAAATAACCCAAAAATAACAATGAAGAATGACACAAAAGAGATCAACACATAATTTTAACATGGTTCACCCAATATGGGCTACATCCAAAAAAAATCAGCCATCGAATGATTTTATTATCCAGTGTAAAACAGATTACAATCTCGCAAATACCATGCCACAACTTACATCCTGTTGGTGGTTTTTTTCTTGTAACCAAGTTTGTCTCCTATTCTACCTATGGAGTAGCCATCTCCAATCAAGGGTAGCTCGGAGGACCTGGACCAACTGACAAGATCCAATCAAAAACTAAGATCTTCTGCACTTTAGGCTCTGCAGAACCAGGGTGGGTATACCCACACAATGCCTCAAATAAGACTAGACATTGCTTTTTATTGCAGATGACTCTTGATGCCAAGTGTTGAAAACATCAAATAGGGCTAAATTCTCAGTTACAAAACACTTGAAGCAACAAGTAGGTAGGACAAGACATCAAGCAAAAGATATTCAATGATTTATATGAATTTTTTTATGAGAGGGATAGGGCTGGAAGATAGACTAGTGCCTAATCCAGGGTCATGGAGTCACACACACAAATGGAAGAATTTCTGCAAATGGACCTCAACCATTGGATCTTGTTTTGTTGATGCCTTGCATCAACTATCAGTGCCTTACACTGATAATCCAGCTCTTGTTACCATTCAGACTCTTCTTACCAAATCCAGCTTGCATACAAACAATCACTATCACCTGCTCAAAGGGTTTTAACTGCTCCCTTGAAGCAGACCTATCAACAAACGACACAGTCTCATGAAATATGAGAAGATGAAGAAAGGCACCTTATGCATTCATTCAAACGATCAAAGCATACAAGCATGGAGACAATCTGATGGCATATGCATGACAGACAAGTGTCTTCATGTGTTCCTTGTACAAACTGATTGCATTTACAGAGAAATTTAGAATTACAGACTATAGACTCAATGCATGACACCAGACTAAACCCTAGTATCTCAGACTAATCCCAAACTCAGAAAAATGTGGAACAAAACACCAAAGTTCGGAACCCCTACATATGGCCATGAAATTCTCCTTTATAGGAACAGGAGAAGCAACAAGCAACAGGCCAAATGAGATTACATGTCATCAAACAAAATGACCAATCAGCACAGCTCGCAGGCCATGTCACCAACTTCACCAGCTTCACCGGATATCATTAAATGCTTTGTGCCAGGTGATCCTAGGGAAATCTTGATGCAGATCCGATCAGGTCAGAAGAAACAGGTACAGGGATGAGCAGCCATGACAGTCAAATCAGGAAGGTACACTGACCATGCCATGCAGGAAATCCGCGGGTGCAATCATCACAGAACCAAAGGCCATAAATGCAGAATTCAGCCATTTCAACCACTTCTCCATCTCAAACAGTCTGTTGCCCTAATTCTGTAATAAATTCCATCCCCTGTTACACCAACTCGCACCAGTATCGAGGCTCAGGACCGAAATGGAGTCGCCATGTTGATCCCAAGTGAGATCCTCATTGTCATTCTTGAGCCACGGGCCAAGTGACCAACCACAATAAATGCATACTTGGTTCAATCCATGTCGGCCACAACTTCCAACAAACCAGTCGGCGTGACACCGCGGAGTCGTGAAGACAACACGCCAAAAACCCAATGTTTCATCGAGCAAACATACCATTCGGCAAGACCGGGCGCACTCAGCCAAACATCACAGCGACAACAATGCCACATTGGCAAGAGAAGGCACAATCGACAGGAGATCATGTCGACACCCCAACAAGAAGCACCATTGGCAAGAGAAAGCGGTGTTGGGAAGACATCAGGGCAAAGAAAATATGCCATATCGATCACTGAACATAGTCGGTGAGAGAAGGAGGGGTCGGGGAGACATCTCCCCGACACATCGAACGGGGACCACTAAACAAAAGATCTTGGAGAGAGATCACGAAGTTTCCCAGAGATCACAACAAAACTGAAGGGTCACACCGAGAGCATCACAAAGTCGGGGAGAGATGGCCGGGTCGGCCAGACATCATGGTGAAGTCACCACGACCAAAGAGAGTCACACCGAAGTCATCAAGCACATCGGCCAAACAAAAGGAACTTGGGGAGACGTCTTCTCGAAGATCATGCATCATACCAAGGGGTCAACACAATCAGCGAGATAGGCAATGGTCGGGGAGACATCTCCCCGACACAATGAACACAAGCCACAAGGAGGGGGTCTCGGGGGGGACAAGCAGGGGTTATCGAGAGGTCACCCCGAGAGCAAAAAGTTACGCTGAAGGCAAGGTGGGGCCGGTGACAAATGGAGAACGGGGCAAAAGGAGAACAAAGAAGTCATAGAGTCGAAGGAAAAATGGAATTAGGAACCTCCAAAAATTTCTAAGACAAACCCCCGACCCAGTTCCACCCCCGCCAAAAGCAAAAGAAAAACAAAGCGAGTGGAGCCGGGGTCAGAGAAAAACCCGAAACCATAAGCATGAGAAAGGTTCCAAAACCAGTTTCCATTCCGATCCTGCGCCCACCAAAGGAAACAAAACAAAAGACAAGCGAAGAGGCGAAGTCGGGGCCATAATGGAACTCGAAAAAGAAACCAAAGGCAATATCCTGATTCTGATTCCATTCTGGTTCCGCCCCCGCCAGACAAAGAAAAACACAAGGCAAGGAAGAAAAGAAAGATTTGGCCATTGGAGACATGAACTCTTGGCATGCTAAGCTCAACCCTAGTGGGAGCCCATTTACCCCACGTGCCAAAATGATAGAAAATTCCCAAGCTAAAGATTTGTCATGAAAAACAAGAGTACACAACTAGACAATGAGAGAACCAGAAATGGCACTAACACATCCCAGTCGCTTATAACAAGATTTTTAGAAGCATATAAAATTAGGGTTTTACAAAGTCATTTTTTATTTGTCAGTTAACAAAAATTAACTACCGACCCTTGATGAGAAAAAAAAGGGAAAGAGTGTACAGTATTTGCATGATTAGTCACCACATACCAACAATCCATCATTTTCTTGGTTAAACATTGGGGTGGATAGTAGGGGTCTCCTTGAGACTAAATTAGTAGATGTATTGGAGTTCTTAGAGATTCCAAATCCATCTATGTTAATATTTTTTCCCTTATCCAAATGAATTTAAAAAATGAAAGGGTTCTAGCTATGAAGAGGGCACAATAATTTTCACCACCTAGGTGGTATATATATTTTTTTAGTTGTAGAGACCTTAGGGTTACTTTTTTAAGGCCCCCCATAAGACTCATCAGGGGGTTAGAGAGGAATCATAGATTATGGGGATACAAGGGGTGGCAGGGGTTCAAGCCAATTGGAATATGTACAAATAATATTTGATCCCTTGGTGAAGGGGAAAACCATTTTTACCCATTAAAACCTTACTAATTGACTACTCAAGGTAACTATAAATGCATTAAAAATAATTCATTTTAATGTCATTTATTAAGTGATTCAACATGGGTAACAGGTAAGAGTAGAAATTTTTTAATATTTCTTCCCACATGATATAACACATTAAGGTCTCTACAACATCTTTCTAGGACCCTATAATATCATCCCATTTGAATTCATTTTGGAATCTTTTGACTTCATCTCCCAGCCTCAAGAATTTGTTCATTTCCTCATGGTTGTGGCTCTTGATCATCTTCTAAATTTTCCTCCCTTCCATCTTGAGCCTTGTAGCCAAAGCTATCAAGTCCTTTGAGACCTTGAATGAGATGCCTTCGATGAAGACCAAACCAACTTTACATGAAGAGGTAAATTCCTTGGGTAGAACAAGATCATGATTATTTTTGGCTTCAAGGTAGCATGAGAGGTTTCCCTTGTAAAAGATATCCCACACCTCCACATTATTTTTCACTTTCTTGCAATTCATGGGCTTAACTCTATTGAGATCTCCTCACATGGTCAAATTTCTAGATCTTTGGAAACACATAGTGATGCTTATGTAGATATTGGAGGCCAATAAATTTTTAGTTCTTCCCTAACCCATTTTGGTTCTAGTAGGTTCCATTTCAAAATTAATACTTTAACTTTAAGCGCATATGGATAGAATGGGCATGAAACCTAATGATTATTTCCTTAAATTCACTCATGTCAAAACACCAACAACTCAATGGTAGTGGTTGGGGCTTAATAGTTAACACTTGCTTCTTCACTGAGACTATTTTTTATCATTTGAGGGAGGGCGCCCTCAAAATTCCAGCATTTTAAATATTTTATAATACCTCCCAAATTATATAGTAATTCGTTTGAGATAATTCCTTCTCTTAAAACATGATTAACTTTTAAAATTTTAAAATACATGAGGATCTCCTTAGTCTCCTTGATGGTATGTTTATATGACCAATTAGGAACAAGATCTATGTTGATCATGCCTAAGATGGTTTTGGATTCACCTTTAAGGATGAGGCTCTTGATGCCAATGTCTCTAACAAGGGTCATGCCTCTTAAGACAACCATGGCTTCAACAAATTTATTAATTTGACTTCCTCGATTCTCAACATATGCATAGATTAGATGGCCTTTGCAATCTTTGATTAACCTCTCCTACCTAACTCAATTATAGGTCCATTTTTTATTTTTAAGAAAAAAATGAGTCTATTTTTGGCTAATGGTAACTTTTTTATTTATTTTGGCATTGGTTGTTTTAAGATACCTTTATTTCATTAGTTTAGAGGATAAAAAAGTTTTGATTTAAAGAAAAATATTTTTTACATTATTCTATTCTTATTTTTTCTTTAAAACTTCTAAGAGAGCTCAAAATTAAGTGCATTTGACAAATATAATGTAATGAGTGTTTGTGCTATATTTATGTTCTAGAAGTTTCATTTAATTCTAAGTGTTAAGATTCAATGATTCGATAGTTTATTGTATTAATATTTTAGAAGTTAGTAAGTTTATTGTGTTAAGATTTGAGAAACTAGTAATCAAAATATTTGTGTTCAACTTTGCTTCACACTTATCCTCTATTCTCAATTAGTATATTTGTATGCACTTTAAAAGGTTATTATTTTGGATCTAACATCATGTTCATATTTTTTGTAGATTCTTTCTTATGTAAAATCATTCATATTGTCTCTGCTTTAACCATTAAACGGTGTTTTATTTTCAGCTCCTATTTTTATTTAGTTTCATAACAAAAAGCCTTGTGAGATAAAAAAATTCAGTCTTGTGATCCTACCTTTCAGATCAAAAAGATAAGTCTAGATTATTTTCAACATTTTATTTGTATATGAAATCTTTAGAAGATAATTTATACAATGTGCATAAGTAGTGTGAACCCCAAATCTATGTACCTGCAAAACAAAGAGATTAAACACCCTAAGTTAGATATTGCAAGCATAAACAAGGATTCCCCATGAGATTCATTAACATAGCTCAAATTAGGAAGAAAATAATGAAGAACACAAAATAAATCACAAAATAAAGATTGAATCCTAATTAAGCATGCAAACTCTCAATCCCATGGGGGAATTGGTGCCAATTTGATGTGGAAATTTGGCCCTTTCCCAATCCCTAAGATGCAAGCTTCGATATGTAGACTTGATGATGAACTTTGATCCACTTTTGATGATGAATGATGAAGACTCCAAGCCAAATCTGCAAAAGAACCTAGCTATGAACTCAATGGTGTGAAACTTGATAGATATTTGAGCATGGTAACTTTACTCAAATTGTGGATGATGAAATGAGGAGAGAAGCTCTTCATTTATAGGATTTCAAGATGGATGAAAGCCCAAATTTGAGCAATGTGGGACTAACTTTCATCCAAGGATATGGTGCCACTTGTCAAGCTATGAATGGATGATGGTTGTGCAAGATTTGGGGTTTGTGCCAATAAATGCCAATATTTGAAATTCAAATTTGTTGAAATGACATGTAAGAGGGAAGGGAAAATGCAATAAATGCCACTTGGCTCAAGGCAAAGGACATGTAAGAGGTTTTAAATGCCTTGTTGGATGTACATGTTAACTTGGAATTTTTGAATTCAAATTGAGAGAATATTCAAAAGATGCCTTGTGAGGAAAATAGGGATTTAATAAATGAATTAAATCTATTTTCATGTGCAACTTGCATTATCTAGAGGATGTGACATGAGATGAGTTTAAATTAATCAAGGGTTTAATTAATTTAACAAGAGATTAGATGATGTGACTTATTTGACTTAGATTTATGGATTTATTTAAATCAGATAAGAGAGGAATATGGTAGGCTAATTAAATAAAGATTTTGATTTATTTAATTAAAGGGGATGGTGTTAGATTAAATCAAATAAGGTTTTAATTTATTTAATTTAATGGATAGACTTTAGAGATTTAATCAAATAAATTGATTATTTAATTAAATAGGGATAATTAGATCAGATGGATTGGTTTAATTAACAGGAGATTGACTTGATTAGATAAAATGATTTATTTAATTAAGAGATGAATATTGATGAATTTAATCAGATAATGGAATTTGATTAAACGGTTAGACCGAGGAATGATTTAGGAAGAAACGATGTTAGTAAGTCAGGATCGAATGCATGATGTCAATCAGTATATTTTCAGTGTCTACAAGTAGTAATCTAATTTATTTTGTTTTATATTTTATGAGTATATTAGATTAAGGAGCTTCCCCATAAAACTTGAAGAGAAGATTTCCTCCCATTATATTCTAGTTTGAGTTGTCTTGAAAAGGATAAATTAAAATGCTAATTTTTTTATGATGCCCATTGTGGGAGAATGATTTACAAGAAGATTTATCTCATGATTATTTGAACTTGTAGAACCTTTATTTTGTAGCTTAGTTGATTTGGATGGAGGATTTAGAAGAAGACTTTTTTAGCTAAGTGATGGGCGATCAAAACTATAACAAAGGAGTTCCACCTCTTCCCCTACCTTGGTGGAACAATATTGGTCCTCTCAATTTCCAAATTCAACATCCTTTTCCTCGAGGTTATAGAAAGAGTTTTCCAAATTTCCACTGTGTTTTACCATAACTTGTAGCATGTTGGGTGTTTCTCATGAAGACACGATTATTTAGTTTTGATTGAAACTTTAGTCAAAGGGACATAAAAATGTTTTCAAGATCTCTCTTTTGGTCGCATCACTAGAATTGAATGCTCATGACCAAAAAAATTTCTACTTCACTTCAAACTAGCTAAAGATGAACACTTGGATTATTTTCACTACTATCAAATGCAAAGAAATATTTTAGTGAGCCTCTATAAGAATTATTGTGCATTTCAACTACCTTTTTTTGGAGAGTAAACACAAGTTTGAGGCCTTCTTTAAAAATTCTTCTAATTTTTTTAATCAATAAATTTCCATTAATGATTACTTTTTTAATTAAGTCTTGTGAGATTGATGAAATCAAAGAAACCTAAGCTAGAATAATCAAAATCAAAGATGACATGATCACCATAAGAGATATCAAGGACTTAATCCACTCTATGATCTAAATACAATCAATTCATTACTTAAAAAGGTTTCAAGTGAGTTATCTCTTGTGAAGCATCAAATTTAGTGACATACTTCAACTCAACCATTTTAAGGTGTGGTTTAGAAGGGTCGACCCTTCCAATGAATTAAATAGACCTATATTATATTTTCAACTTGAATGAATTTCATTGAAAGCTCCTCTTAGCAAGAATAAAAGTAACTACTATTCTTTCCATGGTACTAGTGACCATGATACTTGTAGATTTCCCAAAACACATCAATTGTTGCAAACTTGTAATTTCTTGGTCCAAAGAAAATAATCAAGATTTATTGAGAAACTAGATTTTTTCCTAAAATGAATATGATGAAAAATCTATAATAATATTTATTTAATAAAATATCCATATTATGATTAATGTAGTGATTCTCATAATCATTTTGTTGTTGTCCTTGCTTAATTTCAAAGGACAAGACCTAAAATTGAAAGATAGGAGAAATAAAGTGTTGAAGGGAAAAAGGAGAACTCTTATAGATTTGAAACCATCTTCTTGTTGGATGAATTCCACATCAATTAAATAATTTATTTGTGCCAAATTTTGATATCTTGGATCACATGAATAAGACTAAAGTGCATGTATCATAACTTGAGTTATTTTAGAATTGACTTTAGTAGCTAGAAAAGATAATTATTTCATGAAATGGGATAAAGCAACTCATGTTCCATGAATAAGACTAAAGATAGAATCATTTGTTGTTTAATAAGGCAAAATAATGAAGGTTGAAGAAAACTCAAATCTTTTTTGACACAAACACGAGTAAGAAGCTAATTAAATGGAAACATTTTCCCTTGTAGAAATACTTCACAACATTATATATTAAGGCTCACAATAGTCCTAAATTGAAGTTGGACTATTTTTATCACCTCTTATACTTGGTGGAAATCTCGAAACCAAAAATGCCAAAACTAGTCTTTTTGGGTGACCCCCTTTTTAAGATGAGATTTCATAATTATATTCATTAAACTTTAAAAAAATGATATTATAATAAAAAAATATTCCACATCCAATTTACCTCTATTACCTATTTTTCAATAATAAAAAAATTAATTAAAATAATTGCTTCTTTTATACCAACATTTTAGGAAAAAAGGTTGTTACGTGCCTTACATAAGAAATAATTATTTTAATTGTGTGAAATAAATATTTATTTGTGATGCATCTTTAAGAGGTGTATTTAGCCACATTAAATATTTATTTGGGTCTATTTGTAAATTTTGATGTAACATTGGTTAGATATTTTATGTATGATTTGCACGTTGAAAAACATTTATTATTGGGAATACTTAGTACCAAAAAGTAAATGTTGGGGTTAACGGTTTTGTGTGCACTCATGGTTTTATCATTGCTTGCTTGTTTTGTGTGAGATTGAATCTATAAAAGAAAGCACACATTTAGTAGTTGGTTTGGCTAGTTGGTTGTTTGGTTTGGCTATAACTTCTTTTGAGCTCTCTTATAGAGTGCATAAGTGAAGCATTGCATGGGATGTGTGGTTACATTGTTACCCATTATGCTTGAACAACATTGAGGATACATTAGAGGAGCTTGATGTTTCATAAGTATTTATAAAAAAATTGTAAGTGTATAGTAATATTTTAGTGCTAAACAATACATTGAGTGTGGATGATTTTGGAGACTAGGTTTTTCCCTCTCGAGGGTTTTACTATGGTATATCTTTTGGTATGTCTTTGATATTTGCAATATAGTTATTATGTAAGATTTTGTACATGATTTTCTCTCATAGGCTTATCTAGGTGAGATTTCTTATCAAGTGGTATTAGAGCCATGATTGTGGTTGAGGGAGGTGAGAGATCCTTATATTTGTTTAACCTTTATTTGAGAAAAAATGATGAAAAATTGAAGCCATGGTAATGCTAGAAAGATTTTAAATATTTCAAGATATGACATGTGTGTGTAGGTTGTAAGAATTACAAATTTTGGTTATTTTTTACAAAACTAGGGTTTATAAAATATTTGGTAAAAATGGCTTTTTTAGGTGTTCACCAAGAGTCTTTTATGGAGGAAAGTTCATAAATGGACTCCTCGAACAAAGTGGACCTCACCATTTCAAGAGGGATGAGAGATGAAGATTAACACAAAATTTGACTTATTTTGGTAAGCAACACTCGAGGAAAAAATGCCCCTTTCTTGGTCATATGACTATATGTTTGTAGTGTGTAATGACTATATAGTTATAGTGCGTAAATTAAAAAATAAAAGATAAAAAATCAATTCATAAAATGTGAAAATAAAAAGAATTTAAAAATTAGAAATTAGTGGGGGTGGTATGATGACCCCTATATCACTATATCTTGTGGGTATTGATAGTGTCAAAAAAGTTGTATGAGGGTGTCAACCCCTCCTAGCTATTGTTGTCCCCAACTGATAGTCATTGAGTCAATAGAGCCCTAACCTTAGCCTCTAGTGGGCATTCAAAATTCAAAATTCAAAAAAATAAAATAAATTTAGTTCCTTGTTGAAGTTTGCTACTACTAGTAGCCTATGTGTTTTTTACATGCAAACACCACCTGTCAGATGGTGAAACTTCCCATCCTTAGCTTGCTAGCCACTAGTTTCCTTTGCAATTTTCCTAAGGAATGTGATTTTTTTAAGGCCATAACTTTCACATATGGTATTAGATTCTCAACTTATTATAATCATAAAAAACCTCTATTTGAGAATTGGGTAATGGTACAAGTTTTGTTTTTGGATTTGTTATGTTAGAATTTGGTTCTTGAAGCCAACATTGCTCTAAAATGGTTAACATGTCATACATTTCACATAAAAAATATAGTTTTGATTTCAAATAGGCAATGGAGAGAAGTCGTGGTATACTACATAGTGGATTGGGTCATTTTCCACTTGGATGAGTAGAGAGAAGTTTGTACTTATTTGAGCACTTGTAAGAGCCTAAGATTAGAGGTATGATTGTGTGAGCATCTAAATTAATTTATAGGTAAAAAATTATAGAAATTCATGTTATTATGAGACAAATATGATGTTATGGTAGGATATCAAATTTGGTGCTCCCTGATTTAGGTCTACAAGCATTTTTAGAGTTTGGACTTTAATGGAGATAGGTACATAAGTTGTCTTCTAGTTTGAGGATATGGTTGGTTGGTACATGTGCGAGACTTGAATTCTTATTTTACTGAGAGTTGAGTATAGGTATATTGATGGTGGTGATTATGGTTTCATGGATATTCATGTATATTTTCCATTGGCACAACATGATCATGTGTGTGATTAATATGTTGGGTATCGAATGATTCATGCTTATAGGTGGTCATGTGGTTCAATGTTAGGAGGTTGTTCTTATCTCATGAATTCTTATTTGGTTCCTTAACTACAATTACTTAATTGTGGATTTGTTTGGAAAATCATATATGTAGGTGTTTTGGTGTTTGAGTCTTGAGATCTACAATTTATCTTCTTTGTTATCTTGGTTTGTACATTACTAATGTGATGGTGAGTTCACATATTGTATTGGTTTTGGATCTATGAGTTATGTGCTTTTGTTGGTTGACCAACTATTGGTTGTAGTGGGGTGACTCAAATGTGTATAATCTATATCCATAAATATTGTCAATGTTGATATAGATTCAATCAATTGTCCTTGTCTGTGGTTGTTTGTGCATCGATATGTTACATTGGGATGAGAGGATGGATTATTAGAGTGCTTGTATAGTTGATTATTGGGACTAGTAGCATGGTTGTTTATCATAATTTCATGGATAACATGGTTACATAGTTTAATGGGAGCTTTTGGCAACAATGTTTTAGTGGTCAATTTATCTTCTTGGCTTGGAGATCTTTGTTCTACTTTATTCTTTGGAGTTATTGTCATTACAATTGAGTGTGTGTTGATCTTCATTTAGGAGATGGTTATATTCATGTGATTGGATATGTTGACATCTTGATTAGCCATGGAGGACTCTTTAAGTTTTTGTTTGAGGTGTTAGTTTATGACTCATGGATTTTGACAAGTGATTCTTAGTTGAGAGGATGGTTTGGTGATGTGTCATGATAGACTCTTAATTGTACATTAGATTATTGACATGATACAAAGACTCTCAAGAGAGTTTGCGCTATTTACTTATCGTACAATTTTTTTTACTAAGATTTGAAGTGAGTTTATTATGTTGAGATTTAAAAAATAAGTAATAAGAATATATGTGCCCATCTTTTCTTAACACTTGTCTTCTATTCTTAATAAGTAGCTTTGCATATTTTTAAGGATTGTTGCCTTGGATCTCAAGTTATGTTTTATATTATTTGTGGAGAATTTATTATGCCAAATAAATCATATTTTTGAATACTATTTCCTAATTGGAATTTTATTTCCATCACACATTTTATTCAGCTACATAACATAAAACGTTGTGGTAAGATGAGAACTTTCAGTGCTGAGCTCTTACCTTTGAGATCAAAAGGATAGGTCTAGATTGTTTTTAGCATCTTGTTTACATGAAAGCCCCTAGAAGATAAAAAAAATTATATGTTAGGAGTATATTAAATCTATGAGCCTCCCTTGGAAATTTGAAAAGAGGATTTCCTCACATACTATTTCAATTTGTGTTGTTCTATATAGAATGAATTAAAATGCTAACACAATATAATGCATGAGAGATAATAAAAGAAACACTATACAATAAAATATCATTTTTAAAAATACTTAATAAATATAATTATTTTAGTTATACCTAAGAGGGTTTATGTAAAAAACATCCAATTGACCCTAAAATAATAGGCAAGTGTTTTCATCATTAGACACGATCGATAATATTAAGGGTGTCTCAATATTTTATGCTAAACCTCATTCAGATATAAATACAAGAAAAACTCTCATTAGTGTTTAAAATTGAACTAAAATAATAATATTTTCAAAGTTAAACTTGAACTAGAATGCCTTACCCTAACCTTGTACTCAAAATTTGTAATCTGAATGTAATTTTTTTTCTTCTCCCAAGTATAAAAATGATCCAAGAAGGTAAAGGTATACATAAAAATATTTTAGAACCAATTTTTTAAAGAAATAAGAAATAACACAACAAATAAGGTAGGTGATGATTACCCAAGATTGATTGTAAGATTTTGGAGTGTAATATTCCTATAATAGCAACTTTTTCATAACAAAAGAACCTTTATGATTGTAAGAATTCTTCTTTAATTGAACTCAACATAAAATTATAAAATTGGCATAAATTTTTTGAAAACATTAAACTAAAACATATCTTTTACTAAAGCATATATAGTTTGGTAAGTAGGAGGTATTTTTCGTAGTGTCGAGTTATAATATTATAATAAAAATTCAATTACATGGTTTTTGAGTCAAACTCATATTTCATGAGTAGTGGTTCATGTTGGTGCCTAGATTTTCATGCCTTGAAATTTATAGTTTTCTCTTGTATCCTTGCCTATTTTATGTGTTTGACCCCATCTTACCCACCATTTTTAATCAATCTAATAAATCTATAATTGGTTATGTTGAAGTGTGATCTAAGGGTGTATTCAAAATAGTTTTATTTAAAAAATCCCTTAGTGAAATGTGTTAATGGGGTACTTTATGGTCAATGCCTAGTGATAAGGCCTTTTCTAAGGTGATTTTAAGCTTTTTAGGTTTTTGGAAATTTCAAGGACATTAGAGCTTAGCCCTAGTTTCTTGGTTCCTTTGGGTTCCCTCATCCCACAAGGGTGAAATTATGTAAGGTCTCAATATGGTTATTGGAGATCATAATTTAAATTTTGTTTCAAATTATTCATCTTTTAAAAAATGAGTGCCAATATTTTATTTTCTTTTAATGGACTTTGAAACCCCAAGAGGACTTGGCACCTCATAACCATGTTCAAGACTCCAAGTTCCTTCTAGAACTCAAAACCTCCATTTCATGTCCAAGGTTCCAAGTTCCTCTTGAACCTCAAACCCTCAGACCTCCCATGTTCCAAGTTCCTCTTGGAACCTCAAACCCCCATCGCATGTCCAAGGTTATAAGTTCCTCCTAGAACCCAAAATCTCCATTGTACCTCCCAAGTTTCAAGTTCCTCTTGAAACCTAAAATCACCATTGCACCTCCTAGGTTCTAAGTTCCTACTAATATTTGAAAACATCAACACGCCCCGAAAGGTCCCTCCTAGACCTTGACTCCTACTATACACCAAAATGTCCAATTTTTCACACCAATACTTGGTGTGTTTGTTTCACCTACTCTCCCACCTTTTTTAGATGCCATTAATGACTAGAGCTATTATAAATCAAAGGACGTTGGCTCCCCATACTTTTTGGGTACATAAAGACATAAATAAATTTAAAGCACACCTACATGATGGTGAAAAACATGATGTAAGGGTACTGCCACTCTTAGGAATGCCCATGGTCAGATTTTAGGATTTACAAGCTCTGTACGCTTCCCACTTAAGCATGATCTACATCAGTATATAAAGACTCCTAATTTTGTTATTGAGGAAGATGTATAAAAAAGAAATAAAAGGAGCATAATAGAGGAATAAATTGGCTTAGTAGAACCTAAGCATTCCAATTTTCAATAATAATTTATAATCTTTCAAGAGGAATGATTAAAGGAAAAAATCAACTCTCACTAAGTGTCTCCTTTGTGCATAGTATGCATTCTCTAGATGTTTTACCACTAGTTGGCTTACCTTTTACTTGTAAAATATTAACAAAGATTGTCTAGAGTATCTTCTCAAAGCAATAAAACATATGTACGGGGTGTGTTCAAGGATGACTAAGTAGACTTATCTAACATTATGCAAATTTCTATTATTTCTCAAAATGTATATATAGAACCTAGTTTGCATTTGTATTTAGGAAAAAATAGTCTTTGGTGGAATCTTTATTAAGGTGTCACTATTGGTTTTTGTTATTACATCTTTTGAATGAAATCAATGGCTATTGTCTCTATCTACCCACCATCTCACAACACACCAAAATAATCAATCATAAAAAATATTTAATTTGTGTTGTTGATAGTTTTAGTCAATGCCATGTTTGATTTATGGAAAAACACTAGGAAGTATCTTGAAATGAATTTCAAATAATTAATATGACAACTTATTTTCTTAGTAAGGTGCAAGACCTTGAGTTCTTCAAACTAGCACATAGGTATGGAGTGACAACCTGAAATGGGATACTTTTTGCATGGGGTATGTTTGTAGCAAGGTATCAATTTTTTTCCTATAGTGATATCTATTGCAATAACTTAGAGAATCCCCCTTAGTTTAGCAATGAAAAAAGTGTTCAGGAGGTTTTACCTGACTCAATAATTAGTCCTAAGTTTCCCTACTCAATCATAAGGTCAAAGGTTTTTCCTTGAGTTTGACACACTTGACACTCAATAAGAGGCCTACCTTTAAGGATTTGAGATTGATAGCTTAGATCACCTAAAATTCATATGAACTCCATCTCTCATAAGAATGAATGGTCCACTTAGCACTCCATTGCATCTAGGTGATGCTCATGGGTGAAGCATTAACACTCTTGAGAGGTCACCCATCTAAATACTACTCGACTCAAGCATGCATAACCATTGATTTCCCACAAGATCAAGTTTCTCCACTTAGATTTTATCTCATTTACAAAACCTTTTAGCAAGTGTTACATGCATGGACTATCTTACATAATAGAGCCCCTTTTAGCTCATTAATTGACAAGATGTATTTTTGTAGCATAAGTCATAATGATATTAATATTAGGATTCAATCAGTTTTTTAGTCAGTCTCATTAATCCATATTTCATGAGTAGTAATACATGAACTCATCTTTCATGATACGATTTGAGTTCACTTACACTCACTATTATCAAGGTGATAGACACAATGGTGAAGCATTAGGGCTTCATGGGAGGTCACCCAACTCCCAAGGTCAATCCACTTAACTTGCTACCCCATTTTGAAATAAGGCATAACACTTCTAACCTTAGGTTAGGAAGCAACGAGCTTGGATCTTAGGGGAAATCCATGGTTAAGCACACTTGTGTCAGAATGTTGTTGGGGTAGGTAACCTCCCAAGAAGTCTTGATGCTTCACCTTGCGAGCATCACTTAGATGTAATGAGTGCTAAGTGGACCATTCATTCTCATGAGAGATGTGTTTGTGTGAACCACTACTCATAAAATA
>VDFB02000015.1:167799916-167943213 GCA_007258455.2 Sequoia sempervirens | reverse complement strand
CTCTTTAACTAACATTTTTCTTTTGTAAAATTTTTGTTATCTAATATAATTATACAAGCTTTTTGCCTTTTACCAAAAAAATAAAAAATAAAAAATATTATGGTAATCCTTGTTTAAAGAAAAAAATTCAAAAATGCATACATATGTACACAAGTTATTCTTGTAGCAGTTTCACCTCATTTTTCAATAAATTAAGCATGCATTGAACTTATATGAAGTGTGTTCATATAATGATTTAATAATTCTAGTACGATTCTCTTATATATGCTCTATGGCAAGTCCTTATATAACTCCTTGATTGATCTCCCATGTGATTTAGTACCTTTAAATATAATAACCAAGCACACAAACCAAACACAAATGTCAATTAGGTCAAATCATAATGGCTAGTAGGAGGGAGTTAACATGATTAATATGATTTAAAAATTTAAAAGGTCATGGTTCAAATTTGTAGTTACAAAATTTACCTAGGTCAAGTCCACATCCACATCTTTGATCTAGGTGATAGTCCATGGACCAATTAGGATTCAAACCTAGGACATCCCATTTGTTGCTAAGGTGCTTGACTATTGAGCTCCTAGCTCAATTTGTGATTAGATATTTTATAATTTAGGTTTTGTTTATTTCTCCAACACCCCCTTTGAGCCACATGTACTATGACCTAGCTTTGATACCAGGTTAATTTTTCATCCACTAGCTAGGACTTGAACCTAAGACATCCCATTTTTGTTGGCACACTTTGTCAATAAGCTACTGGTCCACTTTGTAACTAGTCCTTTTATAGTTTGAGTGTGGTTCATTTCCCAAACATTCTCACTTTTCAACTTAACTAGAACACTAAAATCAATATTTTTCAATTTGTGTCAATTATACCAGACAAATGATCAAGAATTTAAGAATGATGTAAAATAACTAGTTGTGGAATTTTTTGTGTAGATTAAATTTATAACTTAAAAAAAATGAATAATTATTTCTATAGTCAATATCCTTGTCATGTTAGATATTGTCAATTCGATGACCCTTCTCATAAATGTATCTAATTATTAGGCCATGAATTAGGTTGTCTACTAATTGTATTTATTGACAACTCATGGATAAATAACATAAAACTATAACGAGTCAAGATTTTACTAGTTGGAGGTTTTAGGGTGAAATGAAAGATGATACATTGACAATTTTCATAAGGCAAAGATAATGGGATTGAATGATATACAAAGTCTCTTCAACACTTCGTTCAAGTAAAATAAATGCAAGAAATAATGCTATGAAGGAGAAAATTAGGTGAAAGCTTAGAGTTATGTCCTCTTTCAAGCCAACTTATCAACAAAAGTAAATTTTCAAAAAAAATAACTAAAAGTTAATTTTGATGAAACATATCTTCTTGGTGCAGGAGCACCTACACCTTATTGTCAAAATTTGATCTTTTAGAGGCTTGATAGATGGTCAGTAGGGTAGATTAAGGTGTTTTGGGTTTAATTACTCTAAATAAGGTCAAAAAAGGCCATTTAATATGTAATTGGGTAGTTTGGAGTCCTAGGTGTCAAATATGTAAAAGTTGCACAAAAAAGTTGTAATTGTTGTCAAGGAAAATGTTGTCAAAAATGTAATTTTGAAGGAATATGAAGGATCAATATTTCAAAAGTTAGTTATGTACATTGGGGAAGTTGAAAATCAAATTTAAATGCTATAAGAAGCCTCTCCAAGGCTCGAACAAGGTGGTTAGTTGATATCTTGAAGATTTCCAATCAAAGGAACAACATTTTTCTGTAAATTTACACTATTTTTTGAATTTTTCTTCTTTTGTATGATCTTTTACAGTGAGACACTGCTCTGCAAATTATTCTAATTTGATGTAGTTTGACTTAGCTTTCATTTGAGACCAGTTTGAGGGAATATAACTAAATTTTGAGCAAGTTCTCATTAATTATTTGTTGCTCCGCTGTTTACACAGTTTAAATTGCTGAAAGTCTTTTAAAATGTTTCCTTGACCCATTCCACTTTATGTTTTCCACTGTTTCTCATGGAATGGGTCTAAAACAGTCTAATTTAAGTGTCTCCATGTTTTTATAGGTTGTGGAATCATGTTGGTCATATTTGGAAGATGCCCTAGGGCTGGTGATGGCATTTTTCTATGTGAAAGTATGGTGTTGTGGTAGGGTTTCAAAGAAATGTTGAGAGATCAGTCAAGGTAAAGGTTGTTTGACCTTGAATAGGGTATTTATGATGTGTTTGGGGCATTTTTTGAATTTGGTAAGCCCGTGAGTTGTGTTTTTCAACAAACCCTAGGTCTTGTGCATGGAACTTGAGGGTTTCTTAGAATAGTATGGTATGAGTCTTGAATCTGTGAAATGGCCAATGAATTTGGTGTTTTGTGTCAATTTTAGTGATTGTCAAAAGTGATTAGGTGAAAACAAGTGTTAGAGAGGTACCTCCTTTGTTATTTTGGGCTAATTTAGTAGCCTTAGAATAGGGCAGTTTAATGAATCTCTATAATGTTGCAAAGAGACCATTAGAGTTCTTTTGGAATTATGATTGGGGATCTGTGTGAAGTCTTAAATGATGTTTTGTGGGCCTTAGTACGGCCTTCTCTAAAAGATAAGTCCATTTGTTGTAGAAGCCTCTTGTTGAGTAGTTGAAACAAGTTGTGGGAATTGTGTTGCATAGGTTGATTTCTTGTCAAGGACTGATCAGTTTGAAGTTGTTTGTGAGTGTCACCACCTATCTTGCATCAAAGTGGTATCAGAGCACAAGGACAAGATTCCTTGTGGTTTTTTTTTACAAGTTTGAAGAAGAAGGTGAAGAGTCAAGGTTGTAAGGATGCCTCCAAAAGGTGTTGGTGTTGCTAGAGAGTTGCAGGACCTGAGAGAGAAGCATGCCAAGCTTTTGGAGTCACATAATGTAGTGTTGGAAAGGCTTGTTGCCTTGGAGACAAAGAAAAGAAGAGAAGGGAATGATGAGAGTGAAATAGAGGAAGATGATGAAGAATATGAAGATGTTGATGAGGAACTAGACCCTAAAGATCAGAGGATGGTGAATATGCTCAAAGTAGTGAAAGGTGAATAACATAAGGTAAAAGTTGATCTTCCTGTGTATGGTGGTAATTTAAATGAAGAGGAATTGCTTGATTCGATTGCTGCTATGGATAATTACTTTGAAAGTGAGGATATTTTAGATGAATAGGTGGTGAAGGTGGCAAAGAATAAACTCAAAGGTCATGCTCTTTTATGGTGGGACTATGAGAAATCAGAGAGAAGAAAACAAGGAAAATCAAGGATTACTTCTTAGGACAAGATGGTGCAAAAATTGAAAGGTAAATTTCTTCTGAAAGATTATGAAGTTCAGTTGTATAAAAAGTTGCAAGGATTAAAACAAAAGGATCTAGATGTTAAGGCCTACACTGATGAATTTTACAAACTAAGCATAAGATCAAGAAGGGATGAGGATGAGGCTGAAAAGGTGGCTAGATATCTAGGTGGTTTGAGATTTAATAGACAAGATGAACTTGTTGCTGCTAATCCAAAATCTGTTGAGGAATGTTTCCAATTAGCAATCAAGGTGGAGGAAAAGCTTAAAAGAAGGCAAGATAAATTAGTGAGAGGAAGAGGAGTGAACACGAGAGGGAGAGGAACAATCCCTACACCAAAGCAACCATTGGAAGAACAAGAAGGAGCAGATAGAGGTAAAGAGCAAGGTATTAATGTTGATACTAGAGGAGGTTTTAGAGGTAGAGGAAGGTTTAGTGCTAGTAGAAGTTCTAATGATTTTGTAGGGAGATGTTATACATGCAATGAATATGGTCATCCATCTTGGAAATATCCTAAAAGAATTGGCAGTTCATCAAGTGGTGAAAAGAGGATTGATAGGAGAGCACAGATCATTAAAGAAGAGGAGTGTGAAAGCAATCATTCTACAAGTTTGAGGGTTGCTCCTGAAACAGGGGAAATGCTGATGATGAGAAAGACAGTGTTGAAGGTAGCCAAAGAGGTAGAACCTTTGCAAAGAAAGAGCCTCTTCAAAACTACATGTAAGTGTAAGAATAAGGTATGCAAGATTGTAATTGATTTTGGGTCAACTGAAAACATGATGCCTACTGAGATGGTGAATAAGTTAAATTTGAAAAAAATACCTCATGAATTGCCTTATAAAGTTTCATGCTTAAGTGATGGACAATCTTTATTGGTAAATGAAAAGGTTGTGGTATATTTCCATATTGGAGGTTACAAGGATAGTGTTGTTTGTGATATTATTCCTATGGATTGTTGTCACCTACTCCTAGGTAGACCTTGGCAATATGATAGGCGAGCCTTGTATGATGGTAGAGAGAACACCTATACAATAGTAAAGGATGGGTGCAAGTTTGTCTTAACTCCTTTGGTGGAAGATGAGAAGGGTAAAGCCAAAGTGATAATGTGTGGGAAGAAAGAATTGGTAAAAGATGTGAAGGAAGACACAAATGGGAGAGCCACAGTCAATTTAAGGTCTAAAAATGCTTTGGCAGCAGGTAAAAAAGTTGCTTCATATTTGTTGATAGTTAATTGGACTAAAAATGTGTTGGTAGGGACATTGGTGTGTCCTTTGGTGGAGAATAAGGTTAGAGGGAAAGTGGTATCTGCTGGTGCAGTGAGTACAAATAATTGTAAGGACAACAAAGTGGTACAAAACACTTACAAGACAATAAGAGTGATGACAGTGATGGATAAATAGAATGGACAAGTGAGTAAGGGTAGTTGCAAGCATGGAGATGAAATAAGGGTAAAGACAATTCAAGAAGACTCTAACAAAAGTTTGTTTGTGGATGGTAAGGCAGGGACACAATCAGGAATAGAACAAAGTATTGGTAAAAGGCAGATGGTAGGACTAATGACAGAGATAAAGGCACATTCAAAAGCAAACAAAGTTGAGGATGCAAGGCAGATTAGGACAACACAGAATTTGGACCAGAGGAAAGTGTTTGCAGGCCAGTGGAATATGTATGCAACTTGGAGAGATTGGTATCAGATGCAACTCATGTGGCATGAGTCTTTTCTTGTGGGGGTGTATGGTGCAGGAGCACCTACACCTTATTGTCAAAATTTGATCTTTTAGAGGCTTGATAGGTGGTCAGTAGGGTTCCATTTAATATGTAATTGGGTAGTTTGGAGTCTTAGGTGTCAAATATGTAAGTCAAGGAAAATGTTGTCAAAAATGCAATTTTGAAGGAATATGAAGGGTCAATATTTCAAAAGTTAGTTATGTACATTGGGGAAGTTGAAAATCAAATTTAAATGCTATAAGAAGCCTCACCAAGGCTCGAAAAAGGTGATTACTTGATATCTTGAAGAATTTCAATAAAAAGAACGTTTTTCTACAAATTTACATTGTTTTCTGAATTTTTCTTCTTTTGTATGATCCTGTACAGTGAGACACTGCTCTGCAAATTATTCTAATTTGATGTAGTTTGACTTAGCTTTCATTTTAGACCGGTTTGAGGGAATATAATTAAGTTTTGAGCAAGTTCTCATTAATTCTTTGTTGCTCCCCTGTTTACATAGTTTAAATTGTTGAAAGTCTTTTAAAATGTTTCCTTGACCCATTCCACTTTTCGTTTTCCACTGTTTCTTGTGGAATGGGCCTAAAACAGTCTAATTTAAGTGTCTCCATGTTTTGATAGGTTGTGGAATCATGTTGGTCATATTTGGAGATGCCCTAGGGCTAGTAATGACATTTTTCTATGTGAAAGTATGGTGTTGTGGTAGGTTTTCGAAGAAATGTTGAGAGATCAGTCAAGGTAAAGGTTGTTTGACCTTGAATAGGGTATTTATGATGTGTTTGGGGCATTGTTTGAATTTTGTAAGCTCGGGAGTTGTGTTTTTCAACAAACCCTAGGTCTTGTGCATGGAACTTGAGGGTTTCTTGGAACATTATGGTATGAGTCTTGAATCTGTGAAATGGCTAGTGAATTTGGTGTTTTGTGTTAAGTTTAGTGACTTTAAAAAGTGATTGGGTGAAAACAAGGTGTTAGAGAGGTACCTCCTTTGTTATTTTGGGCTAATTTAGTAGCCTTGGAATAGGGTAGTTTAATGAATCTCTATAATGTTGCAAAAGAGACCATTAGAGTTCTTTTGGAATTATGATTGGGGATCTGTGTGAAGTCTTAAATGATGTTTTATGGGCCTTTGTACGACCTTCTCTAAAAGATAAGTACATTTGTTGTAGAAGCCTCTTGTTGAGTAGTTGAAACAAGTTGTGGGAATTGTGTTGCATAGGTTGATTTCTTGTCAAGGACTAATCAGTTTGAAGTTGTTTATGAGTGTCACCACCTATCTTGCATTAGTTCTAGATACATATACTCTAGCTAAATATCATATAGGCCTACAACATTAATCCCACTATCCATTATATATATATATATATCACTTTGGGTCCAATTTGCCAAAAAAACAAAATTATTTGAAAAAATTGATGTTCTCACAACTTCTACTCACATAAAAACATTTTCTAAAAATCTTCAAAATACTATTTTGTAGAACTATAAGTATAGCTTTTTAAAAAATTGATATTTTAATTAGTTTTTATATTTATTTATTTTAACTAAAAGTAGGTCATTAGCACAAAAATATTCAAGATTGGTTGTCTTTTAAAGAAAAACTTCTAAATTTTATTTTAAAAGTTTAGAAAAATATGATGCACTAGAAGAATTCCATGCTAAGATTTTTTTTTTTTGGATAAATAGTTAATACAAAAAGTTATGTATCATCAAAATAGTTATTTTTTTGTACACTCATCTTTCAAGATTTATTTTTAAAATGTATTTATTGAAATAGGGAAGAAAAAATAATGCACTAAAGTTTCAATTTATTAATACAAAAAATTGAAGGAAGAAAAAGAGATTTACTATATATAAAGGTGTGTCCCACTCAACCTCATTTTTTTACATTTTATTAGTAACTAAATTATAGTGTCAATTTTACAAAAAAAGCTTAGAAATATTTTTTATTTTAAAAATATGAATATTAAATATACTAAAAGATGTATATTTCATAGTTCACATTATTTTAAAATTCAAAATGTATAATCACTTTCTAATGATTTAAGTTACAAAGTTAGATCAATGTTGATCATTTCTTTTATTAAAGTAGGACACAATTTTGAACTTTCACCCAAGTTCAAATAATCACTTCAAGTGAAAATGATGATTTAGATAGTGATGGTTTAAGGAAAACCCGATGAACCAAGGAGACTTAAAGTGCTATGTTTTGTTGTACTTCTCAATTGGCATAACTAGTTTGAAGGAGCAATTTAAGTGGTTGAGTATGAAAAAAATCACAACAAGAGAAAAGGGAAATTTTACCTAAGTATGACCATTTCCCTTTATTAGTGGCAATGTAAATGTGAAAGATAAAATATAGTGGTTAAGTGGTTGAAGATGTGCACCTAGTAAATAAAAACATAAACAAAAAATGAAGTTACATGTTTATGTTAGCAGTGCCAAAGATAAACCATTGCAAAAGTATGACTCAATTGGTAATATACTGTTGAGCATGTAACTAGTAGTGTAATATTTGTAGTATTAAATGAATATTGTGCTTTCACCATGTCTTAGCTAGGAGAAAATGACAAGTATGATGGCAATCAATTCAAAAAAATCACACCAACATTGAATGAACTTGAAGTGCTAAGTCACCACATTAAAAAGGTGACTCAATTAGCAATGAATTTATATAGTTATGCTCAATATAATACCAAGTTAAAACATAAGTAAAGTCATTTTTATTTTTTTTGGGGGGGGGAACATTACTCTAATTACATGAAAGCATAATAGGGGTTTAGATAAATTGTGATAAATCTAAAACACCTATTTCTATTTTAAAAGAACACTTACTATTTTATGGCACCCTTATCCAATCAAAAAATTATGGAAATAAAGCAAGAGTACAAGCAAGTATAGCCTATTTTAGAAAATCTTATGTTCATTCTTAAACCCATACAAACTTTACTTCAACTATCAAGAATCCAAAATAAAATATTACATCCTTATTTTCATTTTGAATATAAATTCAAGAGATTGAAATGGGACGTGTTTGTGTTTGAAGCATCATGGTCAAACGTAATTCAAAATTACATAAGGTTGTTGTCATAAGTGCACGATATTAGTCCGAGAAACTCAATATTTATCACAATTTTTTGTTGTTAAAAATGATCACTACTATCACATTAAAACCTCTTTTAAAAGTTTGTTTTCTTAGTAAACAATAAGCTCTTCTTTTTAATTTTCTTATATTTTAAGTCATAAAGAGAAAGAAGTCACTTTGAAAAATATAATTATATGAATATACCATAGAGCCCAAAACACACTTATTGGACAATTATTACCATATTAGGCACATTATGTTAGGGCATAGTACTATTCTTTACTTGAATACTAATGAAAATTTTGGAGCTAGAAATAATTTGGCAACCAACTTAGTAGAAAGTGAGCTCATCCAAGTTACTTATCTTCCCATGACTATTCAATCTCCTAAGTTAATCACAACATGTTCTTGTTACTATTATCCTAACACCTAAAGGATCATTTATTTCAACAACCAAAAAAAATGTTGATTGGATGTTGAAACACTTGAATCTATTTTTGTATTATGGATCTACAAGGAGACAAATGCTTGATCTAAAAGAATAAAAAAATTGTTGGGATAATAATGTACAAGAATGCCAAAAGGAAATTGCACAAAAGTGGCTCAAAGAACCCAAGAGACCCTTCTGCCTACCAATATTATACTAAAACAATTTGAAAGAATAAATTGGTCTAATGACCACTATTCTTAATACAATTATCAACCAAGTGGAAGAAAAAGCCTTAAAAAAATGAATGTTTTACATGATCACCCACATTTGTGATGGAATAAAGTACATTGATTAAGCTCATTTAATTAGCAATTCTATTCATATTCAATTGAAAAAGCTCTTTGATACCAAGACCTTTCATAAGGTATCTTATCCAAGTTACTCTTTAGTGCAAGATAATAAGTTTTTAGCACTTAACCATATGCAAATATGAGGATGATTTTAATTAAACTATTCATGGTTGGAATACTAAGAAGGAAACAAAATATTTTAATATATTCAATGATGTTTTCATCAAGTTCATGGTGAAATATTTAGGCGATGAAACTTGTGAATGAATCTCATATCGAGATAGAATGGTTTTGATTAATAGGGAAAAACAGGTTTTGAAGGGACCCGAAACCCTTTACATCAGAAACAAAATGTTGCTCCAAAAAATATTCAAGAGTCTACCAGCAGCAACCCAATAGCCAAAAAACCAACCACCACAGGTGCCCAACTAAAAGAATACAATCAACAACCAGCGACACCCACCAGAAAAACAATAGATAGAAGACAAACATCAAATAGAAATAGAAAGAAACAAGAAACTAGTTAAGGCCACTCAGAGTTTTGGCCACCTCAATCTGCTAGTTTTTATGTTTTTCAACCATATCCAACAACTCCTTTTTCTCAGCATCAAAAGCTTTCTTCCATTCAGTTGAACCTCTACCAATAGGTACCTTGTCATCATCCTTCATAGTTTTTTTACCCTTACCCTTAGCCATTTTCTCTTTCTCCATGATCTCTGAGAAGAAAAATTGATCTTCTCTGAGCTGCCCAATTTTCTTAAAGAGAATTTCCAAGGCTTTTGCACTATTTGTAATCGAGGTATGGCTTACCTACAACAATTTTTTGATATCCCCATTAATACTAGCAACCTTGGCCTCAAGGGCCTGCCTTCTATCCTCGCACAATACCTTGAAATCATTAAACGAACCTTCTAGTTCCACCATTCTATCAATGAGGATGTCAGACACAGAGGCCTTCTAAACATTCTGCATATTCACCTTTAAGCCTCCTATTTTAATATTAATTTTATTGAATTCCTGCAAAGTCCATTTGGCCAATTTTAAGGTTCCCATAGCCCCAGCCCTCACCATGTCCAGCAAGCCAAACATAGAAGTATCATCCTCATCCAGGTACGAAAAATCCTCTGAAAGAGGATCAATCTTCAAGGGTGGATTAATATTTTTCTTTTCCTCCCCCTCCACATTCAAATCCCCAACCTACTTCACAAGAGACACCTTTGAAATGTCATGAACTGGAGAATACTCCACAGTCACCATTTTATCCGCAGGAACCTTACCTTCCTCTACCTCCTTAGGGTCCATGGTTGTAACTATAGAAGCCTTCTTCTTCAAATTGGCCAATCTCTTCGACAATCTTCTTGGTTTCTCAACCGACCCAACATTAACCTGGGCCCCAACCTCAATAGCCCCACCAACAACACCTTTACCAACAACCACTTTCACAGCCTTGGGAGAGGACCCATTCGACCCAACCTCCGTATCATCACTCCCAGAAGAGGCTAGCCTCTTAGGAGCCCTATTACTCTTAAAACCCACCACCTTCCTTTTCTTGGAAGCCGAAGCCACAGCCACAGGGAAAAAATATTCCTCATCCTCATCCCAGTCTTCCTCCTCCTTCGACGAGGATTTTGAATCTGACGACCCTGATAAATCACTAAAAACCTCTTCCTTGCCTTTGATGGCCTAAGTCAGGGTTAGAGATTGGACATGCTCCATAATAAGCAAAATAAAACCTTCATGGAGGACAAGGGCTCTCCTATTCTTCAGATGAGCATACATTAAGGATTCCAATGAAGATAAAAGGAAGAAGGGAAATCAAATAAAAAAACCATGCCTGAATTGATTAAAGAGAGTGAAATGGTGAACAAGAAGAGCCTTAAATCTCCCTTCTAGCGTCACATATCGCATCATCACCTTCACAACCCTAGCCCAGATTTTCTTGAGGGAGGTTCTATCATATCCCCAGCTCTCCAACCTGACCAAATTATTCCGCTCATCATCCTTAAAAACTGGGTCATCACTTCTTCATTACTCTTTTTGTCTTTGAAAAATTTCCTTCCCATAGTCGGCATGCCAGTAATGGTGGCAACAAGTTCTTCATTCACCTCCACCTCCATCCCTTTCAACACCACTTTGCGATTATGCCAAAGCGAGATAAACTTGGTCGAGGCATCAGGGTCATGACTGTGTAATCTCTCCAAAAATGGAGTGAAATTGTCATGATGAAGGATGTTCCAGAGCTTCTTCTTCTTCCTCTAAATATCACCACATGAATGTGGCTCAACTCAGCTTCTATCACCACCCATTGTATCCCAAATAGAACACACAAAACCCTAGTGAAAGCTACCCAAACAAAAGTGCAAAACCCATAAAACACCCTGAAAGCACGCTAGATGGGAAGAAGTACAAGGCCATAAAAGCCACAACAACTTATCTGACACCATCATTTCTTAAAATTTTTCTAGCATCCTCAGGAATGATCAACCCTTCCTCCCACGAGCGAAATTCACTAAAGCTAACAACCAAATTGGCAAAAAAATTGGCAAGAGAGTTTCCTTCCCAATAAACATGAGAGACGCGGGTCTCTTCGCAAGATTGCAACATCATTACCATATCCTTTATTAGTTGATCCATGTTCCAACTTGGGGGATGAGTACCACACAAATAGTTTATGATATTCATATAATCACCTTTCACCCAAACTTTGGAAAACCCCTTGCTAATAGCATATCTAACACTCATGAATGCAGCCTTCGCCTCCGTGCAATGATTATTCTGAGTACCCAATGGGACTGCCACCATGCCAAGAAGTCTGCCAAAGTTATCTCTTAACACCCCCCACATCCAGCAGGTTCAGGATTCCCCTTCGCTAGCCCATCAAAATTGATTTTGATCCACCCAGTCGGGGGTGACTGCCATCTTGTGTTCTTCCTTGCCATAGAGCTAGCCTTGGGAGAGATAACAAGAACCAAATAAATTTTCCAATTCAAAATCATCTTAAGATCATATCTAGCAAGGCACATAGCCGGATCACACCGAACAAAGTCAGATCTAATAAGAGTGAAATTCTCCATAATAGCCCGATGGACTTTGAAGAAAAGACTCTCAACCTTCAGCTTGGATTCTTGAAAGATATTGTTATTTCTTTCTTTCCAAAGTCCCCAGGCAATATGCAGGACCATAAGATCCCAAAGCCCACACAACACAGGAGAATAAGAAGGGCACTTCCACCAATCATAAAACTTAGCCAAGGAGTCTGGAAAGACCCATCCCAAGTCCCAAAGTCTAAGGAACTTGCTCCACAAGGCAAATAAGTAATCACACCCAATGAGGATATGAAAAGCATTCTCCTCATTAGCTTCACAGAACACACACCTATTAGGAATGGAAAACCCCCTCTTGCAAAGATTGTCAATCGTAAGGATTTTACCTTGCATAATCAACCAGTAAAAGACATTCACCTTAGGAGTAAGCTGCTTATTCCATAGCCTCCCCCAGAACATAAAAGACTTCAGAGTAACTAGGGAATTCAAAAAAGCAAAGGCCACAAAAAAATTACCACTTGCACACGGAGCCCAAACCACTCTGTCATGCCGAGGAAACACTAGAATTTGAACCTTATATAAGAAGTCCTTAAGAATCTTCAAAGACTAGTCCCAAACATAAAAATTCTTCCAAACCCCATCTTCAAAGTAATCTGCCACCTTGACTCCAAACAGATGTTTACACAGGGGAGCAATAGGAGGAGCCCAAGGAAGAGAAATAAGAGGGCAATCCCCACACCAAATGTCATCCCAAAAGAGAATCCTAGTCCCATAGCCCAATAGCCACTTAACACCTTTAGCAATCACATCTCTACAGAGCAAAATATTCCTCCAGAAGCATGAACCAGATGGGATCTCCTCTGCATAAATCAAATCCCAAGGCCTATCGAGATGGAATATTGTATACAATTGTCAATTACACAGGTATTTCTAGGACAAACTAAGTGAATGGTATGGATTCTAAGAATAGGGGTATTGAGTTTTCTAAACTCAATCTCAAATATTATTAAAAGAATGGGTGTTTCAACTTCAAATACATCATGATCCAAAGGCTTATGACTAAATTTGCATGTGTACTTAACATGGAAGACCGTTGGGAAAATTTACTCATTAAGTATGGTGCACATCAAAGGAGAAATAACATAATAACTTTGGATCAACTACGAGAATTTTCATGTAACCAAGTATCAAATGAATTAAAGGATTTGAGTGAAGATATTGTACCTCAATCTATTTAATTTCAAGAGGAGACATTCAAATTTTATATCTAGTTGACTAGCCAATTCAAGTGGTATAACTAAATATTGGATGAACAAAATAGTCATGAATAGGTCAAAAAGATTCTTGTAGAGGAAAATAAGTGAACAAGCAAGAGTTATCACACAAAGAGAAAGATCAAAAATATAAAAAATAAGTAAAGAAACAACTCCAAGAGACTTAATTATTAGAGTTGAGGACTAAAAAATTAAGATGAAATAATCTAGTGAAGTGGAAGGAAGTTCAAAGCTTGATAAATTGAAGTTATTTCCTAAGAAAAGATTAAAATGACCTTCACTCATTCACGTTAGTAGTTCTCAGATAATTGAGATAAAAGTGTAAAATCTTATATATAAAACTAATATTCAATGCAAAGAAGTTATTGGAATTCCCAAAACTATCATATATACATCTCCAACTTTGATAATCTATCCTAGTAAAGAAATGATAAGGTCAAGATCAAGAATAAGCAAAGGAAAACTTGAACAAGAAGAGAAGAGTAGTGCTTGAACTACCACATAATCTAAAGGTAATTTCCAATTTAATTTTAAAATAAAATATCAAAACAGATAAAATATAAACAAGCTTTACGAAGTACAAGGAAGGGTTCATTGTTGTTGAAATTATTGTCCCCAACATGAATAATAATGTCCAAGGTTTATAGGTTGTTCATTTCCAATTTTCAGAGGCCAATTTAGAACTAGTGAACAAGAGGTAACATTAAATTCTTACATCTCATCACAAAAAAATAAAATATATGCTAGTAAAATATTGTAAGGTAAAGGTAATATTAAAAACATCGAATAGGAAGTTGAGAACCTGTATTGCTCATCTTGTCCACATGGCCAATTCAAAGTAAAAAATAAATTCACCAATGTTAAGGATAGATGAGGGACCTCAAATGAAAAAAATGATGAATTGGTATCTTGTCAAATAAAAATTCAACGATGGTTTAGGAATCTTTGTGAAGATAGCACAAGAATTATCAATGATTTATTTAGTTTACTGATTGGTATTTGGGTTTCCATTTGGTAATCCATTGATTTATAATGTTTTGTGAATAATAATATTTATTTGTGTAGTGGTGTTACAACTAGTTTAGAGACTGTTAGGTCCCAAAATAATTGTCCCAAATCTTAGAGTTTATTTCCACCTTAAAGGCTAGGGGTTTGTATTTGAGAAGGTGAATAAAGGCTTGTCAAAAGACTCAAGATGTTTAAATATTAATATATAAGAGTGGATATCTCTCCCACTCTTTGGGACCAACTTAAACCTAATAGGGTATTCCTAGAAATATGCTTAAATAGACACTTAAATCAAACAAATGAACATTTATATAATCAACAACCATACCCAAATGCAAACTTAACCCCAAAGGCTACCACTAAGTTAAGTTTAACTATATATAATAAGCTCACTATAGTTGATTCAAACACTTTACACACATGTCTTAAAATGACATCAATAATGTAATTACATAAGATAATTTCTTTTCTAACTCTAACATTAGTAGGGCATAATTTTTTGTTAATGATTCATTGATAATGTAATATTTTATTTCTCTTAATATTTATTCTTGGATGCAATACTAAATCATAAACAACAATATACCAATCTACTCCTACTTCCTATACTACTAATGGATGATTCTATTATTTTTTATGGGTGTGGAAGGCCGAGATTCCTATTGATCAATGCCTTATTGGGTAACTAAGTTATATCCAACCATGACAAGCAAAGAACAATAAATTATAGCAAAGGTATGATACCAAATAATTACTTCTACTTAATAATCCTTCTTTTAACTCACCATTATTCATCTACAACAAGTAAAATACTATTAAATATACTAATTTTATATAATAAATTTGAATATTGTAACATTTTTAAATACATGTTATATCTACACCAGTAAATGTGGTGGAATTTTTTTTATAATAAGAGGGTTTATCACACCCCTTAGTCCACAAACAATCCAAAATATCAATGACTAGTCAAGGAGACAATTGTTACACATTTTCTATAATAACTAACTCTCTACAACTTAGAGAGCAACTCTAATGGTGGATAAACTATTATATTAAAACCTTGGATTAATATGCACCATGACCAACAAAAACCCAAAGAACCAACACATTTAATGAGTGAATAAATTGCATATATAGATTAGTCATTTGGGAATTCAGGTTGTAAAGGAGAAGGAATATATATTTGATTCTACAATGATTTCCCATGCTTTAGCCATCATTATGATAAATGTTACATATCAAAATCACCCTTTTGAGATTTGCAAACATCTAGACCAATGAGAAAATTACCTTTTGTCAATTTTCCATACCTTAATGGCTTGTGGAATCTTGTGCAATGATGAGGAAATGCTAAAAAATTCTATTGAAATAGCAACCTAGAGATGACATATCAATAATAGGGTTATGCAATAGTAATTGTGGTGGTCTAGGCATCAATTTTTTTTTTGAATCTATGTCAAATTTATAAAGAATGATTTATGGGTGCCATTGGATTTAATATGATAGTTATAGGGTTGAATCAAATGATCAATGAAGCTTTGGTCCATTCATGAGGGTAGGTGGGGATAGATATGAAATTACACCATTCCACTTGGTGCCCTAATATCATCTCACATATTCGACTTTGGCTTCACATTCCTACATCATCCTTTGTGTATGCTTCGTTAAATATTTTGAAAGAACCAAAGAAATTTTTAGCAACTAATCATAACTTAATTGATAGGTTCAACCTTCAATATCAACAATGAATGTTGTTAAAATATTTGCATGTAGATTGAAGTTTTCTATGTACCAGTATTTATTTATAAATAAATATCATTATGTAGTGACAATTAACTAGGGAAGAATTATCACAAAATTTTGCACTTGTAGAAATAAGAAAGTTTCAAGATTGAATTTGATTGGAAAATGAAAATGATAGTGTACTATATCCTAAGTATCCAAATGATTTAAAGAGAGTTCAAATATAAATATCAAGAAAAAACAATGATTTATAACAATATTTTTCTATTATTTTTTCTTTTAAGTCCATTTTTTATATTTGTAAAAAATGGGATTACAAGACCCTAACCCTATTAAACAAAAAGGCCATAAAGGAAAATATTTTGAGTCTCATGAGAAATGAGACTAAATTCCAATAAGAAAACATTAACATAGTCTAAAAAAAGAACCAAAGAAATACAAATCACAACAGGGGATATCCTTGAGCAACAAACATAAAACAATAAAAAGATAAAAAGGCTCGAGATCTACCAACTTCTGCAGACCACTAGCAACTTGACATTTAGCCAATTATATCAAGTTTCCACAATCCATGTCAAATTATGTTGAGCTAGTTTTTCGCTTTGATTGTGTGCTATTTCTTTTACATCAACCTTTTGGATCACACTACGTGATCCATCATCAAGATGAATTAGAGATCTCAAGGAGCTAAAAAGATTAGGAGCTCAAGCATAATCCCAAATTCCATTGCCCACTATGCCACCTTTCTACTCTTTATTGCTTTTGTACAATTTTATTTCCGTATCTTGTATTCTTTTCTTGGATGTTATTTTCTTGGTGATCATCCATCTTAATACATTATTCTACAGCTAAAGTTTTTCTTGTAGTGTCCCCAATTTCTCTTTCATGATAAAATAATCCTAGTAATTTCCTTTTAAAAGTTCATAATTTTGTGTTGGAGATTTAGAACCTCCCAAAGGATAGAACTCGGGGTCCACCTTTTTAGGAGTATTAGAAGTAGAATGGTCCACCAAAGAGTTTTTGTCTTTATCAAGGGTCATGGAAGAGGTGGGGTTGGGGGTAATCCATGTTAGGGATCAGGTAGATCAGAGCAATAAACATTAACAATTATATGCAAATTAAATAACCCAAAAATAACAATGAAGAATGACACAAAAGAGATCAACACATAATTTTAACATGGTTCACCCAATATGGGCTACATCCAAAAAAAATCAGCCATCGAATGATTTTATTATCCAGTGTAAAACAGATTACAATCTCGCAAATACCATGCCACAACTTACATCCTGTTGGTGGTTTTTTTCTTGTAACCAAGTTTGTCTCCTATTCTACCTATGGAGTAGCCATCTCCAATCAAGGGTAGCTCGGAGGACCTGGACCAACTGACAAGATCCAATCAAAAACTAAGATCTTCTGCACTTTAGGCTCTGCAGAACCAGGGTGGGTATACCCACACAATGCCTCAAATAAGACTAGACATTGCTTTTTATTGCAGATGACTCTTGATGCCAAGTGTTGAAAACATCAAATAGGGCTAAATTCTCAGTTACAAAACACTTGAAGCAACAAGTAGGTAGGACAAGACATCAAGCAAAAGATATTCAATGATTTATATGAATTTTTTTATGAGAGGGATAGGGCTGGAAGATAGACTAGTGCCTAATCCAGGGTCATGGAGTCACACACACAAATGGAAGAATTTCTGCAAATGGACCTCAACCATTGGATCTTGTTTTGTTGATGCCTTGCATCAACTATCAGTGCCTTACACTGATAATCCAGCTCTTGTTACCATTCAGACTCTTCTTACCAAATCCAGCTTGCATACAAACAATCACTATCACCTGCTCAAAGGGTTTTAACTGCTCCCTTGAAGCAGACCTATCAACAAACGACACAGTCTCATGAAATATGAGAAGATGAAGAAAGGCACCTTATGCATTCATTCAAACGATCAAAGCATACAAGCATGGAGACAATCTGATGGCATATGCATGACAGACAAGTGTCTTCATGTGTTCCTTGTACAAACTGATTGCATTTACAGAGAAATTTAGAATTACAGACTATAGACTCAATGCATGACACCAGACTAAACCCTAGTATCTCAGACTAATCCCAAACTCAGAAAAATGTGGAACAAAACACCAAAGTTCGGAACCCCTACATATGGCCATGAAATTCTCCTTTATAGGAACAGGAGAAGCAACAAGCAACAGGCCAAATGAGATTACATGTCATCAAACAAAATGACCAATCAGCACAGCTCGCAGGCCATGTCACCAACTTCACCAGCTTCACCGGATATCATTAAATGCTTTGTGCCAGGTGATCCTAGGGAAATCTTGATGCAGATCCGATCAGGTCAGAAGAAACAGGTACAGGGATGAGCAGCCATGACAGTCAAATCAGGAAGGTACACTGACCATGCCATGCAGGAAATCCGCGGGTGCAATCATCACAGAACCAAAGGCCATAAATGCAGAATTCAGCCATTTCAACCACTTCTCCATCTCAAACAGTCTGTTGCCCTAATTCTGTAATAAATTCCATCCCCTGTTACACCAACTCGCACCAGTATCGAGGCTCAGGACCGAAATGGAGTCGCCATGTTGATCCCAAGTGAGATCCTCATTGTCATTCTTGAGCCACGGGCCAAGTGACCAACCACAATAAATGCATACTTGGTTCAATCCATGTCGGCCACAACTTCCAACAAACCAGTCGGCGTGACACCGCGGAGTCGTGAAGACAACACGCCAAAAACCCAATGTTTCATCGAGCAAACATACCATTCGGCAAGACCGGGCGCACTCAGCCAAACATCACAGCGACAACAATGCCACATTGGCAAGAGAAGGCACAATCGACAGGAGATCATGTCGACACCCCAACAAGAAGCACCATTGGCAAGAGAAAGCGGTGTTGGGAAGACATCAGGGCAAAGAAAATATGCCATATCGATCACTGAACATAGTCGGTGAGAGAAGGAGGGGTCGGGGAGACATCTCCCCGACACATCGAACGGGGACCACTAAACAAAAGATCTTGGAGAGAGATCACGAAGTTTCCCAGAGATCACAACAAAACTGAAGGGTCACACCGAGAGCATCACAAAGTCGGGGAGAGATGGCCGGGTCGGCCAGACATCATGGTGAAGTCACCACGACCAAAGAGAGTCACACCGAAGTCATCAAGCACATCGGCCAAACAAAAGGAACTTGGGGAGACGTCTTCTCGAAGATCATGCATCATACCAAGGGGTCAACACAATCAGCGAGATAGGCAATGGTCGGGGAGACATCTCCCCGACACAATGAACACAAGCCACAAGGAGGGGGTCTCGGGGGGGACAAGCAGGGGTTATCGAGAGGTCACCCCGAGAGCAAAAAGTTACGCTGAAGGCAAGGTGGGGCCGGTGACAAATGGAGAACGGGGCAAAAGGAGAACAAAGAAGTCATAGAGTCGAAGGAAAAATGGAATTAGGAACCTCCAAAAATTTCTAAGACAAACCCCCGACCCAGTTCCACCCCCGCCAAAAGCAAAAGAAAAACAAAGCGAGTGGAGCCGGGGTCAGAGAAAAACCCGAAACCATAAGCATGAGAAAGGTTCCAAAACCAGTTTCCATTCCGATCCTGCGCCCACCAAAGGAAACAAAACAAAAGACAAGCGAAGAGGCGAAGTCGGGGCCATAATGGAACTCGAAAAAGAAACCAAAGGCAATATCCTGATTCTGATTCCATTCTGGTTCCGCCCCCGCCAGACAAAGAAAAACACAAGGCAAGGAAGAAAAGAAAGATTTGGCCATTGGAGACATGAACTCTTGGCATGCTAAGCTCAACCCTAGTGGGAGCCCATTTACCCCACGTGCCAAAATGATAGAAAATTCCCAAGCTAAAGATTTGTCATGAAAAACAAGAGTACACAACTAGACAATGAGAGAACCAGAAATGGCACTAACACATCCCAGTCGCTTATAACAAGATTTTTAGAAGCATATAAAATTAGGGTTTTACAAAGTCATTTTTTATTTGTCAGTTAACAAAAATTAACTACCGACCCTTGATGAGAAAAAAAAGGGAAAGAGTGTACAGTATTTGCATGATTAGTCACCACATACCAACAATCCATCATTTTCTTGGTTAAACATTGGGGTGGATAGTAGGGGTCTCCTTGAGACTAAATTAGTAGATGTATTGGAGTTCTTAGAGATTCCAAATCCATCTATGTTAATATTTTTTCCCTTATCCAAATGAATTTAAAAAATGAAAGGGTTCTAGCTATGAAGAGGGCACAATAATTTTCACCACCTAGGTGGTATATATATTTTTTTAGTTGTAGAGACCTTAGGGTTACTTTTTTAAGGCCCCCCATAAGACTCATCAGGGGGTTAGAGAGGAATCATAGATTATGGGGATACAAGGGGTGGCAGGGGTTCAAGCCAATTGGAATATGTACAAATAATATTTGATCCCTTGGTGAAGGGGAAAACCATTTTTACCCATTAAAACCTTACTAATTGACTACTCAAGGTAACTATAAATGCATTAAAAATAATTCATTTTAATGTCATTTATTAAGTGATTCAACATGGGTAACAGGTAAGAGTAGAAATTTTTTAATATTTCTTCCCACATGATATAACACATTAAGGTCTCTACAACATCTTTCTAGGACCCTATAATATCATCCCATTTGAATTCATTTTGGAATCTTTTGACTTCATCTCCCAGCCTCAAGAATTTGTTCATTTCCTCATGGTTGTGGCTCTTGATCATCTTCTAAATTTTCCTCCCTTCCATCTTGAGCCTTGTAGCCAAAGCTATCAAGTCCTTTGAGACCTTGAATGAGATGCCTTCGATGAAGACCAAACCAACTTTACATGAAGAGGTAAATTCCTTGGGTAGAACAAGATCATGATTATTTTTGGCTTCAAGGTAGCATGAGAGGTTTCCCTTGTAAAAGATATCCCACACCTCCACATTATTTTTCACTTTCTTGCAATTCATGGGCTTAACTCTATTGAGATCTCCTCACATGGTCAAATTTCTAGATCTTTGGAAACACATAGTGATGCTTATGTAGATATTGGAGGCCAATAAATTTTTAGTTCTTCCCTAACCCATTTTGGTTCTAGTAGGTTCCATTTCAAAATTAATACTTTAACTTTAAGCGCATATGGATAGAATGGGCATGAAACCTAATGATTATTTCCTTAAATTCACTCATGTCAAAACACCAACAACTCAATGGTAGTGGTTGGGGCTTAATAGTTAACACTTGCTTCTTCACTGAGACTATTTTTTATCATTTGAGGGAGGGCGCCCTCAAAATTCCAGCATTTTAAATATTTTATAATACCTCCCAAATTATATAGTAATTCGTTTGAGATAATTCCTTCTCTTAAAACATGATTAACTTTTAAAATTTTAAAATACATGAGGATCTCCTTAGTCTCCTTGATGGTATGTTTATATGACCAATTAGGAACAAGATCTATGTTGATCATGCCTAAGATGGTTTTGGATTCACCTTTAAGGATGAGGCTCTTGATGCCAATGTCTCTAACAAGGGTCATGCCTCTTAAGACAACCATGGCTTCAACAAATTTATTAATTTGACTTCCTCGATTCTCAACATATGCATAGATTAGATGGCCTTTGCAATCTTTGATTAACCTCTCCTACCTAACTCAATTATAGGTCCATTTTTTATTTTTAAGAAAAAAATGAGTCTATTTTTGGCTAATGGTAACTTTTTTATTTATTTTGGCATTGGTTGTTTTAAGATACCTTTATTTCATTAGTTTAGAGGATAAAAAAGTTTTGATTTAAAGAAAAATATTTTTTACATTATTCTATTCTTATTTTTTCTTTAAAACTTCTAAGAGAGCTCAAAATTAAGTGCATTTGACAAATATAATGTAATGAGTGTTTGTGCTATATTTATGTTCTAGAAGTTTCATTTAATTCTAAGTGTTAAGATTCAATGATTCGATAGTTTATTGTATTAATATTTTAGAAGTTAGTAAGTTTATTGTGTTAAGATTTGAGAAACTAGTAATCAAAATATTTGTGTTCAACTTTGCTTCACACTTATCCTCTATTCTCAATTAGTATATTTGTATGCACTTTAAAAGGTTATTATTTTGGATCTAACATCATGTTCATATTTTTTGTAGATTCTTTCTTATGTAAAATCATTCATATTGTCTCTGCTTTAACCATTAAACGGTGTTTTATTTTCAGCTCCTATTTTTATTTAGTTTCATAACAAAAAGCCTTGTGAGATAAAAAAATTCAGTCTTGTGATCCTACCTTTCAGATCAAAAAGATAAGTCTAGATTATTTTCAACATTTTATTTGTATATGAAATCTTTAGAAGATAATTTATACAATGTGCATAAGTAGTGTGAACCCCAAATCTATGTACCTGCAAAACAAAGAGATTAAACACCCTAAGTTAGATATTGCAAGCATAAACAAGGATTCCCCATGAGATTCATTAACATAGCTCAAATTAGGAAGAAAATAATGAAGAACACAAAATAAATCACAAAATAAAGATTGAATCCTAATTAAGCATGCAAACTCTCAATCCCATGGGGGAATTGGTGCCAATTTGATGTGGAAATTTGGCCCTTTCCCAATCCCTAAGATGCAAGCTTCGATATGTAGACTTGATGATGAACTTTGATCCACTTTTGATGATGAATGATGAAGACTCCAAGCCAAATCTGCAAAAGAACCTAGCTATGAACTCAATGGTGTGAAACTTGATAGATATTTGAGCATGGTAACTTTACTCAAATTGTGGATGATAAAATGAGGAGAGGAGCTCTTCATTTATAGGATTTCAAGATGGATGAAAGCCCAAATTTGAGCAATGTGGGACTAACTTTTCATCCAAGGATATGGTGCCACTTGTCAAGCTATGAATGGATGATGGTTGTGCAAGATTTGGGGTTTGTGCCAATAAATGCCAATATTTGAAATTCAAATTTGTTGATATGACATGTAAGAGGAAGGGAAAATACAATAAATGCCACTTGGCTCAAGGAAAAGGACATGTAAGAGGTTTAAAATGCCTTGTTGGATGTACATGTTAACTTGGAATTTTTGAATTCAAATTGAGAGAATATTCTAAAAAGATGCCTTGTGAGGAAAATAGGGATTTAATAAATGAATTAAATCTATTTTCATGTGCAACTTGCATTATCTAGAGGATGTGACATGAGATGAGTTTAAATTAATCAAGGGTTTAATTAATTTAACAAGAGATTAGATGATGTGACTTATTTGACTTAGATTTATGGATTTATTTAAATGGGATAAGAGGGAATATGGTAAGAGGCTAATTAAATAAAGATTTTGATTTATTTAATTAAAGGGGATGGTGTTAGATTAAATCAAATAAGGTTTTAATTTATTTAATTTAATGGATAGACTTTAGAGATTTAATCAAATAAATTGATTATTTAATTAAATAGGGATAATTAGATCAGATGGATTGGTTTAATTAACAGGAGATTGACTTGATTAGATAAAATGATTTATTTAATTAAGAGATGAATATTGATGAATTTAATCAGATAATGGAATTTGATTAAACGGTTAGACCGAGGAATGATTTAGGAAGAAACGATGTTAGTAAGTCAGGATCGAATGCATGATGTCAATCAGTATATTTTCAGTGTCTACAAGTAGTAATCTAATTTATTTTGTTTTATATTTTATGAGTATATTAGATTAAGGAGCTTCCCCATAAAACTTGAAGAGAAGATTTCCTCCCATTATATTCTAGTTTGAGTTGTCTTGAAAAGGATAAATTAAAATGCTAATTTTTTTATGATGCCCATTGTGGGAGAATGATTTACAAGAAGATTTATCTCATGATTATTTGAACTTGTAGAACCTTTATTTTGTAGCTTAGTTGATTTGGATGGAGGATTTAGAAGAAGACTTTTTTAGCTAAGTGATGGGCGATCAAAACTATAACAAAGGAGTTCCACCTCTTCCCCTACCTTGGTGGAACAATATTGGTCCTCTCAATTTCCAAATTCAACATCCTTTTCCTCGAGGTTATAGAAAGAGTTTTCCAAATTTCCACTGTGTTTTACCATAACTTGTAGCATGTTGGGTGTTTCTCATGAAGACACGATTATTTAGTTTTGATTGAAACTTTAGTCAAAGGGACATAAAAATGTTTTCAAGATCTCTCTTTTGGTCGCATCACTAGAATTGAATGCTCATGACCAAAAAAATTTCTACTTCACTTCAAACTAGCTAAAGATGAACACTTGGATTATTTTCACTACTATCAAATGCAAAGAAATATTTTAGTGAGCCTCTATAAGAATTATTGTGCATTTCAACTACCTTTTTTTGGAGAGTAAACACAAGTTTGAGGCCTTCTTTAAAAATTCTTCTAATTTTTTTAATCAATAAATTTCCATTAATGATTACTTTTTTAATTAAGTCTTGTGAGATTGATGAAATCAAAGAAACCTAAGCTAGAATAATCAAAATCAAAGATGACATGATCACCATAAGAGATATCAAGGACTTAATCCACTCTATGATCTAAATACAATCAATTCATTACTTAAAAAGGTTTCAAGTGAGTTATCTCTTGTGAAGCATCAAATTTAGTGACATACTTCAACTCAACCATTTTAAGGTGTGGTTTAGAAGGGTCGACCCTTCCAATGAATTAAATAGACCTATATTATATTTTCAACTTGAATGAATTTCATTGAAAGCTCCTCTTAGCAAGAATAAAAGTAACTACTATTCTTTCCATGGTACTAGTGACCATGATACTTGTAGATTTCCCAAAACACATCAATTGTTGCAAACTTGTAATTTCTTGGTCCAAAGAAAATAATCAAGATTTATTGAGAAACTAGATTTTTTCCTAAAATGAATATGATGAAAAATCTATAATAATATTTATTTAAGAAAATATCCATATTATGATTAATGTAGTGATCCTCATAATCATTTTGTTGTTGTCCTTGCTTAATTTCAAAGGACGAGACTTAAAATTGAAAGATTGGAGAAATAAAGTGTTGAAGGGAAAAAAGAAAACTCTTATAGATTTGAAACCATCTTCTTCTTGGATGAATTCCACATCAATTGAATAATTTATTTGTGCCCAATTTTGATATCTTGGATCACATGAATAAGACTAAAGTGCATGTATCATAACTTGAGTTATTTTAGAATTGACTTTAGTAGCTAGAAAAGATAATTATTTCATGAAATGGGATAAAGCAACTCGTGTTCCATGAATAAGACTAAAGATAGAATCATTTGTTGTTTAATAAGGAAAAATAATGAAGGTTGAAGAAAACTCGAATATTTTTTGACACAAACACGAGTAAGGAGCCGATTAAATGGAAACATTTTCCCTTGTAGAAATACTTCACAACATTATATATTAAGGCTCACAATAGTTCTAAATTAAAGCTGGACTATTTTTATCACCTCTTATACTTGGTTGAAATCTCGAAACCAAAATTGCCAAAACTAGTCTTTTTGGGTGACCGCCTTTTTAAGACGAGATTCCATAATTATATTCATTAATTTTTTTTAAAAATGATATCATAATAAAAAAATATTCCACATCCAATTTACCTCTATTACCTATTTTTCAACAAAAAAACATTTAATTAAAATAATTGCTTCTTTTGTACCAACATTTTAGGAAAAAGGTTGTTACACGCCTTACATAAGAAATACTTATTTTAATTGTGTGAAATAAATATTTATTTGTGATGCATCTTTAAGAGGTGTATTTAGCCACATTAAATATTTATTTGGGTCTATTTGTAAATTTTGATGTAACATTGGTTAGATATTTTATGTATGATTTGTAAGTTGAAAAACATTTAATATTGGGAATACTTAGTACCAAAAAGTAAATGTCGGGGTTAACAGTTTTGTGTGCACTCATGGTTTTATCACTGCTTACTTGTTTTGTGTGAGATTGAATCTATAAAATAAAGCACACATTTAGTAGTTGGTTTGGCTATAATTTCTTTTGAGCTCTCTTATAGAGTGCATAAGTGAAGCATTGCATGGGACGTGTGGTTACATTGTTACCCATTATGCTTGAACAACATTGAGGATACATTAGAGGAGCTTGATGTTTCATAAGTATTTATAAAAAAATTGTAAGTGTATAGTAATATTTTAGTGCTAAACAATACATTGAGTGTGGATGATTTTGGAGACTAGGTCTTTCCCTCTCAAGGGTTTTACTATTGTATATCTTTTGGTATGTCTTTGATATTTGCATTATAGTTATTATGTAAGATTTTGTACATGATTTTCTCTCATAGGCTTATCTAGGTGAGATTTCTTATCAAGTGGTATTAGAGCCATGATTGTGGTTGAGGGAGGTGAGAGATCCTTATATTTGTTTAACCTTTATTTGAGAAAAAATGATGAAAATTTGAAGCCATGGTAATGTTGGAAAGATTTTAAATATTTCAAGATATGACATGTGTGTGTAGGTTGTAAGAATTACAAATTTTGGTTTTTTTTACAAAACTAGGGTTTATAAAATATTTGGTAAAAATGGCTTTTTTAGGTGTTCACCAAGAGTTTTTTATGGAGGAAAGTTCAGAAATGGACTCCTAGAACAAAGTGGACCTCACCATTAGATTCAAGAGGGATGGGAGATGAAGATTAACATAAAATTTGACTTATTTTGGTAAGCAACACTCGAGGAAAAAATGCCCCTTTCTTGGTCATATGACTATATGTTTGTAGTGTGTAATGACTATACAATTATAGTGCGTAAATTAAAAAAAATAAAAGATAAAAAATCAATTCTTAAAATGTGAAAATAAAAAGAATTTAATAATTAGAAATTAGTGGGGGTGGTATGATGACCCCTATATCACTATATCTTGTGGGTATTGATGGTGTCAACAAAGTTATATGAGGGCGTCAACCCCTCCTAACTATTGTTGTCCCCAATTGATAGTCATTGAGTCAATAGGGCCCTAACCTTAGCCTCTAGTGGGCATTGAAAATTGAAAATTAAAAAAAAAATTAAAAAAAATTAGTTCCTTGTTGAAGTTTGCTACTACTAGTAGCATGTGTTTTTTAAATGCAAACACCACTTGTCAAATGGCGAAACTTCTCATCCTTAGCTTGTTAGCCACTAGTTGCCTTTGCAATTTTCCTAAGGAATGTTATTTTTTTAAGGTCATAACTTTCACATATGGTATTAGATTTTCAACTTATTATAATCATAAAAAACCTCTATTTGAGAATTAGGTAGTGGTACAAGTTTGGTTTTTGGATTTGTTGTGTTAGAATTTGGTTCTTGAAGCCAACATTGCTCTAAAATGGTTAACATGTCATACATTTCACATAAAAAATATATTTCTTATTTCAAATTGGCAATGGAGAGAAGTCGTGGTATACTACATAGTGGATTGGGTCATTTTCCACTTGGATGAGTAGAGAGGAGTTTGTACTTATTTGAGCACTTGTAAGAGCCTAAGATTAGAGGTATGATTGTGTGAGCATCTAAATTAATTTATAGGTAAAAAAATATAGAAATTCATGTTATTATGATACAAATATGATGGTATGGTAGGATATCAAATTTGGTGCTCCCTGATTTAGGTCTACAAGCATTTTTAGAGTTTGGACTTTGATGGAGATAGGTACATAAGTTGTCTTCTAGTTTGAGGATATGGTTGGTTGGTACATGTGCAAGACTTGGATTCTTATTTTACTGAGAGTTGAGTATAGGTATATTGATGGTGGTGATTATGGTTTCATGGATATTCATGTATATTTTCCATTGGCACAACATGATCATGTGTGTGATTAATATGTTGGGTATCGATTGATTTGTGCTTATAGGTGGTCATGTGTTTCAATGTTGGGAGGTTGTTCTTATCTCATGAATTCTTATTTGGTTCCTTAACTACAATTACTTAATTGTGGATTTGTTTGGAAAATCATAAATGTAGATGTTTTGGTGTTTGAGTCTTGAGATCTACAATTTATCTTCTTTGTTATCTTGGTTTGTACATTACTAATGTGATGGTGAGTTCAAATATTGTATTGGTTTTGGATCTATGAATTATGTACTTTTGTTGGTTGACCAACTATTGGTTGTAGTGGGGTGACTCAAATGTGGATAATCTATATCCATAAATCTTTTCAATGTTGATATAGATTCAATCAATTGGCCTTGTTTGTGGTTGTTTGTGCATCATATGTTACATTGGGATGAGAGGATGGATGATTAGAGTGCTTGTATAGTTGATTATTAGGACTAGTAGAATGGTTGTTTATCATAATTTCATGGATAACATGGTTACATAGTTTAATAGGAGCTTTTGGCAACAATGTTTTAGTGGTGATTTATCTTCTTGGCTTGGAGATCTTTGTTCTACTTTATTCTTTGGAGCTATTGTCATTAAAATTGAGTGTGTTTTGATCTTCATTTAGGAGATGCTTATATTCATGTGATTGGAGATGTTGACATCTTGATTAGCCATGGAGGACTCTTTGAGTTTTTGTTTGAGGTGTTAGTTTATGACTCATGGATTTTGACAAGTGATCCTTACTTGAGAGGATGGTTTGGTGTTGTGCCATGATAGACTCTTAATTGTACATTAGATTATTGACATGATACAAAGACTCTCAAGAGAGTTTGCGCTATTTACTTATGGTACAATTTTTTTTACTAAGATTTGAAGTGAGTTTATTAGGTTGAGATTTCAAAAATAAGTAATAAGAATATATGTGTCCATCTTTTCTTAACACTTGTCTTCTATTCTTAATCAGTAGCTTTGCATATTTTTAAGGATTGTTGCCTTAGATCTCAAGTTATGTTTTATATTATTTGTGGAGAATTTATTATGTCAAATCAATCATATTTTTGAATACTATTTCCTAATTGGCATTTTATTTCCATCACATATTTTATTTAGCTACATAACATAAAACGTTGTGGTAAGATGAGAACTTTCAGTGTTGAGCTCTTACCTTTGAGATCAAAAGGATAGGTCTAGATTTTTTTTAGCATCTTGTTTACATGAAATCCCCTAGAGGATAAAAACAAATTATATATTAGGAGTATATTAAATCTATGAGCCTCCCTTGGAAATTTGAAAAGAGGATTTCCTCACATACTATTTCAATTTGTGTTGTTCTATATAGAATGAATTAAAATGCTAACACAATATAATGCATGAGAGATAATAAAAGAAACACTATATAATAAAATATCATTTGTAAAAATACTTAATAAATATAATTATTTTAGTTATACCTAAGAGGGTTTATGTAAAACATCCAATTGACCCTAAAATAATAGGCAAGTGTTGTCATCATTAGACATGATCGATAATATTAAGGGTGTCTCAATATTTTATGCTAAACCTCATTCAGATATAAATACAAGAAAAACTCTCATTAGTGTTTAAAATTGAACTAAAAAAAAAATATTTTCAAAGTTAAACTTGAACTAGAATGCGTTACCCTAACCTTGTACTCAAAATTTCTAATCTCAATGTAATTTTTTTTCTTCTCCCAAGTATTAAAATGATCCAAGAAGGTAAAGGTATACATAAAAATATTTTAGAACCAATTTTTTAAAAAAATAAGAAATAACACAACAAATAAGGTAGGTGATGATTACCCAAGATTGATTGTAAGATTTTGGAGTGTAATATTCCTATAATAGCAACTTTTTCATAACAAAAGAACCTTTCTGATTGTAAGAATTCTTCTTTAATTGAACTCAACATAAAATTATAAAATTGGCATAATTTTTTGAAAACATTAAACTAAAACGTATCTTTTACTAATGCATATATAGTTTGATAAGTAGGAGGTATTTTTCATAGTGTCGAGTTATAATATTAAAATCAAAATTCAACTACGTGGTTTTTGAGTCAAACTCATATTTCATGAGTAGTGGTTCATGTTGGTGCCTAGATTTGCATGCCTTGAAATTTATAGTTTTTTCTCGTATCCTTGCCTATTTTATGTGTTTGACCCCATCTTACCCACCATTTTTAATCAATCTAATAAATCTATAATTGGTTATGTTGAAGTGTGATCTAAGGGTGTATTCAAAATAGTTTTATTTAAAAAATCCCTTAGTGAAATGTGTTAATGGGGTACTTTATGGTCAATGCCCAGTGATAAGGCCTTTTCTAAGGTGATTTTAAGCTTTTTAGTTTTTTGGAAATTTCAAGGACATTAGAGCTTAGCCCTAGTTTCTTGGTTCCTTTGGGTTCCCTCATCCCCACAAGGGTGAAATTATGTAAGGTCTCGATTTTATGGTTGTTGGGAGATCATAATTTAAATTTTGTTTCAAATTATTCATCTTTGAAATTAAATGAGTGCCAATATTTTATTTTCTTTAATGGGACTTTGAAACCCCAAGAGGACTTGGCACCTCATAACCATGTTCAAGACTCCAAGTTCCTTCTAGAACTCAAAACCTCCATTTCATGTCCAAGGTTCCAAGTTCCTCTTGGAACCTCAAACCTCATCGCACCTCCCATGTTCCAAGTTCCTCTTGGAACCTCAAACCCCCATCGCATGTCCAAGGTTATAAGTTCCTCCTAGAACCCAAAATCTCCATTGTACCTCCCAAATTTCAAGTTCCTCTTGAAACCTAAAATCACCATTACACCTCCTCAGTTCTAATTTCCTACTAATATTTGAAACATCAACACGTTCTGAGGTCCCTCCTAGACCTTGACTCCTACTATACACCAAAATGTCCAATTTTTCACACCAATACTTGGTGTGTTTGTTTCACCTACTCCCACCTTTTTTAGATGCCATTAATGACTAGAGCTATTATAAATCAAAGGACATTGGCTCCCCATACTTTTTGGGTACATAAAGACATAAATAAATTTAAAGCACCTACATGATGAAAAACATGATGTAAGGGTACGGTCACTTCTTAGGAATGCCCATGGTCATGGATTTTTAGGATTTTCTTACAAGTTTGCATGCTTCCCACTTAAGCATGATCTACATCAGGGTATAAAGACCCTAATTTTTGTTATTGAGGAAGATGTATAAAAAAAGAAATAAAGGAGCATAATAGAGGAATAAATTGGCTTAGTAGAACCTAAGCATTCTGATTTTCAATAATAATTTATAATCTTTGAAGAGTGAATGATTAAAAGAAAAATCAACTTTCACTAAGTGTCTCCTTGTGCATAGTATGCATTTCTAGATGTTTTACTAATTAGTTGGCTTACCTTAATATTGTAAAATATTCACAAAGATTGTCTAGAGTATCTTCTCAAAGCAATAAAACATATGTACGGGTGTGTTCAAGGATGACTAAGTAGACTTATCTAACATTATGCAAATTTCTATTATTTCTCAAAATGTATATATAGAACCTAGTTTGCATTTGTATTTAGGAAAAAATAGTCTTTGGTGGCATCTTTATTAGGGTATCACTATTGGTTTTTGTTATTACATCTTTTGAATGAAATCAATGGCTATTGTCTCTATCTACCCACCATCTCACAACACACCAAAATAATCAATCATAAAAAATATTTAATTTGTGTTGTTGATAGTTTTAGTCAATGCCATGTTTGATTTATGGAAAAACACTAGGAAGTATCTTGAAATGAAATTCAAATAATTAATATGACAACTCATTTGCTTAGTAAGGTACAAGACCTTGAGTTCTTCAAACTAGCACATAGTTATGGAGTGACAACCTGAAATGGGATACTTTGTGCACGGGGTATGTTTGTAGCAAGGTATCAATTTTTTTCCTATAGTGATATCTATTGCAATAACTTAGAGAATCCCCCTTAGTTTAGCAAAGACAAAAGTGTTCAGGAGGTTTTACCTGACTCAATAATTAGTCCTAAGTTTCCCTACTCAATCATAAGGTCAAAGATTTTTCCTTGAGTTTGACACGCTTGACACTCAATAAGAGGCCTACCTTTAAGGATTTGAGATTGATAGCTTAGATCACCGAAAATTCACATGAACCCATCTCTCATAAGAATGAATGGTCCACTTAGCACGTATTGCATCTAGGTGATGCTCATATGGGTGAAGTATTAACACTTCTTGAGAGGTCACCCATCTAAATACTACTTCGACTCAAGCATGCATAACCATTGATTTCCCACAAGATCAAGCCCACTTAGATTTTTATCTCATTTACAAAACCTTTAGCAAGTGTTATGGCATATGGACCATTCATAATAGAGCCCCTTTAGCTCATTAATTGACAAGATGTATTTTTTCTAGCATGTCAAGTAATGATATTAATATTAGGATTCAACTGTATATTTTTTAGTCAAACTCATTAATCCATATTTCATGAGTAGTAATTTACATGAACCCATCTCTCATGAGAATGAATGGTCCAATTAGCACTCACTACATCAAGGTGATACTCACAATGGTGAAGCATTAGGGCTTCATGGGAGGTCACCCATCCCAAGGTCAATCCACTTAACTTGCTACCCCATTTGAAATAAGGCATAACACTTAACCTTAGGGTTAGGAAGCTAAATGAGCTTGATCTTAGGGGAAAATCCATGGTTAAGCACACTTGTTTCAAAATGTTGTTGGGGTAGGTAACCTCCCAAGAAGTCTTAATGCTTCACCTTGCGAGCATCACTTAGATGTAATGAGTGCTAAGTGGACCATTCATTCTCATGAGAGATGTGTTTGTGTGAACCACTACTCATAAAATATGGATTAATGATTTTGACTCAAAAACTACTCATTTGAATCCTTATATTAATATCATAGCAATTTTTTTATATGACTTCAATCCTTTGAAATAAAGGAACTTCAATAAAGAGGATCAAATGACTCTCATATGAGACAATGAACATGCACTCCAACCTCTTTAGAATAAATCTAGACCTTACACTATTTGACTATTTGAACATTTTTAGTGATTGTCAAAATAAAATAAAAGTTACAAAACAAATTGTTAATATAATTTCACTTCTGTTATCAAATATCTCTTTTTCAATGACTTGATTTATTTCTAATCTTTTTACAAAATTTGTTCATAAAAAATAAAGTTAAGAAAATAAAAAAATTCAACATCAAAATAAATACTAAAAAATCAATAATACAAAAAAAACCAAAGTATTTGATTAACTATCTTCTAAACTAGGGGAGAGGGGCCCATAGTGGAGTGAGGTCCAATAGCAGGGATATAAGTAGTCCTCCATGGGCCCCATAGTGGAGCACCTTAATATCCAATTATAAAACAATTTTTATCCATTAAGTAAACAAAGTCTATCCAATTATAAAACTATACAAATAAAAAGTGTTTCATAAATGGTTTATATTTGTCTGAGTAACAAATAACTATTCACAATCTTACATTTCAAAGAATGTTTAAAACCCATCTAACACCACCAAAATACAATCCAACTTGATTTAAAATGGCCCATAACATTCAAACATGTAGCCAAAATATAAAAAATAGTTAACCCACACTCCTCTTACATATCACCCATTGTATTACATCACCATCAATATTTTCAAAGATTTGATGCCACGAGAACAACTAAGAACCAAGACTATCCCATCACCAAATCCAATCAAAACCAAGTCCCCTATCCCACTTTCCCAAAAACACAATACTAAAGGAAATTAAACCATTCTTATGTGTTCCATCAGTCAAATTCCATCACACAACTACTAACATCTTCTCCTCATTTACCACCTTCAACCACCAAAAAATTGTTTAAGGCCACCAAAATCACTCATGGGAAGCAAATAGGGATGTAACACCCCTCCATTTTGGATATTTGGATCGGTCGTGTTTTCTTGGTAATGTTTGATTATGCTTATGATGTGACTATGAACTTAGTGATTATTTAATTGTAACTGCTTAGTGATGCGTATGTTATATTATGATGTGACGATTGTGTCTGAACATGCTTGGACTTTGGAACTTGATTACTTGTGATTGTGATTGATTAAATGATGTGGAAGTTATATGTCGATGTGATGTTCTTTTATTCTGATGTTATCCTTATGACATGATTTGGAGTAACTTAGAATATATTTGATTTAATGATGTTTTATGCTATTGAGTATATCTCTAATGTTAGATGTGTCAGTTAATGATACTGTATTGGTGAAAGGGACGGATTTTATCACTCGCTTGTGAGCACCCTACAATTTTAAGATTCCCTCTTCACGGTGTGTTTGATCATATTATATAGATATTGCATGTTCGACATGCTCTTTGTTGCAGGTTTGCAGGTGCATGACATCGACTCCACCTGGTTTCACAAGTGTGAGCGTGTCCATTTACCAACGGTAATTGATTGGGAGATAGTAGCTAGGTTTTCTGAGCCAAGTCGTCACCCTAGTCATAACGTGTTGTCGGGTTGTTGTCGGGGTTAGTCGTTTTAACTTGGTCAGTTTTCCCTTGAGTGTTTATTTGATTTCAAGTTTATAGTTTATTAAATGACTTGCGTAGTTTGATTGATGATTAAATGCGTTTAGTTGCAATGTTGAAATGTGATTTATTTTATTGATTTATTTGATGAAATTAATAAAATAATTATTGGGTTATTGATTGATTTGATTAATTAATAAACTAGATTTAGTTTATTAATTAATTAGATTAATAGTGATATATTAAACGAAATAGTGATTTTGGCGTTATTGTATATCTAAATTCAATTGAAATTGAAAATGGAAGTCGTTTTGGATATTTAGGATTTAATTAAAATCTTGTCTGAATAGTTACGATTAAATTAAAATAAATAATTAAATGACAATATGTTTTAATTCCACTTTTGAAAAATATTGTTGAGGAAATTATTTATTGGTAATTATGAAATGCTTATGTTTTATGAGAAATTTGGAAAATGCATAAGTTAAATTAAAAATTCGAATTTGGGTTTTGAATTTAAATTAGAAATGTGCTTTTGAATTTAAAAATTCGAAATTGAATTGTGAATTAAAAATTAGAAAAATTCCCATGTTTTTAAATTCTATTTTGTGAGTGGGAATTTTAGGGTTTTTTTGACCAAATTGAAAAAACCCTATTTTGGAGGAAATGAGCTCTCATTAATTTTTAAGCTTGCAATTTGGGGAAAAATGGGGGATGGCTATGGTTTTGTTTGAAAATTTGGAAGGAAATGAAGTCTCATTTTTAGTTGGAAAAATTTGGCATTTTTGGAGAGAGATCTTCTTCTTGGTGGTGGCTTGGTTTTGGATTTGGGAAGGAGATTGAAAGTTGCTTGAGCTGGACTTGAAGAGGTTCTTGAAAGCTCCATTCGAATCTGCAAATCTTGGAGAAAAAAAAAAATTCAGGTTCCTTGTCTTGCTTTGTTCATTTTGAAAAAAAAAAACTAGTTTAAACCCTCTTCATGCTTTTTTGAAATCTTTGATATGCTGTTTGGAAATCCAATAAAAACCTTGAAAATTCGTTCAAATCTAGCAAGAGAAAAACTTAGAGGAATGCAAATGAAGAATTTTAATTTCTTGGTCGAATTGGGGAAAAACCCAGAAAAATGCATCATAATATGTGTTTTAAATCTTTCCTCTTATCCCTTTTTCTCAAAATTTTTTTTTGCCCAGATGGGACTGTGAAATGATATTTATTTTTGCATATAAATTTATGCAACTGGGAGTCGGTTTTCTAAAAATTTATGGGAGAAATTTCGTTCTGGTTTTTTTTACGTGACACAGGGTTTAATTTTATTTTTGTTTCTTGGGCGAAATTATGCAAATTAAAAATAAAAAAATAAAATTCATTTTTGTTTTTGGTGGGGCTGCCCACAACCACCCCCATCCATGGGGGCGCTGGCTGTGCAACGCTCCCCACGGATGGTGGGGCGGCTGCAAAGCAGCCACACAGGGGTTGCGTCCCCTGTGTGAGGCTGCGTAGCAACCACACAGGGGCGCGTCCCCTGTAGGGGCTACGATGCAACCAAAGGCCAAAGGCCTTTTCACTTTTAAAATATAAAGTTTGTTTTATTAAAAACTTTTTAATTTTTATTAAATTTTATTTTATATTATATATTTATTAGTATATATATATAATATATATATTAATTTTAATTATATATATATTATATATTTATTATAATATATATATATATATTATATTATATTTATTAAAAAATTTGTTAAATATAGATATTAATATATATTTAATGAATATATATTAATTAATGGGATTTTAAAATATATGATATATATAAAGTGTATATATTATATTTAATGTTTTTCGCTTTTTCGCTTTAAGTGGTAAAAATGGAATTTAAATGGGAAGTTTAAATTTACTTTTAAATAATTGATTTATATGCAAATAAAATGATATTTTATGTGGCATATTAAAATAATGTTAAATAGTAAATTGAAAATTTAAATGATTACGTGGTTATTATAAAAGAAGGAAATTGGTATTTTAATAAATAGCCGTAAATTTCGAAAGAAGTGATTTTAAGCTATTATTTAAATATAGATTAAAGACATATTTTGTTTATGTAAATAATAAGGAATAAAATATGATTAATTAAAATTTATAAAATTATTAGATATATTTTAATTAATGGAGTTTTAAATTATTAAATAGGACTTAATCTCAAATGATTATCGCACGGATAAAGAGGAAATGTAATTAACGAATGATCAATGTTTTAATTGAAATATTGATTTTGATTTTGATTAATTTATTTATCTTGTGTTGAAATATAGATTAAGTGACATTGATTAAAATACCCCGATTTTGAAGATAATTGTTAAATGGAGAGTTAATGATTGACTTAATTCAATCAAATGACCTTATTTATTAAAATCGTTTGAATATGGAATTTAATTGTGAAACTAAGAGATAATGGAAGCTTTATTTTACTCAGATATTTTAATAACTAAATTGTTTGATTATGGAACATAATGGTGGAACTTAGAGTTAATGCATGATTATTTTAGTCAGATGTCTTTACTTATCAAATGTTTGACTTAATTATAATTTGATTTTGATTATTGTGGGAATTTAGACAAATGAAGTTAAAAGGATAGATTTAAAGATAGATTATTCTAAGATGACTTTTGGTTACGTAATAGGAGCAAAGGAAGATTTTTATATTCAAATGAATTATTTCGAATGTTGAATCTCAATAGTCAAGGTTTTATTTTAAAAAGGTAGATTTTAAATGATCAAGTGTTTTCATTTTCAAAGGTTGATTTTATTAATCAATGTAATTGGGAAAACAAAATATACTATTGGTTTGAACCCTTTTGAGTTGTCAACAGGCTTTGAGTTACAATTGGGTTGTGCAGATAAGGTCAATTATTTATTTAATTCTTGTGTGACGTAATTGATTGACTTATTATTTAATCTAAATGTTTTGTTAAACAAATGGTTTCATTTATAGTATATGATTGTGATACTAGAGAAATGATTGAATATTTTAGTCGTTCATATTTTTAGTCGAATGATTGTATTTATTTGAATGCTTTGATTAGAGAGGTTACTTGTAAATTTTAGAGTAAATGATTGGGTTGTAAATACTTCAATGTTGGGAAGTGAATTTGATGTATTTGATTGAGTAAATGCAAGATTGAAAACTGTGATTGATTAGGTTTAGGAAACCCTAACATTAGATATTAAATTGCCTGGAATGCTTTTATATCGTGTTTCTTTCATTTTTCCTTGTTGGGCAAATGGGGTTACGGGTCTATGTAAGTCTTCCAGAGAAGTTCTTTAGAGTGGGATGTTTTGTGTAGAGGTTCAATTTGTGAATCGCCTTGGGAATGATGTAGAGTTGTACTATGATGTTGTTTCACCCGGTTCTCACAAACAGGGATGTTTTATACCTCCTTGGGAATAGGAGAGGGTCATGTGTTTATACCTCCTTTGGATGGAGTGGTATTTTGTATTTTGTTTTCCTCCAGTGTATGGAGTGGATTATGTGACCTTGTTTACCTCCAATGTTTGGAGAGGGTTTTGACCTTGTCACCTCCAATGTTGGAGAGGGTCTTAACGTTGTGGTTTTCAGTGTTGGAGTTCTTGATTTGTGCCTCCTTGGGAATAGGAGAGGGTAATGTGATTTGTACCTCTTTTGAAAGGAGTGGGTTTTTGTAATTGGTTTCCTCCTATGTTTGGAGTGGGTTTGTACTTTGTTTTCCTCTAGTGTTTGGAGTGAGTTTCCTTGTTTTGTTACCTCCTTGGATTGGAGAGGTCGTGTGATCTAGTCACCTTTTGTGGTTTAACCATGTGTGTTGTCTTAGGAGAGTGGCTTGCAAATGGGCGCCGACGCACAAAGTGGTGCCAGGATAACCCTTTGCAAGTTGGTTAATTCAGTGATAACTAAATTAAACTTTTAGAAGTTTAAGTTGCATCAAACATTAAACAAGATAATTGTGCCTCGCTCATGGACCCAAGGGCTAGTATGAGACTTGGGATGAGTCAGGAAGGCCTGGAATGGCAAGATCATCTATCTCGTCTTCATGAGAGGTATTTGGTTCCGCATGAGTAAGCATTGGTGCCAGGATTTCAATTGAGGCTACTAGGATAACCCATGGAGTGGGGGCCGGGGCCTAGGAAGATTCCCATAGGATATCCCTTGACGAGCTATGCGATGACACTCTTCCTAAGTCAATAGTTTGTATTTGATATTTGTGACACTCTTGATCTATTCTATGTCTGGAAGCAATGTAACCTATGACAGTGTTGTGTGAGTCATACCTAGAGTTGTACGTATGACCGTTCAGTCATGTGATGAGGTCTTGTATTTATTTCGTATTAGTTTTGTGTGGCCTGTTCCTAGTGGTAGATGGTCTTGTGTAGGAATTCATGGTTACTATCTCCTAGCACGGAGGGAGTGGAACCTTTTGGATTCCCCGTGGTAAGGTGGCGTGCTTCTTAATCCGTTGGTTCTCCTTCATGTTCGTGTGTTCGTGATTTCCAATTGGAGAGCTCGTGGGAATCAGTTTCTTCTCAAGCCTTGTTCTCCCAGTTCTTATTGTATTCTATTACCCCTCAGTTGTTATCGAGGTGGAATTTGTAATATGTAATCGTATTTGTTGGACTTGCCTCATTCGAGGAATGAGTATTGTAATCTTATTGTAAATCATGTTATTGGAATCAAGAGGTATCTCATACTCTTGGACGTAAATTGTTTTGTTGGAATGTATGTGGTCTTTACTTGTTAAGTAATTAATATGTTATGGTTTTAATCCATGTTCTGCATTTGGTTTAAGTAACACGGTCTCACAACCTAGGGGATTAGTTGGCAATAATTAAGTGAACTTGTATGTTAATTGTTTTAACTTACATGCTTATTGTTCTTATTTCAAAAAAAAATAGTTCGGTTGTTTAGTAAATTGCAACTTTCCCTATGGTTGCGTGGTAGGGCGTTATAGATTGCACGCCATAAATACATACAAACTCTGCAATTGAAGGCACTGTTCAACAAATTTTCAAATTTCAAAAAGGAGGAAAAAAATTTAAAGACTTCATACCAAACCATCATTGAACATATATAGAAATTTACAAATTAACAAATGCACTATATATTTTCCAATTTTCATTTAACATGTCTCACTTTCATATTCATATCTACATTTTCTTGGAGGCAGTGGCAACAATAACATCACTTAAAGTTACAGGTATTCTACTGCTATTAGTTCTTTATGCCTGTGAATGCTAATCTTTTGTATGCTATGCAATATTTTTTATAAACTGTAACTCAATATCTAGGGTTTCAATCTGATAATGTTTACATTGGGTTTTTCATTTATATTCTTTATGCCTAGGAATGCCAATATGTTCTATGTGATGTAAATGTTTGGTCACAATAACTTGTAACTCAATATTTGGGGTTTCAACTTATATTGTTTATGAATGTCAATGTATATCTGTTGAATACAATGTGATTGTTTCACCCAATTTTCTCTAAGTGCATAACATCGAGTGCTTTTAGTTCAATTCCTAGGTTTTCATTTATATTCTATATGCTTGGGAAAACCAATTTGTTGTATGTAGTGTAAATGTTTGTCACACTAACTGATAACACAATGTCTGAGGTTTCAACTTATACTTTTTATGAATGTTAATGTTATATGTTGTATAGAATGTGATTGTTTCAACTAGTCTGCTCTAAGTGCATAACATCAAGTGCTTTCAGTTTAATTCTTGGATTTTCATTTATATTTTGTATGCCTAGTAATGTTATTCTATTGTATGCAGTGCAAATGTTTGTCACACTAACTTGTAACTCAATATCTGGGGCTTCAACTTATACTGTTTATGAATGTCAATTCATATCTATTGTATACAATGTGATTGTTTCACCCAATTTGGTGTAAGTGCATAACATCGTGCTTTCAGTTCAATTATTGGGTTTTCATTTATATTTTATATCCCCGAGAATGCCATTTTGTTGTATGCAATGTAAGTGTTTCACACTCACTTGTAACTCAATATACAGGCTTTCAACTTATATTGCTAATGAATGTCAATGCATTTTTTTTCTATACAATGAGATTGTTACACCCAACCTATTTGGTTTTCATATATATTCTTTATGCCTGGGAATGCCAATCTGTTGTATGCAATGTAAATGTTTCACACTCAATTGTGACTCAATATATGGGCTTTCAACTTATACTATTAATGAATGTCAATGCATTTTTGTTCTATGCAATGTGATTGTTTCATCCAATCCGCTCTACATGCATAAGACCAAGTCTTTTTAGTTCAATTCAAATTGTCATCAACTTTTGCATTACAAACAAAGTAAAGAGACCAAATAAAAATCAAACTATTAGCAACTTTTCCATTAGAAATTTCCAACATGCACAATAGAGAAAAATAATATGTTCATGCATCACTTTGACTTTAACGGTGTTCATTGATGATTGTTATCATTGTTTGAAACATGTTTCCTAATGTCTATAGGTGCAATATAAAGTTGAAATGAGGACCAAACTAATTAAGAAGAGAGCCATGACAAGGTTGGTTGCATGTAAAAGAGGGGTTACATTCCCCCTTGAAGAAGAACCTAGTGTACAAGCAAACAACAATCCTCAACCTGCTGAGGCAATTGTGGATATTAGTGCTCTTGCATGCAGGCCGAGAATAACAACATGACAATGGGAATGGTTGATGGATGAAATAACACACACATTACAGTGTGCATCCCAATGTCAAGTGCATAAAGGTGTAAAAGATAAGTGACACAATAGTGCTACTTATTCAATAGTAGATCAACAATCTAATGACATGGTGGGCAACTAGCCTGAGGAACTTAATGATTACCTAAGTCTTCCCTCAACCCCTAACCAACTATCTTGATTGGTAGAGGGAGCTATGAAACTAGGTATTGAATTACATTGGGAACAAGAGCAGGGAACTTTTTCATTCCCATCTCCACCTACCACATTTCCCAATATCGAAAATGCTAAATTACTATTCAGATTTCAGCAAGGAAACTCAAGGTATTGGCAAGGAAGAGGAGGACAACATTGACAACAAAGTGATTGAAACAATCAAATCCTAACCTGTTTTGACAATCACTAAATTTGTGAAGGAAAGAGGGCAACTCAAATAGTTACAAGAGAAGGAAAGAGAGCAAAAGAGGGAGCAAGATAGAGTTCAAAAGAAACAAGATAGAAAGGAAAGAGAAATCGAGGTGGCCCATAGGGAATTGTAGTAAGAAAAATGGATAAGCAGTCTTGCAAACTCGTTAACGGAGAACCATTCCTTGTTTCAAGAAATATTGAACATATACATCCCTTTGTTTGCTACTGGTAATGTCAGTTCGAGTCTCAACCCACATGTAAGCTGCATTCGAGTTTGTGTTGGAATTAATTGTTCAACACCGTTGCATGTAAATTGCAATGAATTTACAAATACAAATCCAAATCATGTAATGACAACTCAAAACACAATGACAAGAGACGAAAACACATCTCTAGATGCTTTTCTTGGCATGTTTGATTGAGGTTCGAAGGGACCGACCCTACAACTCTATCAATTATTGGCTATTTTTTTGATGTACATTCAGGACTGCAAGATAATATTTTAGGTTGGGAAGGATGAAACTCACAACTCCATCCTTTGTTGGCTACTTTTGTTGGGGACTTCAATATCCTATTATAAATATAAGTTTATATTTTGTTTTTGCTATTTCCTAGCAAGTATGTTCAATTGCTAGCTGTTTACTTTTGTTGAACATAGGGACTGCAATATCCTGTTATAAACAAAAAAAATTCCTACCATATGTCCCAATCCGTCATGGACCCGACAGTAATATTTTTTTCAATTTTCACCATCCCGCCATGTGTCACGTACTGATTCATCCACGTTGTTCTAAACGGGCCCATTTTGGGGTCCGCTCAATAGTGGACTGGGTCCACCTCGAGAGGTTGTGTTAAGGAGATCAGGTATCGGGTCAGATGGACGTGTGGCACCAGAACACCTCACCACCTCGAACATCCAGTTGAGAGCATTAATCATGTGTTGCCCCCTTTGTTAGCTCCATTCGACAACTTGCCTTATGTGTCCCTTCCCATTTACCCTGCTTGAATGGTGTGTTATTCGGAGAACAAGGTTCATTCAATGCTCCAAATTCTTGCCTATCCCATTCATTGTCATTCCTTTTGTTTGTGTTTGTTTTGGAGTCTTCGTTTGGTTAGGCATTGATACATGTTTGGCTCTGTACTCTGCAATTGAGTAATGCATTGGAGAGGCTTCATTTCACCAAAAGCATTTTTAGTGTTAAACCATGTTGCATATACTGTCAATTTGAAAAGTATAATGAAACAAAGTTTAACACAAAAATGCTTCTACCAAAACAAATCTCTTCAACGCTAGAACCTCAAATGATACTCCAATTTCTATCCTATATATGTAAATGATGTTGCCAGTGTTATGCACATTCCTATATGATGTATTTGTTATTAAATGGATATGTTTATTGGTTTCCTTGAATGTTGTTTTGGGCATACTTAACTACATGATGTACATGTTGTTGGCAATGTAGTGCAATTGTTTATAAATGTAAGTGTTGTCAATCAGATTGCACCCAGACGCTTGAATAGTTAAATTCAGCAATCTGTTGAAACATGGAATGATCCTCAGGCCTGTGGGTTGCCTAATTTTGAGAATCAATCTCCAGAGAGGGCCGATTCCTTGATGAAAACCTCCTAAAACTAAAAACTTGGCTAGGAAAGAGATAGAAAGCTTGCTTGAATTGAAATCCTAAAGCTACAAGAGGTGATTGCACCAAAATTATGTGACTCTATCTGCTATCCTAAACCTATAATCAGCTGTAATAAAGACCTAAATTTATTTCACAATTCAATTAAGATAATGAAATTCACCAATATTTCACATGTAGGTTTGAAGTTTCAATGTTTGTAAGAGGAAAACTAGATTTTCACAGATACAAATGACTGAAATCTTTGTTAAACACAGCGTGCAACCTGAATTATAACATGATATCTTCTTGTTTTTTAACTCATCAATGAGACAAAAATGGATTCAAGATAAAATCATAGTGTTTAAATCGAATCATTTGTATGAAAATAAAATTCAAGACTATTTTGAGAAGGAAACACTATACTAAAAACTGTATTACAATTCTTGAAATAAAAAGTTGAGTTACAGTGCCTCACTGTTGTATGTGTAAGTAGGAAAAAAGAACTAGAATGAAAAAGATAAACTTTTTCAATATATACAATGAGAATGCACTTCAAAGTGCATGAACAAGTAACTGAAAGTCAATTTTAGTGAGAAAGTGATGATTTCAAAGTGAAATCCGAGCAAAAGAAAAAATCCCTAAAAAAAAGGTTCAAACTCATGCAAAAATGAGTGAACTCAGTCTTGAACTTGTAGTCATAAGCATGCAACTGATCTGAAACTCAAATTAAACTGGAAATCCCTGAAAATATGGGCTAAAGCATGCAAAACTATCTCATTCTTGTCAATTCGCCCATGCACATTGGAACTCCATCTTCATGTATAAGTCTTTAGTTGAGTCTGATGTGTAACTAAAGTAAAATTGTGATTCAGCTTTACATAACATTCTTTATTTGCATTTTAAGATGATGAATTAATGAAATGATTTATAATGTATCATTTAATTAATTCATTTACATTGAACTATGGAAATAAATTTTAAAAAATAAAGCTAATCTTGAAGGCATACTCTTTATCTCATATATCATACTTAGCTTATATTTTTATAAAAATATGCTTCCTCCACTAAATCATCATTGGTGACCACCATGCATTATTTAAATAAACACTATAGCATATATTTCGAAGATCTAAATGTTTATGAGAATGGCCGACCACTCTTGCTAGGCACATTGACTCAAAAGTCATGACCACGGGAGAAGACATAATGATTTATAAAATGATTTTTTCAAAGCCAAAAAATAGTAAAAAAGACAACCATCGACCCATGAAGAAAAAGAAATAATGAACCCTAAAAATCATTATGTTTTTCTGACTTTGGAGAAGCTTCACGAAGAAGTTGTCGACCGCTGCCATGGAGTAGGGTTTGAACTCGAACTTGACCTTCCTCCTGCCGATTCTGACGATTTATGAGAGATTTTGAGTTGTAAAGGTATGATGAAGTTCATGTTCATAGATCTGGACATTCTCAAGCATTTGAAATGCATTTTTTGGATCCTTAAGGCGCGGCTATAACTTATTTTATGATGCATTTATCTTCGCTGTTTACTTGTCTTGTATTTTGGCCGACATGAGAGTTGGGTTTATACATAAAACAAGGCTCAAATTCAACTCAGCGGCGGCCAATCTGGTCATCTACAGGTGTAAATGGTAAGTTCCCATTGTCTCTTTGCTTCCTTAAAATAAAAGCTTTTGAAAGCTTTTACTTGGAATGATAAATACTTATGAGTCTTCATACTACAGCCATGCTTTTCTTGACCTGGATACTTTGAAAAAACTATATTATAGTCACGGCCCAATATATTTTTTCTGAACATTTCTATTTTTGAGCATATATCTGAATACCCCATTGCATTTGTATCCCATATTTTGGGTATTATGTAAACTTTTGAACAAAAAGGCTGAAGTTTCCTCCAGCTTCTATTTCTAAAAACCCATTCATTTTATATGGACGCCATTAGTAGATATTTCCAGATTTTTTGTTCATTGTGTTCATTGAGGCCGTGGCCATGCTTACTTTGTCTTCACCTGGGTACTCAACATATGAAAACTTCATATATTTCTTACCGTGGCTGCCAATGACTCTAAGTATTTTCATTTGTAAATGGAGCTTTTCACTGGCACAAAGGAAAAACTTGAATGTAGCACTCTCTTGCATGAATAAGTAATTGAACAAAAGATTATGCACAAGATATGACATATCCCCCTTATCTGAAACTCTCTATATTTTCCTTTCAATGGACTAGCAGCCTTGACTGCACTCATCATTGATGAACTCTGTCACTTAGCATGATTGTCTTATCATTATGTAACTTCTAATATTTCATTGGCACAAGAAACAATATCATGACTGTACCTTCATGTTTAATTACTGCTTTTATTGATTGCACCATGCATTGCCACTGTCAACATGACAGTCCTGTAGCATGCGTTTTTGTTTAATGTACATCTGTTGCATTGTATTTGCGTTGATGTCCTGTATCTCCAATTTTCTTCCTTGTTTTTGTTACCTGGAAATACCTATAGCATTTGGAAAATCTGTCTTCTAAAATGAAATTCTTCTCAGATTCTCTGGTTTCAATCTTAGTGAAGGATTTGTTCTTTATCTATTGCTGTGACAGAAATGGCTTTGCTCCTTACTGTTGTTCCATTGTATGTGCACCCACCATTACACTCAGCAACTTAATAGGCATTATACTTTTTTTGTTGTTGCTTATTCTTGTTCCAAACATGCTTATTCAAGGTATCACATGTCATGCATTTTCTGAGATAACATTCCTTTTATCTATGAATGTAAATGCTTGCATTTATCTAGTTCCATATCTGAATCAGCTTCACAGTCTCTTTCATTCATTGTTAGTTGGAAAGAACAATGTATTCTCATGTAAATGAACTAGTTCCCTATGCTTGGATACTAATCTGCAATGAATCATTTGATTCAGTTTTCATATATAACCTTTGAAAACCTTATATGCACGTGCATGGCTGCCTCTCACAATCTTTAGACTGTCATATCTTATCTTTGCCATTTTTGTCAATTATGTGACTAGTCTCAAAACTTCATGAAATTTGATGCTCTGTTTTGTGGAGCCTTCATGGTACTGTCATTCTTTATGCTTTACGACTTCTATGTAACAATGCTCCTTTATGATAGTACTTTATTTCTCAAAGTATTTTTCAAACTATGTATAAATCTTGAGTTGCTAGAAACAATTTTAAATTATTGATACTATGTTCCCCCTTCAGTATAAAGGGACTCAATACCTTATTGAGATGCAAAAATGAGTGCAAGGTAGAGCTGAAACAAAGATAACAAAATGAAAAATGGTTGCTTTATGAATCTCTTCTTGGTTACAACAACTTTTCTTAATGATTGTAATTGATATCGACGACTCTCATGTGTAATTAGAGAGCGTCCTTCTGATATGTCAGGCTCTACCCTTGTGGGAGCCCGTTTTGCTCCACATATCTGATAAAAATGATCTCGAACATGATGAACCAGTTCCTGCACATTGAAACAAACATGTTAGCAAAATAAAAGAAGCTAAAACCTTCCATTGAGTTATGTTTTTCTTGATTGTCAGCCTTTCATCTGATGAATGCTTGATTTAATGCAAATTACATTCCTGTTGGTAGCGTAGGCATAAGGCATAATGTAATTGATCATTGCTTAGAGTATAACTCTAACGCCATTCCTTTTATAATTTTGCAGGTTCATAGAGCGAGGAAAACAAGGCAACAATAGCTTGGAGAGGCGACGACTGAATACAACAACGAAAGTGATTCATCATTACAGGCAATGATGAATTGCTCCTCTTCTTTATGCTTATGTTATGTTTAGTAGTGTAGTTTGTCTTTGAATTTTGTATTCATCATTTGATTGTCATAATCAAATTCAGTTACTCTCGCGGCTTGTGCGAGATTCAGTGTTTTTACAAAATGAATAAAAAGCATTACTATGCAAGTTCTCAATTTTCTGTTTCAACTGCTTGCACAATAAAACTATGATTCAAATGTAAATTGATCTCTATGATGATCAATGAATAATTTAATTAGCAAAACATGAAAATTTCTGTACCTATCAATGATGAACTTGATTTAGCTCTACCTGTTTGAGCTCGTAGTGAAAAATAGGTAACAGTAAGTCTACTTAATTATAGCGAAACTTTGTTTATGATGATTGCTTGATTGGGATGAAATGTATAATAATACTTACATTGTTAAATGGATATCACACATGAATGTTTGATTCAAAATTAGGTCTTTAAGTTTGTTGGTAGAAACTAAGCATGTGCTAAGGCGAGTAAATGGGAAGGGACACATAGTGCATGTGGATGATGGAGATTTAAAGACTACAAATATGCAATAATAGTACACTACCAACAACAATCACATTGCAACAAGACAACTTCATTTCTTCAATTTTATAACTACATACCGGATAGGTGATGCAATTACACCATACTTGGCATAACAATTACATCTATACAACAAATTATGCATTAACAACCACAAACAATATCACATAAATCCCAATATAGGCATGTACACGACACTGGCAACATCATTTACATGATATAGAATGTATTAACAACAACATCCACTTATGCATTATCTTTCATCCCTTTTATTCAACTTGTTTTTCATTTCAGTTACTGTAGATATGTCAATGGATTTGTGTGCTTGTTTTATTATGATATAATGGATTTGGTGATGGGACAATATTGGTTCTTAGTTGTTCTCGTGGCATTAGATCTTTGAAAATATTGATGGTGATGTAATGCAGCTGGTGATATAAGGGGACTGTGGGTTATACTATTTATATATTTTGGCTACATGGTTTCATGCTGTGGGCCATTTTAATTCAAGTTGGATTGTATGTTGGTGGTGTCACATGGGTTTTGAATATTCTTTGTTATGTAAGAGTGTGAATAGTTATTTGTTTTTCAGACAAATATAAACCATTTATAAAACACTTCATTTAATCAAGAGCAACTTCGATTGAATGTTGGTGGCAAAAATTCATCAAGTGAGATAAATTTATTTAATCGAGTTGACAATCAATTATATTGTAATGAAACAAAGCCCCAAACCCAAAGATAAAATAAATGTAAGGCGTTAGGGTTTGGGGACTAGGAGTACCTCTTAAAAAGTACCCCAATTGTAGAGAGCAAGTTGTACATTTTAAATTTTAGAATAATTGTTGGGCTTATCAGTGTTTATGTAAGTATTTATGAAATTATATATATTAACTATGTCATACCTAACCTATTGTGTTTATGTATGAAATGTTCTCCTATATGTCATGGTGTGATGTTTATATGTTAGTGATAAATCTTTTATTAAAGTTTACCAAAATTTTGATATTTAAACTTAATGTGCATGTCTATGAATTATGATGTAATCTTTTTTGCTAAGGTTTGCAGTGGACATTGAAAGCACTATCTCTTAAATAGTCACATGAAATGCCTATTGTTACGTGTTTTAGTTCAGACATAAGTTAAACAATAAAATTAATTGTATACCAAGATCAAATAAAAGTAAATTTATAAACATTAATTTGTATTTATTGATTGTCTTGCTTCCAAGGAAGCCTAAATATCTAACTACTTTGGTATTGCTATACATTTTTTGCCAAAAAACCTTGAAGTATAACATGTGGTGGGAGTGTTAGAATGTTGGTATTATCAATACCTATTCACATGTGTCATAAGTCAAGGTTTAGGGTTTACAATTGTCAATGTGGGGAAGTCTAACTATTTAAGAACTAAAAGCTACACAAGAATGTGAGGCATGCTTAGATGGATGAGTGTAACAATATAATGAGAAGCAAGGAAAGATCATACCTGGGGAACTAGTGAAGTCTACAAGTTTGGTGGGAAGTTAGGTCAGATCATACTTAGATAAGGAAAATAATCATAGACGAGGAATTATAAAACTTATACAAATGTACTACATTGGCCATGCTTTGAATGATATATGGTTAGCCATCAAAATGGGCACGTCATGAACACGTTGGAACAACTGGACCGTACTATATGGCATAGATAGTCCAACCAAGGTAGGGTTCTCCAATATGGGGGTGCTATCCCCTATTATTCTATTCTTCATTGCACAAACATTCACTTTGCAATTTGCTTTTTATATTTGTTTGTTACTACAAAATATGAAAAGGGTTTGAGTGGTTTTCATTTTGATGATATTCTGCCATGCACTTCTATTATTTTATTCTTCATTGCATAATCATTCATTGTGCAGATATGTATTTCACAAATTTTTAGTGCATATATGTATGTACATATGTCTATACATACATATGTATGCACATATGTCTATACATACATATGTATGTGCATACGTATGTACGTATTACATATATATGTATGAACACACATATGTACATATATACGTATGCACACACGTATGTACATATGTACATATATATATATATGTACATATGTACATACGTACGTATGCACACATATGTACATATATACGTATGCACACACGTATGTACATATGTACATATATATATACGTATATATGTGTTCATACATATATATGTATGAACACACATATGTACATATATACGTATGCACACATGTATGTACATATATATGTATGTGCACACACACACACACACATATATATACACACAAACAAATAGATATATAGATACATAGATTGATATTTAGATAGAACTATAGATAGGTAGTTTGTTAGATAGATAGATAAATTTGTATAGAAACACGTGACCTAAAAAATGAATGAAGATAGATTTTGGCTAACCACCAGACCAAAGAAAAATAAGAAATTAAACCCATTAGAGTTAGAGTGATGCTTGAATAGAACCATATTTTTCCTTGCAAAAGTAACTGTGTTTATGAACACAAAATTTGGAAGTGTTTAAAAACACCGTAGAGGCCATATACTTCATTGGGTACAACGTGGATTCACTAAGAAAGAAAAAGAACCTTCAAACTATGGAAAACCACATAAACACTTTCAATATTCAGTTCAAAAGCATTGACAAAAATATAATACAAATCCAATTCAAAAAATCATAATAGAATAAATCATTTACAAATTAAATAAATAATACCAAAAAAGAAGCAACAATTGATAGGAGACAATGGTACAACCTTAGTGAGGTTAAAACCCTCACCTCTATAGCACAAAAATGGCCGACGATGTGGTTTGTTGCAGTCACCTATATGTTGAATTTCTCCACTCAATCCTATAAGAACAAATGAAATGAGGCATTAATCAACGACATGTAGCAGTGTTTACCTTAAAACAAAAAGTATGGTAAATAAAGTGTATACCTTTGAAATGCAAGTCACCATCGGTGAGCAGTAGAAGGAAGAATGGGCTGAGCCGAACATGTATTGAAATTACACACCGATCAAGGAAAGTAAACAAGACACAATATGTCTAAATGTTAGCCAAATATACCAAAATCTCTATAATACTGAAACGAAGAACACATTTAAAGAAAAAATGATGATATATATATATATATATATATATGTTTTCTTTTGCATACATAACTAGAAATGTATATATCTAAAATTAATTGCAAATTAAAAGAATCATAATATTGTATATGAAATATAATTATATTTCAATAGATATAGACATATTATATATACATATATAGAGCAACATTTGTATATGGGTAAAATGAAGAAATTGAACAACAATCTAAGAGTGGATTAGACAATAACATCCTATAGAAGAGATAGGCATTGGTAGGCATTAAGAATTGAACATTTACATCACATACAACATATTGGCATTCCCCTTTCCAAGGACTTTTCCTATCTTAATGAGGATTCTACCTCAATGTTTGAGCTGCTGGACATGGCTAGGGCTAGGGCCACTGGAACTTTTAAGCTAGCTAAGTGGACTCTTCAGGAGTTTAATAAGGTTAACATTAAAATAAAGGGTTTGAAGGAGAACCTGAAGAATATTTCAAAAGGCTCGATGTCGGATATTCTAATCGACAGAATTGTGGACCTTGAGGGTTCCTTCCATGATTTCAAATCTATGTGTGAAGAACAATTGGCTGGTTTAGAAGCCAATATTTTGGATACTAATGCAGACATAAAGAAGCTTCTCCATGCATGTCACATTTCAGTGAAGAATAGTGCAGACTCTTTGGAAGTCCTGTTTCGTAAAATTAGTGAGCTCAGGGAGGACCAATTGTATTTTTTTGAATTAATGGAGAAAAATCACTCAACCAAAGGTAAAGGAAAAAAAGGTGTGAAAGATGATGGTAAAGGCCCTGTTGTTAGAGGGTCTGCTGAATGGAAGAAGTCCTTTGAAACTGAGAAGAAAGAGTTGTTGGACATGATTGAAATGCATAGGAGCCAGGAGCTTGAGGTGGCCAACACCTTAAGCAGTATGAAATAGTGTTCTGCTCTCTTTTTTGACTGCTGTCTATTTCCTGTTGGGTCTCAGTTTATTTCTTGTTGTTTTGTTGTTTTGTTGTTGTTGGGTGCTACTGACAGTTTACTGTTTTATCCCTCGCACAACACTCTCTATGTTTTATTTTTTTGGGTTCTGGTCTGCTGTTGGTGTCTTACTATAGTATCTTTGAAGCAACATTTTGTTTCTTAAGTTGTAAAGGGTTTCGGGTCCCTTCAAAACCTATTTTTCTCGTATAATCAAAACATATTGGCATTCCCATGCATAAAGAATATAAATGAAAAACTCAATGTAAACAGATTTAGGTTGAAACCCTAGATATTGATTTACAGGTTTTTGGAAAACATTTGCTTAGATATGAATATCAAAGTGAGTTTTTCTAAATGAAAATTGGCAAATATTGAGTAGGGGAGAGGGCTAGATAGTGGAGCAGGGTCCAATAGTGGGGACAAAATTAGTCCTAACTGGCCCCCGCAGTGGATCACCTTAATATCCAATTGTAAAACATTTTTTATCCATAAAGTAAACAAAGTTTGTCCAATCACAGTACAAATAAAAAGTGTTATAAATGGTTTATATTTGTCAAAAAAAAAAAACTATTCACAGTCTTACATGTCAGAGAATATTCAAAACCCATCTGACACCACCAACATATAATCTAACTTGAATTAGAATGACCTGTAACATTCAAACATGCAACCAAAATATAAAAATAGTATAACCCACACTCCCTTTACATATAAATGAAAAAACGAATGTAAACAGTGTCAGGTTGAAACCCCATATATTGAGTCACAGTTTTCTGAAAAACATTTGCATAACATACAACAAATTGGCATTCGTAGGCATAAAGAATTAATAGTAGTAGAATACCTGTAACTCTATAGTGTGATGTTGTTGCTGCCACCGCCTCTAGGAAAATGTAGATATGAATATGAAAGTGAGACGTGCTAAATGGAAATTGGAAAAGATAGAGTAATGCATTTTTGAATTTGTAAATCTCTTTATATGTTAAATGCTGGTTTGGTATGGAGTGTTTAATTTTTGTCCTTCTTTTTCAAATTTGAAACTTTGTTTTGGTGCCTTCAATTGTAGAGTTTGTATGTATTTATGGCGTGCAATCCTTGTTTGCTTCTTAGACAATTTTGGTGGTCTTACATAATTTTTTGGTGGTTGTAGGTGGCAAATGAGGAGAAGGCAACAAGCGGTGGAATTTGACTTATGGGACACATCTGAATGATTGATTTTGCTTCAGTATTGTGTTGCTGGGAAAGTGGGACACATTTGAATGATTGATTTTCCTTGACTAGTGGTAGGCAATAAGAATTGAAGTCAAAGCACATGATCTTATAAACTGATAGCAGGTTGGGTGTAACAATCAAATTTTATACAATAGAATATTACAAGTGCATACCATATATATAGAGAAGAAAGCAAAGAATATATACACACACATGTATGCATATATATCTATATATATATACACATATAAATATATATGTGTATATATTTGTACATATATATTGCACAAATAATAACTAAGACATCAACGAACAATGGTTAAACATTGGGATGAGACAAATTGTGGTTAATTGTTAGACCGTGAAACCCTTTTCATATATAGTTGTAACAAACAAATATAAAAAGGAAATTACAGAGTGGAAGTTTGTGCAACGAAGAACAAACTAATAGAAGTGCATGTCAAAATATTGTTCAAATAAAAGCAAGTGAAACCCTTTTCATATATCATAGTAACAAACAAAGATAAAAACCAAATTGCAAAGTGAATGATTATGCAATGAAGAACAAAATATTAGAATTGCATGGGAGAATACCTTGAAATAAGAACCAGTGAAACCCTTTTCATATTTTGTAATAACAAACAAATGTAATTACAAAATTACAGAGTGATTGTTTGTGCAATGAAGAACAAAATAATATAAGTCCATTGAAGAACAATTTAACCAAGACATGTTTTAATGTGTGTCTAATCAACCTTATTAATATCATAGAAGAACAATTTAACAAACCAACCTAAATGATTATCAAATGGTTTAAGAAGGACATGTTATGACAGTGGTCTATCCGACCCATATAAGAACGAACATTAGGAGATCACCTTTTGGTTATCTAGTGCTGTAATGAATAAATAATTTAATAAAGTTCTACATTTAACAATGGTGTAGACTAAATTGCAATTGCATGGCAAAATATCTTGGAAATGAAAACCAATGAAACCATTTTCATATTTCCAAATAAGAAACAAATATAAAAAATAAATTGCAGAGTTAATGTTTTTGCAATGAAGAACACAATAATAGAAGTGCATTGCAGAAAACTACCCTTTCCATATTTTGTAGTAACAAAGAAATATAAAAATCATATTGCATGTTAAATGATTGTGCAATGAAGAATACAATAATAAAAGTGCATGGAAAAAAACCCTCAAAATGAAAACCAGTGACACCCTTTCCATATTTCGTAGTAACAAAGAAATATGAAAAGTAAATTGCATATTAAATGATTGTGCAATGAAGAACATGATAAGTGCATGGCATAAAACCCTCGAAATGAAAACTAGTGACACCCTTTCCATATTTTGTAGTAGCAAAGAAGTATAAAAAGTAAATTGCATATTGAATGTTTGTGCAATGAAGAACACAATAATATAAGTGCAAGGTAGAAAACCGTCAAAATGAGAACCGATGAAACCCTTTCCATTTTTCGTAGTAATAATCAAACATAAAATGCAAATTGCAGAGTCAATGTTTGTGCAATGAAGAACACAATAATATAAGTGCATGTCAGAAAACAATCGAAATGAGAACTAGTGAAACCCTTTCCATATTTCGTACAGTAACAATCAAACATAAAAAGAAAATTGCGGATTGAATGATTGTGCAATGAATAATAGAATAATACAAGTGCAAGGCATAATATCATCAAATGAGAACTAGTGAAACCCTTTCCATATTTTAGAATAACAAACAAATATAAAAAAACAAATTGTAGTTAATGTTTGTGCAATGAAGAACAAAATAATACAAGTGCATGGCAGAAAACAACCGAATTGAAAAGTAGTGAAATCCTCTTCATGTTTTGTAGTAACAAACAAATATAAAAAGCAAATTACGGAGTGAATGTTTGTGCAATGAAGAACATAATAGTTGAAGTGCATGACACAAAACACTCGAAATGAAAAGCAATAAAACCCTTTCCATATTTTCCTACTAACAAACAAATATTCAAAGCAAAATGCAGAGTGAATGTTTGTGCATTGAAGAATAAAATAATAGAAGTGCATGGTATGAAATTGTCGAAATGAAAAACAGTGAAACCCTTATCATATGTCATAATACAAAACAAATTTAAAAAGCAAAATATAGAGTTTAAATTTGTGCGATGATAAACAAAATAATACAAGTGTATGGCAAAATATTGTTGAAATGAAAAGTAGTGGAAACCTTTTCATATTTCGTAGGAGCAAGCAAATATTAAAAGCAAATTGTAGAGTAAAAATTTGCGCAATGAAGAAAAAAAGAGTACAAGTGCATGGCGGAGTATCGTCAAACTGAAAACTAGTGAAACCCTTTTCATATTTTGTAGTAGTAATCAAACATAAAAGCAAATTGCATAGTCAAAGTTTGTGCAACAAAGAACAAAATAATATAAGTGCATGGCAAAATATTGTCGAAATGAAAGACAATGGTACAAGCCTAGTGAGGTAGAAAACCTCACCTAAAAGACAAAGGGAGCTTTTGAGACTGTAGAGCTAAACAAAAAATCATGTAGAGTCGAACAATGAGTTGTGTAGAGCCGAACATGTATGAGTGCCTAACCAAACGAAGACTCCAAAACAAACACAAACAAAAGGAATGGGAAGAAGTAGGATATGCGAGAATTTGGAGCATTGGATGAACCTTGTTCTCCAAATAACGCTCTAGTCATGCCGAGTAAATTGGAAGGAACGTGTAAGGCAAGTTGCCGAATGCAACTAACAAATGGGGTGACATGTGATTAATGCTCTCAATTGAAAGTTCGACGTGGTGAGGTGTTTCGGTGCCACGCATCCGTTTGACGCAATGCTTGATCTCATTGACGCTATCTCCGAAGGTGGACCTGATCCACGATCGAGTGGACCTCAAAATAGACTTGTTAAAAACAATGTGAACGAATTTGTGCATGACACGTGACAAAATGATGAAAATTGAAAAAAAAGAAGAAGTCTCCCTATCTTTAAAATTCATAATCTTTAAAAACCTTCTATTTGATTCTATTCTACCCTTCATCAAGTTGAGTGTTTAGTTCAACCACACTTCCTTATAACCTTCAAAATTTAGGTTTTTGCAGTCACATGTATGGATAAACTACATTTCCTACCACCATGATCTAATTATTTCAGCGAGCCCATGGGTAAGACTCTTAGGATACGTGGACGGAACTATTGCGATGCACTCATTTAAAGCATGTGGCCCCCAATTGTGCAACAGTAACCCAGTTTTTTAAATTGAAGCATACCACCCAAAATTTTAAAAGCCATTTTTTCACCTCTACTAGAGAGCTCTGTTTTTCTTCTCTGCCGAACTCCCACCATTCGATTTTCGGTAGCATTTCTGTTGCAAAGTTTCTGCAAGAAGGAAGATTCTTTTAGCTCGTCTGCTAAATTTGTCGGACGAATATGGCGGTCTACGAGAGCGCCAACCAGAACCTCAGGACCATGTTTTACCAGAAAAGAGAGCAGGATGCCATCATTCAGAAGATAAATAAAATACATCAAAAACTTTCTCAAACACGTAAGTTTTTTTAAACCCTAGCTTTGATCTTTTGTTTTTCTTGCTATATCAGCAAAATTAACCAAGAGTGAAGGAGGAATGGATTTCTTTTTTTAAAAGTTAGGCGGATCGAACTAATGACCTCCGATTGCTCACGAAGCCTGTTATTTAGCGACAATTGAACTCGTGACCGCTTGGCCATACTTACATTAGGAATATTCTATTTTGTGAAAGTTTTCTGGGCGAAACTGCTTAGACAATTTTAGACCAGGCGTTTGTGCTCATTACTGATATTTTTGTTTCGAAGTAGAACATTCTGTTAATTGCTATATTTTCCTTGAATTTTCTCTGATTTCCCCTGAATTTGGCCAGAGCAATCAAGTACATGTTATTAAGTTCAAGAAGTTGTGCCAATCGAGCTTATGACCTCCAAATGCTTGCGAAGCCTGAAATTTAGTGAGAATTGAATTATTAACAAGTATGCGGTGTACATTTTGGCTGCATTGTGAAGAACTCATGCATTTTGGCTGCATTGTGAAAAACTCATATCATTTGGTTAGCCCTTCTTCATCATCATGGAGTGTGGTAAAAGTGTTATGTAAAAATTATCACACAGTTAAATCCTAGGGTACTCTCAAGCATACCCACTTTATAAATATTCTGTCCATTGTTGGTAATTTTGTCTTGAAGTAAAAAGATTCTGTTAATTGCTATATTTTTCATAACGGCCACCTGACATTTTCCATGAACTTTTACTATTTCCGTGAGTCCAAATTATTTTCAAATTGAACTTATGACCTCTGATTGCTCGAGAAGCCTATGATTTTAATGAGAATTGAACTGTAGACGAGTATGTGGCATGTAATTTTGCAGCATTACAGAGAATTAAACATGTAACCAATTGACCATAATCACTTTATGAACATTCTGGCAATTACTGGTATTTTTTGTCCAGAAGTAAAAAGTTTCTTTTATTTGTTATTTTTTCATGAATTTTTATTGTTTTTCCAAAGCAAGTAAGGACTATATATCAATTTTTTGTACTTGTGAGAATGGAATTTATGACCCCAGATTACTTGTCAAATCTGACATTTATAGAACTGAACTCTTGATGATTATTTAGCATATAAATTTGCGGCATTATGGAGATCTGGACTTCTAATTACTTTCCCGTACTTCATGAATATTCTGTTCATAACTGACATTTTTTATGGTGCATTTTTGTTCTGAAGTTTAAAAAATCTGTTTGTTGCTATATTTTACATGAATTTTTAGTTTTACTGCTTCCCCTGTAATTTTTCCAAAATTTTTTTGTACAATTGACGAATTTTTAGATCTGAGGCAAACTGAACTTATGTGAGCTGTTGATGATAATTTTGGGGCATTGTGAGGAATTCAACTCATAACCCCTTGATCAGATTCTTGTTTATTACCGACATTTATTGTCTCAAAATATAAAATTCTTTTAATTGCTTTATTTTGCATGAGTTTTTATCCTTTTCCTCTATTGTTTTGCCAGAATGGTTTAGTACAATTTATGATTTTTTAGTAGTTTCATGAATCAAACTTATGACATCTGGTTGCTTGTGACTTCTGAGGTTCAGTGAGATTCAAAATATTGATGATCATAGTTACTCGGAGACACACATTCTAACCCTTGGCACTTGTCTCCCATATTGGAAATGCACTCCCATCTCGGACATACATACAGGGATGTCTTCAGATGTCAGGAGACTTAAGATGAAGTTTCTTCACGTCTTGATATGTTAACCTTGAAAATTGGGAAACTTCCTCTACAATTTTTTTATATATATCATCTAAATTATATTATTTAATTTCTTGAAGTGCAGATAGGTGGTTGAAAAGAACGAAAAGAATTAAAGAAGTAGAGTATAAATACGTATAATCTTCTATTTTTTTCATAAAAATGTACGAATTATTTTCTAGCAGAATTTTTTCTAATCAAATCTAAATGAGTTTGTAGTTAGAATATAAACAATAGAAAGGGTTAGGATGTCTACGAGCATTGAAGTGGCTGAAAATATATCCATCTACGATCCACCCCCGTGCCATGTTTTTAAATAATGGCATTTTCATTCTAATTCTCATCTACTGCCTCTAGGTGATTATGGTTTAAAATTTAGCCGATGGTGATTATCAAATGTTAGTATAATTAATCTTTGCTTTTGTTGACACTTTTTCAATTCTTTAAAATATTAGTTTATTAATTTCTATGCATTTAAGATTTTCTCGAAGCTGTATATTCGTTTTGTATTTTTTTCTAAATATAAATATTTCAATAATTTTTTATATTTGTCATCTCCGAGTATCTATCCCTTTTTTTGGAAAGCGGCTTACCAATACCCCTCTCTCTCTCTCTCTTACTAGTACTAGTGCTCATCTCCTGCTAACTATCTTGATTCTTGACGATTCTTTGTTATCTAATTTTGTAGCATTATGGAGAATTGAGGTTATCCATTATAATCACTTGACCATAATTTATGAATATTTTGTTCATTACTGCATTTTTATGGTTCATTTTTGTCTTGAATTATAAAAATTATGTTGGTTTCTGTATTTTCCATGAATTTTAATTTTGTATTGTTTTTCCTTTTAGTTTTTGCTAAATTAGTAAAGTACAATTTTGAATATTTAGATATCATGTGAATTGGACTTATAGCCTCCTATTGCTTGTGAAATCCAAAAATAAATGAAAATTGAGCCGTTGATGATTATCCGACATGTAATTTTGGGGCATTGTGGGGAATTGAACTTGTAAGCTCTTGACTATACTTCATGAATATTCCTGTTTACTACTGCCATTTTTATGCCCTAGGACTCGCGAGTAACTTGTGAGGGTTTCAAACCCACGAGTACTCGCGGTCTCGGCGAGTACTCACCTATTCTACGAACTATGGTTCAATGTTTCAAGTTTCGAAGTTTCTAACATGTTAATTAATTCTTTTGAACTTTTTGATTACATTTTGCAAATATGTTCGCTCTTTCATCTCACTTGTTGTAGATGTCATTAGATATGCTGATACGGACTCTCCTAGTCTTGGAGAGATATATGAGATATTTGACAACATGTTTGAAAAGATTAAACAAACAATTTTGGCTAAGAATCCTTCTTTGGGATTATATGAGCAACATATTAAGCCCATTGTGATGTGGAGGTGGAACACAATGAACACTCCACTTCATATGGCAACCTTTGCTCTTAATTCTAAATGGTATGCATCAAAGGATGGAAGGTTGCCTCCTTGTGATGACGAAGAGGTGAAAGAGGGGCTATTGAAGGCCTTTTGAAAGATGTATTTAGTTGAGGAGTCTATAATACTTCGCACACAATGGCTTGCCTTTAGAACTTCGTGGTCCAACATTCAGTAAACTAAAGGCAAAGATAGATAGAGCTTCTTTAGCTCAAATTGACCGTATTGGATGGTGGACATGGTACAGGAAGGATACACCACAGTTGAGGATGCTTTCCATTCGCCTCATAGGTTGCCAGTTTTTTTGCTACAAAGAAGTATTGGTCCATAGATGGCTTTATACACTTCGTCAAGAGGAATAGGCTTACCTCTAAACGAGTGGAGAAGCTAGTGGCCATGCATAGTGCTCTTCAACTTCAAGATCGTCAAACTCCAAAGTATCGACAAACTCTAGCTTTATGGTGGGAGGTTGATCCCAAAGACGCCGCCTTGGTTGATGAGGAGGAGGCACCAGATGGATTAGTTGGGATTCTGTTTGATGAGGTGGACCCTCCTAGTGGTAGTGACTCAGAGGAGGATTTCGATTTTGATGCAGTGTTGAGAGATGCAAATTAGGGGCAATAGTGTACTTTCTTTTTGTGTATTTTCATATTGTAATTGAAAGTGAAACTTGTAGCCTTTTGGCATTTTGTTGTAACTTGTCTACTATTTTTTAGTATCATATGCATGTTGACAATGAATTATGAAAGCAATTTGAATTAAGTTTTGACATTTGCTAATTCGTTCGACTTTGACTTTCATGCGAACTCTCAATTTAGCACAAATGTTATGTATTAAGGTTCTATAACGTATATATGAATGCTTTATCAATGTTATCATATGAATATTTAAAATTTCCCTATATATTTAAAACTTTCCCAATTTTTTATATAGCCATCCCCTTTTATGTCCCTTGCCATCCCCAAAAATGGCCCAAAAAATCAGGGACTCCGAAATGTGTCCCCCTGTCCCCCGCCATCCTCGTCTTGAAAACTTGGGGTAACATAGAAAACACTTGATCAAACTCTCAAACACATCATATATCAAATCTAAACCATTTAGTACTGTTGTTACAAACCCTAGTTCACAACAAACACTCAAATCTCAACCAAATATGAATATAGAAACCATCAAAAGTATGATTGGATTAATATGCAACTGCTGGCAATTATCACAAGGCTGGAAACATGTTCTGAGACATATTACAGATCTGTAAATGATAATTTTTACTCACAAAGCCTCTCTTGATTGATATAGTTGGAGGGTATAGCTGATATAATGTAGTTTTTAGACCTGTATGGGTTGGTATAGCAGCAAAATGAAGATAGTACAGCTACTGCAAACCTTCGAACAGCCAAATAAAATTGTGTAGGGTCTTCTCCACTGATGGCACCTCAAATATGTATGAAATAATGCAAATTGCCCTCCCAAAATGATAATATAGCTCCCTTATTGACTGTTGCAGCCTGTACGGCTTCCAAGATCAGCAAATAAGACTGGTACAACTTGCAATAAATGTGGTATGGCTGGATACGGCTGCTGGGTGGCTGGTAACAGGTGAAAATAATAATTTTTGTAATGTCGAAACCTTCCCTTTTGCTGGTGCAGCAAGTCGAAAGTTCAATATATTGTTGTATGGAACCCAAATCATAGTTGGAAAAATCAGACTCGGCAAAAACTCGGTAGACCCAAAACTTTTGACTCGGCAAAAAACTTGGCAACTTAAAAAATTGCTTAAATTTGTTTAGAAACACATTCTTTTTGCAAAATTCAATGACAAGGTTGTTGGAAATTGTTGTCATCGATGTCAAAGGCATTCAAAGGCCAAGAGAATTTGTTGAGGAAGGTGTTTGCTAATGGAAGATGTAATGAGCCGAACTAGATCTGACTCAAAAACATTCAATTTCCTGCCCTAAATTTTCAGATTTTTAATTTAAAATAAAAACTTCTGTAGAATCTATTATGAAGATATGAAATTCCAGCACAATAATAAACTGCAAAATAATACATCAGCTATAGTTGCAATAATACATCAGCTATGGCAACTTCAGATACAAATATATTTTGCAGTAATACAACAACTACTGCAAATCTGACAAACCCTCAGAAATAGCTTGAATCTGAAGCACAAAGTGAGACACCTGAATGATATCTCTAACAGACAATGGGTTTACGTCTACTACCTTCAAGCTCGAGGGATTCCGTCCTCAAACCTGCTGAAAGCCAAAGCTTCCCTGAATTCTCCAAGAGAAAGTAATAACCAAGCATATACCAAGCATGCTCAAAATGAGCCCTTGCAACACTTTTTATAAGCTTCTCATAAGAGCTCATTCACACTTTTGACCAATGTGGGATAAAACATAAACTTCCTTTTTGCCCTTTTGATGTCTCATGTATTTTAAAATAAGGGGGGCCCCTTTTACTATTCATTTTCCCACTTAACTTTAGGCTCACATTAATAAAGTTAAATGATTGGCTTTAACTTTATAATTTAAATTTTATTAATGCAGAGACGAATTAAAGCAATGGAGAACTAAAATCATTTGATGATAATAACTAATCTTCCATTGAAAAGGCACTGTTACTGGAGATCATGGCCCACCTGATGAATTACTATTAATAGCATTAATGACTTACTAAAAAGAGTAAGTGTACCAAAACTGCCTCCAGATGGCCCAGATTGACCTGCAACGAAAATTGCCAAGGCCAAAAATCCTCAAGATTCCTTAAAAGCTCTGGTTAGCCTACGAAACCAAGGGGAAATAGGCTAACGACAACATCCTACAATGCAAGCTAGAAAAGGGGACATTACAGAGGATTGGAGTTGCAGAAAAAATAAAAAATTCTTTTGTTTCTAAGGGCCGACCCTTAGCCTCTTGGCACCTTCATTAATGATATACAAATTTCAAATTAATTTTTTTTGTTGAGGCCGACCACCCTCATTGTGGTGCCCCCATTTTAGGGATTCAAAATTTGAATAAAATAAAATATATTTTATATAGGGGCTGACCCCTATTGGATTGCCTAAGGTAGAGGTGAAGAGGTGCATTTAAAATAAGGAGTTGCATCCGTTAGTAAATGAGATATCTTTTCAATGAGTCGCCCCCTTTGGAGAAGCTATAAGATGTGGTTGCAAAGAGTCTTTTGAAGGCAAGCAATAAATAGAATATCTTTCTGATTTTTAAAAGCACATTATGATGAACAATAAGAGCAGATTTATGTGAAGAATAAAAAGATTATTCATAGCAGATCTAAGAGGAAATTATAGCAGATTTGAGGCAGATTTTGAGAAAGAATTATAGCAGATATAGAGGCTGATTTATAGTAGACAATTTGAGCAGATTTGTGAAGGTGAATTAGAGTCAATTCAAGGAGAAGTTTCAAATATTTATTATTTTTTTTGTTTGGAGGTTGCTGCCTCCTAACTAAGGAGATGGGGAGGTTGGTGCCTCTCATTAGAAGAGATTGGTGTGTCTTGCTGAGTTGGTGCTTAGTTTGTGGGGATTGGTGTCTCCAGTGGGTTGGTGCCTACAAAAGAAGACTTGTAAAAGAAGTAGGTTGGTTCCTACAAAGAAGATCAATAATTAAGCAATATTTTTCCGTGGTTTTCTCCCACAAGGGTTTCATGTAAATCATGTGTTCTTAATTGCTAGATCTTGCATGTATGTTATTTTAGTGGTTGAATAAGTATTGAAAAGTAAAAGATTGGTTATATTGATTCACCCACCCTCCACTTCTCAGAATAAGTGTGTGCTCATCAATTGGTATTAGAACGAGTTCCTTTGGAGATATGAAACAACCCCTGTGGTGTTTGAATCTAACCTTTTGATTTTCTGTCTATTTGTTTTTGAGAATTTTGATGCCGGAAATGAAAATAATTGAAATGCACCAATATAGGAAAGGAATGCTTAAAATGAATGAAACCCAGTTGATTTTTATTGATTGTAAACTCAAACAAGACATACCCATTTGCTAATCATGAATTTCATAAGTCTGATTTCTATTACAGCAGCCTGAATGGCCTACAATTCCAAATGCCTAGCATTGATATGCTGAAAGTTCACGCCAGAGATGATGAGGATCTATGGGGAATAGCTGGGTGCCACCAATGAAAGAGAAATTGGGCCCAAAGACCAAGCGCTCTATCTCCCAACCAACACACCCTCCAAGGACAGTACGGTTTGTGTATAGTTGGTTCACATGCAAATCAGATGTAACAATTGCTGCTCTAGATTCTCAAGGAAATGGCAGTCAAGGGTACGCCTAAACTGCTTGCAGTTGATTAGAAGAAGTACGGCCTGAAATCTTTATCCACAAGCTTGGAATGATTTGATCTTCAACTCCCATGTGCTAGTTATTTACTGGTAATCTTCAACTAATAAAATTTACAAACCCTTGTTCTAGATCTGCAATGAAAATCACAAAACCTGATTTATTCTTCAAAGCAAAACTCAATATTTATGCTCAAATGTTTATCCCTGAATGAGACCAATCATGAAGGAGCCTTGGATGATCTTGCACGCCTGTAGAACCTGTTCTAAGAAAGGGTATCCATCCTCAATTAGCATGACACTTCAAAACCTTGCAGCAACTGCTCAAAATGTAATAATATTCTTTGTAGTGAATAATGAGCCAAATCCTTACCTTATGGAGAAGTACGCCACTTTTAGGTTTTCAGCCTTTGACAATAAAAATATAAATATCTCCTCTTTGAAAATCAATGCCACTTTTCAATAGTTTCTTTAATTTAATATAAAATCATTTGTCAAAGTGACTTTTCACTGAAAACTTCATAAAGTGACTTTTTCACTTAAATATTTCATAAAGTGACTTATTTCACTTAAATACTTTATAAAGTGACTTTTTCACTTAAATATTTCATAAAGTGACCTATTTCACTTAAGTACTTTATAAAGTGACTTAAGATATTCTTTTAATAAAGTCACTTTCATTTTATAACATTAAATCACTAAATCACTTAATAATAGAATATTATTAAATAACGTGACTTAATAATTCCATAACTCCTGGCTTGGATATTCAAATGACCCCTCGAGAGTGTCCCATGACCAAGATCAACTGCAAGTGTGCCATCATTGACCCGAAATGTCACTTACTAAAAATAGTAAGTAACAAGGACAAGTTTTGAAACCCCTCAGAAAGGTTCCCTAATCCTCTTGTTAGCCTACGGGAACTGTAGTAATAGGCTAACCCTGTTCCTCGAGCCACTGGCTAGGAAGGGGACATTACAAGATGGTCTAACTGCTAGAAGGAAGATCTAAAGAGCACATATTGCTGGTCAAGAAGTATATGGATTCTCATCAAATAGGGCACCATTGTTTGATGGAACAAACGATGCCTTTTGGAGCATAAGGATGAAAACCTATTTGAGTGCTCTAGGGTTTGATATTTGGTAATCAATGGTAAATGGCTCTGCAACTCCTGCAACTCCTGCAACGGATCAGGCAGGAAGAGGGAAAGTGAAAACAATGCGAAAGCCATGTGTTGTACCCCAAAATTAAAATTTTTGTTACACTTAGATATTTTGAAGAAATAAGTAAAAGTCTTGTTAAAACAGTCAAAAAGGTCAAAATTTGGGTGTGCATGTCTTGCATGAGGGGTTAAAATGCATAATTTTCAAATTCTGACGATCTGGGTCTGCTCAGAGCAACTTAATCTACAAAACCCAGATCTCAATTTTTCATCCCTACTTTTTACGAAAACTGCTATTTTTAGAAATTTTCTAAAAATAGTGACTTTTTTTGGGTTTATTTGGAAATGGATACTGGCAAAAGTTTCTAAAAATAGAAAGTTGGTCCGTTAGGGTCCAAACTGATTTTGATTGGCTCAAAATACGTCCATATCAGGGTGGTGTAGTCAGAATCTCAAAATAATCAGTTTTTCCCTACTGGGTCTATTCTGCTTTTTTAGAAGCATAACAGGAGCTCCGAGGACATTAATGGAGGTCATTCAGCTGCCAGGCGTTAGATTCAACATTCAAAGCATTTGACAGAAGGCGAGTTGGTGAACAAGCATGAAGAACGGAGAAGAATGTGAAAATCTGAAATTTTTTCTAACACATTCAGCCATGGGTGCCCCAGGAGAGAATAGGCGCCCATCTTTTTAGGGCACTAAATGATGAAACTAGGGTTTACACTTCCAACCAAAGATGCTCAGTTCTCTATCAGCTCCGCAACGAATCCAGCAATGAAGTCAACAGATCATCTAGTTGCCTGGGATTTGAGGCCGAACAAAGAAGTTTCTCACAGAAGTCAGAATGAAAAGCATGAAAAATATCAAAATTTGACTAAGTGTGGAGACTTTGGGTGCACTTGGTGAAGGGCGCCCAGCTTTTTGGAGCACCTAACTCAGCGTTTAGGGTTTGAAAATATGCTCGATCTCCTCAGTATTCAGTCAGCTTCGCAACGCCTGTCTCTGTTAGATCATCCGACTGGTCATCCTCCAGCAAGTTCAGATCGAAGTCAAGGTTACAAAATGAAGGTTCCAAACTTGAAGATGAAATCAGATTAAAAATGGCTAAGTCTGGAAGGTTTGGGCGCCCTAGGAGAGGAGAGGCGCCCAAGATTTTGAGAGGTAAAATAGATGAATTCAAAGATGAAGCCCTAACAAGATCTCTTCACAGTTGATCCAACTTTCCAACGAGATATCCAGCACGTCGATCGGAGGTTGCAATCACAAGATATGAAGTACTGAACAGAGGGTTTGGTAAGAGTTGAGAATTGAGATTCAGAAGCAAACAAGAAAAAATAGAAAATAAACTAACTCTGGTGAGTTTGGGTGCCCCAGCTTGCCAGGGGCGCCCAAGCTTTTGAAGGTCTAAACTCAGCTGTTTGACAAAGTTTATCCCAGAAGACCCCTCCTAATATCTCGTCAGCTTCGCAACGAGCATAGTCGGCAGTCAATCCGACGCCCGAGTCACTGGATTCGACAAGATCATCTGCAGAAGAGGAGTTAATGAAGAAATTAAAGATCAAGAAAATGGCTAACTCTGGATAAAATGGGCGCCCTTGGAAGAGAAAGGCTTCCATGAATTCGAAGGTCGAAATGAAGTTTTTAGCCAGATACGCCTCTAGAACAACCTTCTCAGAATCAGTCAAGCTCCGCGATGAATCCTTCAGCTCGTTCATCCGATTAATCTGCAAGCCGGAAATCGAAGGCGAAGTAGGGGGTCAAAATGGAGAAAAGTTGGAAATATCAAAAAATTGACTAACACTGCTTGAAGTGGGCGCCCTTAGTCAAGAAGGGCGCCCAACTTCTCATGCCTTAGAAAAAATTTGCAAAGTTTTCAAGAAGTTTCAAAATTGCAAGAAGGAAGATGGCGTCCAAGTTCAATGAGCTGAGATTTTAGGGTTTTGAAAATAAAAGCAAAAGAAAGCAAAGCAAAAACAAAACCCTAAGTCTATTTAACATCTCTCATGTAATTTTTATTATTTTTGCAGGTAGCATTCAGAGGAGAAAGTTGGAGCAGCAAGTTTGAAGAATTTTTATGATTCAAGAATTCATATTTGCTGGTTATTCATCATATTTTTTAGACTAGCAACATAAACCCTTGCTTTTTCAAGTTTTTTCATCCAGAAGATCAAATTTTTCAAGGAGAAGGCCAAGGTTTTCAAATTTTCAGTCATCTGGGTCTTTTCACTTCATTCTTCTGAAGAAAGTTTCAAGAACTTCATCAAGTTGCAGCAGCTGATTTTTATTTGCATGTTGGTGATATCCTCAGTGCATTTAGTTTTCAACCATCTGGGTCCTCTCAAATCAGTCTTCTGAACAAAACCCATATCACAACTTTTTTCAAGAAAGTTTCAAATCCTAGGGTTGGCTGCTTTTTCGATCAACCATCAGTATTTTGCAAATCTAATCAACTGGGTTCATTTCTAATCATATTCTGAACAAAACCCAGGTGCTAGCTTTTTTTTTGTGAAAAATTGAAGAAATTAGGGTTTGCTGCTTTTTCAGGCAAAATTCAAAATTTTCAAAAACGGACGATTTGGGTTGTCTTGCAACGAAATTCTGGGCAAAACTCATATCTCAGAATTTTTTTCAAAAAATTTGTCCGTTGGAGTAAGAAAATCAGCATTCTAAAAATAGAAGTTGCTCAAAACTTGTCTAAACATAGGCGAGTTTACAGTCGTTCTTCAAGTTTTCTGAAATGGAATACACTCCCAATGTTTTCAAGACTGAATCAGCCCTCTATCATGATTACATCAAAACAGTTGAGACAGACTTGCACCACATCAAGTCGGTGTTTGATCTACACGCTTTGGAGAGCGCAGGCAACACCTCAATCAGGAACCTGGGACATTCTGAACTCCTCGCAGCAGCGTCTATTCCTATATCAGTTCAAAGTCTTGAGTTCGTAATCGCTTGCATCAAGCATTACAACCCGGCTACAAGGGAGATTCGGTCAGTGGATGGCAGATTGATTTGTAGTTCGAAGCCTGATATGATCGAGAAGTGTTTTTTCCATTCCCCCATGGCCTGAAAGCGTTACTATCTCAAAGGGTGAATGTGAAAGGACGTGGAAAATACAAGAAGAAGATTGTACTGAAGAGAATGAAAGAAAAACATAAGACTCTGCCAAGTCACACTTCCATGATGTCAACAAAGTTTGAGAAAGCGGCCAATGAGGTCGAAAATTTCCTGAGATCTATTGCAGATGCTAAAGATATTCTAGAAAAGCGGTGTTTTGCTATTGAGGGCATAGATGCACCGAACTGGGACATAGTTTCTAATTTTCTAGCGGATGTTATCGAGCTTTAAAGCAGCTTTCTTCTAGAAGCTTTCTTTCCCGCTTTCTTTCTATTCTTGGAAAGATTCTTATCCATTCTTTGAGAAGAGAAAGAAGATAAAATGTAATAGTTGGCATTTCCCGCTTTTTCTGCTTTCTTAGGTGTTAGATGTTATCTTCTTTCTAGATTTAGTAATAAAGCTTGCTTGTTGAGCAAGCCCTAGATTGTGAAAGCAAGGAGATTTTAGGGTTCCCTACTCCTCTGCTTGTCTATAAATAAGAGCCTTTGCTCATTAGTTTCTTTAACCATGCTAGTGATAACAAAACGCTGAGCCTATTGTGCCTTCTATTTGTTATTCAAGTGTTGTTCAATTGTGTTGTGATAGCAAATTGTTGAGCCTTTTTAGCCAACAAGGAGTTAGTGTGATTGCTGTTTCTATTGTGGAAGAATAAGATTGCAAGCCTCCTCTTTAGCTGCAATTTCTTGTTCCAGGCATGTTAGAAGTAAGTTTTGTTGCAGAAGTTTGAGTAATAAAATCATGAGCCTCCTTTGCCTTGATATAACATCTCAAATTTCTGTTATTTATGTTCTACTTTTATGATCTTGTTTTCAACTTGCATTGAAGTGTGTAGATGTTTGTTGAGAGAGAGTTTATTGAAGTATTTTGTCAGAAATCAACTTCGTTCATTTCTAGTTTCTCTTGCTCTGCTTATTACTTGAGAAGTTAGAAACGTCTTTAGTTTAAGTTAGTCGTAGTTGAAGGTCTTAAAACAAAAAATCTCAGCTGCGGTGTTTGTGTTTAATAAACCTTGTGCTCTAAGCTGATAAAAAAGATAGGCAACTTAGTTCTTAGTTTACTTTCGTTCAACACCATCAGCAAGAGGGAGCTTCCCCTCCTAATTTGAAGAGCAGTTTATCTGTGCATAGCTGTCCGTTTCAAATACGCATTCCAGAGGTGCGAATTTAAACGCCAACACCATGAATGCGATCTTGTGTGGATTATCTGAATCAAAGTTTGTATCTTGTGTGGATTATTTGAATCGGAGTTTGTAAAAGTAATGCATTGCAAACTAGCTAAGGAGATATGGGATAAGTTGAAGAACATCTTTAAAGGAGATGATAAAGTAAAGAAGGTAAAACTTCAAACACATAGGGGACAATTTGAAAGCCTTAAGATGAAAGAAGAAAACATAACTTCCTATTTACTTTCTGTTGATGAGATCGTGAACACAATAAGAGGTCTTGGTGAAATATTTGAAGAAGCCATGATTGTGGAAAAGGTATTAAGGTCTTTACCTCTAAGATTTGATTCCAAGGTTTTGGTGATTGAAGAAATGAGAGATCTAGACAAACTAACAAAGGATGAGTTGCATGGGATTCTTACTGCCTATGAAATAAGGATTGAAGAAAAACCATCTAAAAAGGAAGGAACCTTCAAAGCATCAAAGAAGGGAAAGAATAAAGAGCACGAACCGAGTGATAGCTCAAACAATGAAATAGATGAAGAAGAAGACCACTTCATAAGAAAGCTAAAGAAGGATCCAAAAAGTACAAAGGTAAGTTACTTTTTGAATGTTTTAATTGTGGTAGAATAGGTCATTTTTCCTTTAAGTGTCTGCAGGTTAAGAGTGAAAGTAGCGACGATGAAGAGGATTATAACATGAAGAAAGGAAGAAGATATCAACAATATAAGAAGGGTTACAAACAAGGTTGACATGAAAAGAACTTCCAGAAGTACAAAAAGTGTCTTTATTCCAAGGAAGATAATAGCTCATCGGAGGGAAGCGACAAAGAAATCTCTAACAGTGATAGAGAAGAAATACTCTTCATGGTGATGGAAGCAAAGGGTGATGAAGACGAAAGAAAATAAGAGAGATTTAGAAGAGGAAAAAAGTGAAGACGAAGGAGAGGTGGATCTTGAAGGAGAACTTATTTCTTCCCTAAGTGAAATCAAAAATCTTAGAAGAAGGAACACAAAACAAGGATTACCGATTCAAGAGGATAGTGAAGCCAAAGAAAAATTATCACACAGTCTTGAAGAATCAAAGAAGTTGATCATAGATTTGAAAGTTCAAGTAGAAAAAGCAAAATGATTGAGGAGGAGGTGAGAAACCAATTGAAGAAAAAGGAAGAGAATTGTGAGAAGCTGGAATCTGAGATTGTTTCCCTAAGAAGGCAATTGGAGAAAATAATGACTCAATTAAACAGGAACTTGAAGAATGAGAAGAGTTCGGAAATATTGGATGACATTGTCAAATCTCAAAATCCTATGTTCAATAGGAGTGGTATTGTCTATGAAGAAGGCCAAATTTCTAAAACAATTCAATCATCAAAGAAATTAAATAAAGAGAAGTATGCTGATGTCCTTAAAAGTCCCATCAAAGGTGAAATCAGTATAAAGGAGAACCAGAAGCCAATCATACCTCTAGAAGCTAATAATGACAGTCAGGAAGCCACTTCCACCAAGGCAAGCTCTTATGCCCAGGTTCTATCACTCCTTTGGTTATTTCTTTTTGTGTAGTCAATTCGGTCATAAAGCAATAGATTGTAGAATGCATGCACGAAATAGCTTTAGACATAAAGCAATGGATTATGGAGCATATACAAGAAACGACCTTGCATGGGATAAGAACATACAGCATGGGTTCATGAACATAAACTTCAACTCTTTTGCACCTCTTGTGGATTACAACATCATATGTTATAAATGTAGCAATTTTGGGCATACAACAAAATTTTGTAAAAGTAGCCTGGTAGAACCTCCCAAACAAAGTAAGAAGGAAGAGACAATAATCAAGAAAAAAGAGGAAAATTCAAAAACATGGAGAAAGAAGGAAGAAGAAAAGAAAGAAAAATCGATGTTAGTTCAAACATCCCTACACACATGAAACGAAGGAGATCAATGGTATATTGACAACGGTTGTTCAAAGCATATGATAGGTGATAAGATTAAATTCCTCACCTTCAAAAAAGTGAATGGTGGAATAATGAAGTTTGGAGATAATGCTTCTGCAAAGATATCAAGGAAAGGCACTCTTATCCTTGATAACGGCAGTGTGAGTCAAATATGTGACCGAGGGTACACTCTTACATTTCATGCAAAAGGATGTGAAATAAGCAAAGCAGGGAAGTGAGTTGCAGAAGCCAATAGAGCAACTAACAATCTCTATGTTAGTGAAATCAGAGGTGAAAGATGTATGAGTCAAGAAGATGAAAGTTGGTTATGGTACATGAGAATGGGGTACATAAAATTTGACAACCTTGTCATGATTAGCCGTAAGGAAGCAGTGAGAGACATGCCAAATATTTCAAAGCCTTCAAATATCACTTGAAAGCAATGTCAACTTGGGAAGCAAACTAAAGCGAGTTTTAAATCGAAGGAACATTCTACATTGAAACCTTTGGAGTTTATACATACAGATCTTTGTGGACCAACCAGAACAAAAGGTATGTAAGGAGAGAGTTACTTCATGTTGTTGATTGATGACTATTCTAGAATGACTTGGGTCATATTTTTAAAAGAAAAATCTGAAGCTTTTGACAAGTTTAAGGCATTCAAAGCCTTAGTGGAGAATGAAATAGGCCTAAAGATCAGATAGGAGGAGAATTCACTTAAAATGAGTTTGAAGATTTCTGTGAAAAGCATGGGATAAGGAGACATTATTCTATTGCAAAAACTCCACAATAAAATGGAGTTGTGGAAAGAAAGAATAGAACAATCCAAGAAATGGCTAGGACCATCCTAAATGAGGCCAAGTTACCTGACACATTCTGGAGAGATGCAGTCCATACGGTGGTCTATATTCTAAACCATGGACAAATTAGAGTAAAGAATAGCAAAATACCATATGAATTATGGAAAGGAAGGCCTGCAACAGTGAAGCATTTCAAGGTGTTTGGGAGCACATGTTACATAAGTAGAGGTGAAGAAGATTTGGGAAAGTTTGATTCTAGGGCTGATGAAGGAATATTCCTTGGCTATTCTTCAAGGAGTAAAGCGTAGAGATGTTACAATAAGAGGTTGCATAAGGTCATTGAAAGTGCAAATGTGAAAGTAGATAGAGAAGATACTACGAAGAAAAGGCACAAGAAGTTGCTCCTCAAGATGAGGAAAATTGCAAAGAAGAAAAAATAGAGAAAAAAACTGAAAGTGAGTTAGTTGAGCCAAGAGATCCAAAGACACCATCAAGAACATCATCTAAGACACCATCTACATTTGTTCAAAGAAATCATTCAGAAGATTTAACTATAGGTAATAGATGGAGAAATTAAGACAAGGAGGAGATTGCCTAATACTTCAGATCATGAAAACTTGTGTTTGCTTTCCAAGATAGACCCTAAGAACTTCAAAGAAGTGAGTGAAGACAAACATTGGATAGGATCCATGGAGGAGGAATTGAACCAAGTAGAAAAGAACGAAACTTGGGAACTTGTCCCAAGGCCTAAAGGCAAAAATGTGATTGGTACTAAGTGGGTCTTCAGAAACAAGTTGAATGAAGATGGTCAAGTTGTAAGGAAGAAGGCAAGGTTGGTATGCAAAGGATAAGCACAAGTAGAAGGTATTGACTTTGAAGAAACTTTTGCCTCTATTGTTAGATTGGAAGCCATCCAGATGTTTTTAGCATTTGCAAGTTTCAAAAATTTGAAGGTCCATCAAATGGATGTTAAGTTTGCCTTAATGACATCTAGAGGAAGATGTATATATTGAACAACCAAAAGGGTTCTTGTTGTCAGAAAATAGGGATTGAGTGTGCAGATTGAAGAAAGCTCTTTATGGACTAAAACAAGCCCCCAGAGCATGGTATGCTAGACTTGATAGATACCTACAACAAGAAGGATTCAAGAAGGAAATTGTGGATAGCAACCTTTATATCAAGACTGTGGGTGATGGCTAGTTGATAGTTGTGGTGTACGTGAATGATATTATATTTGGAGGAAGTAGTGACAATATGTGTTAGGAGTTTTCCATGGAGATGTAAAACGAATTCAAAATGTCTATGCTTGGTGAGTTATGTTTCTTCCTTGGGCTACAAATTTCTCAATCAGATAAAGGGATATTTATTTCACAAACCAAGTATGTTAAGGAAATGTTGAAGAAGTTCAAAATTGAGGATTGTAATCTATAACTACACCCATGGTAACATGATGTAAATTTAGTAAGGATGATGAATCATTTGAGGCAAATCAAACTCTCTATAGGTCGATGATTGGAACCTTGTTATATGTGATAGCTTCAAGGCTTGACATTGCGCAGGCAGTTGGTATGGTGGCAAGGTTTCAAGTTGTACCTAAAGAAACTCATGTGCAAACAATAAAAGGAATACTCAAAATATTTAAAAGGCATATTGGATTTTGGTTTATGGTACCCAAGAAATGAATATTTCACCTTAACAACATATACAGATACAGATTGGGCCAGTAGTATTGATGATAGAAAGAGTACAAGTGGAGCTGCATTCTTTTTAGGAGATAATCTTGTTTCATGGTTGAGTAAGAAGCAAATGTTAGTTTCCCTATCCACTGTAATGAGTCAAACATTGAGAGATATCAAGGTAGAATATGATCATCCTATACCTATATTCTATGATAATACGAGTGCAATCAATATTTCAAAGAATCTGGTCATGCACTCTAGAACAAAGCATATTCCCATCAATATCATTTCTTAAGGGAATAGGTGGCCGATCAACAAGTAAAGTTGGAGTATATTGCTACACAAGAACAAATTGCAGAGATTTTCACCAAGCCACTTCCAAAAGAAACTTGAGTACTTAAGGTAGAAATTGGGAGTAAAATCAGTCTCATCTTGTTACTGAGAAGAAGCATACTTTTTAGGGGAGCAAACCGTAGCTTTATCATTTAGCTTCATGGAAAAGAAAATTTAGAGATAGATGATAATTCCTTTGCCATTCATGTTAGAGGGGGAGGAGTAGAGTAAGGGGGAGTAATTTCAGTTAGGGGGAGAAGTATGTTCCCATTGCATTCACAAATTATTTCTTTATAGGGTTGCCAATTAATGACAAAGGGGAAGATTGTTGGAAATTGTTGTGATTGATTTCAAAGGCATTCGAAGGCCATGTGAGTTTGTGGAGGAAGGTGTTTGTTGATGGAAGATTGGAGTTGCAAAGAAAATAAAATATTTTGTTTTTGTTTTTAAGGGTTGACCCTTAGCCTCTTGGCGCCCTCATTAATGATTTGAAATTGTAAATTAAGTTTTTTGTTGAGGCCGACCCCCCTCATTGTGGCACCCCATTTTGGGGATTCAAAATTTGAATAAAATAAAATAAAATAAAATATATTTTATATAGGGCCGACCGCTATTGGAGCACCCAAGGTAGAGGTGAAGAGGTGCATTTAAAATAAGGAGTTGCATCCGTTAGTAAATGACATCTTTTCAACGAGTTGCCCCCTTTGGAGAAGCTATAAGATGTAGTTGCAAAGAGTTTTTTGAAGGGAAGCAATAAATAGAATATCTTTTTGATTTTAAAAGCAGAGTTTGAGGGAGAATAAGAGCAGATTTATGTGAAGAATAAAAAGATTATTCATAGCAGATCTAAGAGGAAATTACAGCATAATTGAGGCAGATTTTGAGAAAGAATTATAGATCTAGGGGCTGATTTATATTTGACAATTTGAGCAGATTTGTGAAGGTGAATTAGAGCTGATTCAAGAAGTTTCAAATATTTATTATTTTGTTTGTTTGGAGGTTGGTGCCTCCTAACTAAGGAGATTGAGAGGTTGGTGCCTCTCATTAGAAGAGATTGGTGTCTCTTGTCAAGTTGGTGCTCAGTTGTGGACATTGGTGTCTCTAGTGGGTTGGTGCCTACGAAAGAAGACTTGTAAAAAAAGGAGGCTGGTGCCTACAAAGAAGATCAATATATAAGCAATATTTTGTTGTGGTTTTCTTGCGCAAGGGTTTCCACGTAAATCATGTGTTTTTAATTGCTAGATCTTGCACGTGTGTTATTGCTGTGGTTGAATGTGTTGAAAAGTAAAAGATTGGTTATACTGATTCACCCCCCTCTCAGTATAACTATGTGCTCATCAAAGATGTATCCAATGAGTCCATAATTGAATACAAAAGCATTTTCTATTAAATTTGATTGATTTGAATGCAAATTGAGTACAAGTCGCATACTCATGCGAAATCGTGATGGCTGATAGGCTAATACAATAGATAGTTGACAAAATGAAAATAGTAAACTATAAAACTAAAAGTAAATACAACATTTTACATCTTCCTCTTCTTTAATTTATTGAAAACTAGGGGATAGGTGGAGGTCCTAGTCCTCGGAGTTTGCTGTGGCTCCTCGCTTGGCATGGAAGGCAATGGCTCGACCTCCATCTTGGTAGTAGATGGCAATGACTCCTCAACCTCGTGAATGCCATCCAACCCTACATCTCCAACTGCACCTAGTCCCACATCCTCCATTGCCTGTCTCTCAAAATCCAAAATCCCATCCTCGGTAAACAATGGAGGCTGGTCATCCCGCCTTGTCCAGTCGCTATAAGGATCTACCTCATTCAAATTAGTGAGATCCTTTGATTTGCCCTCTACCCTTCTTTTGCACAACCAAAGGTTGTATTCCACAAAGACAAGGTCATTGAGACATTTTTGGGCTAATTTGTTCCTCTTCATGTGGATGGCCTCAAACAAGCTCCAATTGTGCTCATAGCGGATGCACTGCAAAGTTGGCATAGAATGTAGATGGCAAGTCTTTGGAGATTTGGAGTATTTGCACCCCAAAGTAATCGAGAGTTAGAAAGCAAAGTCAAAACATTTTTTATCAAATTATCAATAGTAAATTTAAAATTTGTAACTTGTAAGATGAATGTCAAATAAAGACCAATTTTTTTTTACCTGGTGTTTGAGTGGTTGTTACTTGGATAGATAGCTTCGAAGAAAAGAGCCTGCCACTTCCAGCCCTATAACTTTCCAATTCTTTGATAATGAGGTAAGGTCCTCTATAACCTCTCCATTAGGATTTGAGAAGGTTCCTGAATAGAAAAAATGAGGGTTGAGGAAGTACCTTGTTGCATGGATGGGTTGGTGGAGTTGAGTGTTCCACCTGCTATTAGTGATCTCCCAAATGGGATCAAATTTGAAGCTGTCCCCCTTATAATAATTTATGAAAGACTCTTTTACCCTAGCCATGGCCTCATAAATATACCCCATTGGGTTTTGATCCTCATCTACCAAATAGAGAACTCTAACCAAGAGCTTTGACACCTACAATTTACAAATACAAAAAGATTAAAGATACAAATTTATAATGGAAGACTTATATTAAAAATAAAATATTCAATTCTGAATTTAAATTCAAAGTTTTGAGGTTACCTTCATGATCTTTGTAGCTCTTTGTGCAAAAAGGTTGTCAAAGACTATGCTTGCAACCCTATCTCCTTCAAGATTCTTTGATTAAGATGATGTAATGTCCCCTTCTCGAGCATGATCTTCGCAGATGACCGTTGGCCTATTTTGGAGACTCGTAGGCTACTCGGACGGTTTGATTAGGGTTTCTTGTGTGGAGGTTGCGATTGCTCGTGTATTGGTGATTGAACTGCGGATTCCTTCTGGGTTTTCTGTGGGCTTCGCAGTGATATGTTTCTCTTGGCATTCTGAGCACTTTCTGGAATTTACTATTTTTAGTAAATTCTATTTCTGGCAATGGTCTTTTTGGTCTCGGCACAGTTGACTTTCCTCTTTAGTTGACTCAATGGGTTTATTCAGATTCTGGCCTCGGGATGCAGTTTCAGAGAGATAAGTTCATTTCACTTAAAATAACATTATATTTTAATGTTAAATCACCCCCTTGGCCTAGTCTCTTAACTTAATGATGTTTAAAAGGTGGTCTTTAAGGGTGGCGCCATCATTAAGTTAATTTTATATTCATCAAGGTTGAAATTAAAACCTTAAGATTGGACGCCTTTATTAAAGTGTTGAATTTATTTAAAAAGTCAAAATTGAGCTTTGAAGAAAGGGACGCCATCTTTTGAAGGGATTAGGGTTTGACTCTGAAAAGAAGATTAGGGTTTCGAGAAGGTCAAGAGGAAATTATAAAAGGAAGCCTTTGATCCTCAATTCAGTATCTTTTGTCTACAGGAATGTTATGCTGCCGGATTGGCTTTGGGATTGCTTCGAGGAATGTACGCCTCCTAGCTTGGCATTGCTTCTCGCTTGGAAGATAGCGACTAGTGGTGAATTAGCGTAGTTTGTGAGTTTGCATTGGGATTTGAGCATTGTAATCAGCTTGTGGCTATTTAGTTCAGTTTTTGCATATTAGAGTTTTTCTGGAATTGCAATTTTAACTACAGCAGATTGATGTTTTTATTCATGAGTCCAAAAATACCAAAAAGATCCTTCTGGGTATTGTTCTTATCTTCTAGTTTGTGAGGGGCGACCCTATTCCCAAGTTTGCAGATTTTTTTATAGTGTATTGAATTTAAAAAAGGAAAATCGCCTTTCCCTTGAGGGCCGTGTTGGTGTACGTTTTATCATCCACCGAACACTTTAGAATAAAATGTCCAAAGACACTCTATCCTCTCTTGAAAAACCACCGCGTATGCTAAGATTGCGAGAAGATCATATGGCGATTCCAAGGTTTCTTTAGTCGGGTCTCGACGTGTGGATAAGCTCAATGGCTGTTGTGATTTGCTGGTAATAAACAAGGGGACTTACGTAGAAAATCTTCACAAGTTTAGGACTTAGGGAATTTATCATTAAAGGCTCTCAATTAGAACTTTCAAGGTGGATCTCAAAAAAATGGCAAAAGGAATAGGGTTCAGAGAATCTAGTCTATGCCTAAGAACTCAAGAGCCAATAAGGATTCGGTGAAGAGGATAAACCACACTTTGTTTCGCCTCCTGCAGGACAACATACGCAAAATGGGTGCAATCTTCAAGGGGTTGTGAGAATAATTTTCAAACCTCGAATGAGGCTGAAGTTAAGTTTCCACAATTAAGAGCTCAGGCTAACTTTACGCATCGAATGCAAATCATCCATTCGAAGAAAGTATGAGCTACACTTCACCATTGAATCAATACGATCAATCTTTCATTCAATTAACAAACTTTCGAAGCAAATTCTACTTAATCTAACTCTAACTTTAATCTATGGCGGAAGAAGATATGCAACCTCGCTTACTATTTGATAATAAGAAGTTATTCAAGGCAAATCATGCTCAAGAGCTTTTATTATTCAAAATAGTCTCAGTGCAACAATCTCATATGCTGTCTCCACACCAATGAAAGTGAGAGAGCATAGGTTTATATAGAGTTTCAAAAATGAAATGAAGGGCCGAGATTAAAACAAGATTAACGGCCAAGATTATTACAACCAAACCCTAATTAGGGTTTCCCAAAATAACAAGAGTCATCAACTAGTAAACTATCAGTAGAGAGGCAGTTAAAGCTATATTCTAGGAGAGGCGTCCTTATCCTTCCAAGAAGCATCACGTTCTACGAATCTGGACACTACTGTAATGACCTCCTCCATCGTGACAGGTGGCAGCATGCTGATCCGGAATTCGAGCTCATCCAAGTTCTCTGCACACTTGGCAAAGGTATTCGCCCATTCTGCTTCCTGCTTCCTAAAGTCATTCCGGATGGCCAAAAGACTTGCCACCTTCGCAAAATCCTTCCTTAGAAGTGGTCCAGTAGTCGAGAAGAAATCCTCCTTAACCCTTCGCTTTAGCTCCTCCGGCTGCATATCATCTTCTCAGACGATCTCTTGCTCAAACATTCCTGCAGCTGTCATGTGAATCTTCTCTCGGATGTCCTTTACCTGCTCCTTGATTCTAAGTCCATCCACCTGTGCCTTCTCCAAAACTTCCCTACGTATAGTTACTGACCAAAACCAATGATTGAAATCGTATGCTGCTCCTGCAGCAATCACCTTCCTGCTGACCAACTTCTCTCTTGGAGTGCTCTTCAATAGCCTGAGGCATGGAATAAGCCTCTCCTGCATATCCGGAAGTCCTTCCCATGTTTCCGCCATATCCATAAGTTTGGAAAGAAAGCATGATGTTTGCCCATAAGCAAGCGCCAACTTCTCCATGAACAATGCAGCTTCTGTGCCTTCACTCGCCATCCAGTCCTGAGCTTCCTTGGCCGTCACCATTCTGTACTCGACATCTTTGGTCACCTCCTGTGATGAATTGAGGAGAGGAGGAACAATCGCACTACCCTGATCAAGTGGCTGGGTCAAATGCTGGATATATTCCTTAAGACGTTCGACCTCTTTCTTATACTCCTTCTTGGCCACTTCTTTCTCCAGTCTCGCTTTGATGGTCGAGACGAAATTATCTAACTCCTCTACTTCTTGACCTTTCGAGGTCGGGCCAAGGTCAACAGTGGTTATAGCATACTCCTGAGGAGTGATCTCGTCCTGTGGCTTGTCCACCGTAGGTACTGCAATGTGCACAGAACGGTTGCCTGTCTTGTTCCTCTGGATGGTGGAGAATTTCTTGGCAGGCTTCTTGATTGCGACTTGCTCCAATCTTGCCAAGAAATCAGCAGTATCATCCTCCTCTTCTTGAACTTCTGCAGGTATCTGGATCTTCATTCTCTCCAACAGCCACTCTGGAATGGTCGGCTGTTCAATCCCATCTTCGACTTGAATCTCTTCTTCATTAGGAACATCCACAACCCCTCTTAGAGCGGAAATCATTCCCTCTTCGAAGTCATTGCCCCGAGCCTCTATCTCATTGTCTGAACCTATGATTTCCGTGCCCGTAGGTGACGGAGGCTCTTCATCATCTAGCTGAATAGGTTCAATATTTTCCTCCTGAACTGTAGGAGGTTCAAGCATCTCTACCAAGGACTCGTCTATAGTAGCGACTAGCTCGTCAAGGTTCCGGGACGCTGCTGAACGAGAAGGTTCTCCCTTATGCCTCTTGGAAGCAGGCTCTGTACTTGGGACTATTTCCTTCCTTTTCTCTCCGATCCCGACCAAGTCCTGATGGGATGCACCGGCATTAGAGGAATATGACTCTGACTCGCTTAGCAGATCATATGTGAGCGTGATTCCTCTTTGTCTTAATTCTTGGGCATGATAGTCAACCCACCACTGGGAGTACTTAGTCATAGGTCTCATTAAGGTTGCCAGGTCTGCGTGCTCAGGTTCTGACCATTTCACTGGAGGAAGAGGTCGACTTTCCTCAAAGCGTGGCTGGATGTGGTTCCCATCATCTTGTAGCTGATCAGGCACTCGACAGAACTCGATTGTCCTCATGAAGTCTAGTGACATTCTGGACCACATTCTTCGTCTGACTTCATACTCATCGGCAACATTTGCCCAGAAATCTTCCAGTTCCATCCTGTGCTTGTACTTTCTTCCTTCTACTGTCCGGATATTATGATGTGGGTCGAAGTTGACCCTGGACTTGTAGGCTGTAAAGGGATACCATTGGATCTCCAACCTTGCACTCTCAGCTGCCTGTGCTCATGGACAATACTCCAACATGTTCCCAATGAAAAATGGGAATGTGACAGATGCCTTCTTGGATGGTCTTTGGATGTTCTGGTACTCCTCCAACTGTCTTAAGATCTCGAGCAATATCATCCGATTTGTCGGATAGATGGGCAATTTATAGGGATTTCCAGTAAATCCCTGGATCCTGACATATGAGAACTTCGGGAACTGGATGAACCAAGACCCGTACTTGCTGATAAGACTTTTCGCCTCGTGGCTCAGCCTCTGATGCACTCCTCCTTGAAGCTTTCTGGTAATGTGCATTAGGAAGGCATCATGCACCCTCCTGAAGTGAGTCTTCTCCTTCAATTGGAGCTGTGGGTAACAGTCGTAAGGCCTGAGCTCGTTCTCCCCGTTGCCAATTTTGCCCTTGCAAATCAATCCTAGATATTTGTATGATCTGGCCAACAGGTACACAACATACGAACTCATATGAAAAGACTTAGTCTCTTCGAGGTTGATCAATTGTTCTTGGAGGTTGTCACTTATCATCCGTGACCAGTTGAACATTTTGACGCCAGAGGTGATCTCGTCTATGAAATAGTACATCCAGCTCTCGAAAAAGGCGCCTTGTGGGTTACCAGCTATTCTATTCAGCATCAGCACGATATCCCCAAAATCTTCCTTGAAATCTGTTCGGCGAGGTCTCTTGGGCAACTTCTTGATTGAAGGCTTAGGCTTGTCCATCCACACCTTGTTGACTGTTGTGGCACACAAATCTGGTTGGCTGTCATATAATCTTTTGGCCTCTTCCTTGGTCTTATAGACCGTTCGTGAATGTTCTGGGATGCCGAAGGTCTCCTGGATTGCAACCTCGCCCAAGTGTGCTAAGACTCTTCCATCAGGTGCGATGATCTGTCTCTTCTGAGCATCATAGTGGAGAGCACACTCCACCATCAGTTCTGCACAATCCATTGCCGGTGGGAATCCAGCTGCCTGAAATATCCCGTTTCTGACTATCCGTCTGGCTATTGGTGTGGGAAGTCCCTTCTGCCCATACACCCTTTTCTTGAACTCATCAAAGTCGACGTGTCCGAGATCAGTGTCCACGACATTTTTCCATTTTGAAATGACTTTGGTCTCTCGCTGAGCACCCTTGTTGGCACACTTCATTTTCAGCTTCTTTGGTAGTTCGCCTGCTGTGGTTGTCAACCTGCAGTCAAAAGATTAACATTAATACATAAACTTTTTCAAATAATTGAATCTCGTGCCTTGGATTCGAAAATTTACTTTCAGCTGGTTAAGTAATTAAATTGTTGCGAAAAAGCAAGCTGAAAATCATTTGGATGAAGTTGAAAATTTTGCCAGAACTACACCAAGATGAAAGGACATAAAAGAGATAGCAAATCAACTTGACGAAACATCAAACCTCCGTGAAGAACTATTGGATGCAAATCAGATTTAAAAATCTGATTTTTTAGAAGAAGTGCGCCCCTCTTCAAGAAGAATTTCAGCTTTCAATAAATCTCTTTTCTTTTCCTGCGAAAAATTCTTCAGCATAACACTCTTTCACCTTCTGGAAAAATTCGACTTTGCCTATTGATCAACCAATTGCCTGATAATTTCGAGAAAGATTAAATTTCTCTTCAGCTGTGTGTGAAAAAATGAGTTGCTGAAACTTATTATAATGCTGAAGGATTGATTTATTTTAGCAATTTCCATTTTCTCTCTCGATCTCAATTTGTTTTCATTTATCCAAACAGGCAAGTTTCCTTTTATTTTCGACAAGAGTCAGTCTCGAGCCTATCCGGGCAAATCTCACTGATCTTCAAAAATTCGATTTTTCACTTAATGTTTATCTTTGATTTTTCAAATTTTTAAAAGAAAACATTTAAATATTTAATTAAATTCATGGCGAATTTAATTTTGTCTGTCGGATTTTATCTCTGCCTGGCATACTTTATTTTCTCCCAATTCTCGTCTGGCAAATTTAATTTTGTCCAAGGCATTTTTTAAATTTCCAAGCAGTTGAAAATAAATTATTAAAATATTAAAAATATTTTAATTTATTCCAACCCGTTCGTTTTGGACCCATGGCTATTTCGATTTTCTCTTCGTTTTTCTTGGCTAAGAGTGTATTTTCTAATTTCATCCTCAATTTCGTCTAGCCAAACCAAAATTCAAGCCATTCCGTCGAAAATTTCATTGCCAGATCCTTATTTTTCTTTGCCGAGGCGAAATTTTAATAGCACCGAGCCAAATTTCTTCTGCCAAAGCCAAATTTTCTCTTGCTCAGTTGAATTTTCCTAGGCAAAACCTTTGTCTGGATGTCTTCATCGGGCAAATTTCTTCGATGCTTGACAAATTCTTCTTCATTCTGGCCAAAGGCGATCCTTCCTTTCTCCTTGCCTTCTGCACTTTTCTTTGGCCAAAGTTGTCAATTTCTTAGCATTTTCTCCAGACTTAGGCAAATTTAATTTCTTTTCCACCTCTGAGTTAGGCACACTTCGTTTTATTTCTTGCCACATCCTACTCTTCTTTAGCATTTGTCCTTCCAAACTTGGCACTTAACCTCTTGAAAACGTCATGATACTAAGCCAAAATCTTCATTTTTCACCATTTAGCCTCTATACTTAGGCAAATATTCGAATTTTCCCTTGGACTAGGCACCAACACCTTAGCAAAAATCATTATTTTCTCCCTTCATGTGCCTAGGCGGACTTCTTTAGCAACTAGGACAAGTGTGGCGGACTTCTTAAGTCTTTTGGACGAGCATCTTGGATATCCCTCTTTTCTAGGGCGGACTTCCTTAACATTTTATCCCTCTTTCTAGGCTTTCACACTTAGCCAAATTTCGAAATTCTCCTTGGTAGGCATCAATACTTAGCAAAAATGTTGACTTTTCCCCCTTCTACATGCCTAGGCGGACTTTAGATAGTCTTTAGCCAAGTCCCACCTTTCAAGGGCGGACTTCATAATAATTTTGGACGAGTCTTCAAGCATATGGCGGACTTTGGAGAGGTCAAGGATGTGCAAGGGCGGACTTTAGATGGTCTTAGGATGTGCCTCCTTGCTGCATGGCGGACTTCAAAGGATCCTAGGATATCAAGGGCGGACTTTGAAATTGATTAGGATGAGCAAGGCGGACTTCAAAAGACTTTGGCATCATCCCTCTTTGTGCTGGGCGGACTTCAAAGCTTCTTTGGCATATGCATGGTGGACTTTGAAGAGTCCTAGGATATTCCTCTTTGCTGCTGGGCGAACTTCATGAACTTCCAGACTTCTAGACATCTTCCTTCATCCTTCTCCCATGGCGAATTTCAGACTTGAACCAATTTTTCACAAATTTCATCTTCTCGAGCTGATTTTCCATGATTTCAACCTTCAGATCTGATTGATTTTGAACTGGTTTTTCCAGAATCTGATGCTTTTTGGGTCTGATTTTCATGCTTTGTGACTTTTTTTCCAGATTTTTCAATAATTTTCCAAATTTTCATTTTGATTTTCTGAGAGTTCTATCAAGTTTTTTGAACTTCTGAGTGCGTTTTTGGAACTCGGAACCCATCTAAATATAGAAACTTTCCAAAAATAGAAACTTTCTAAAAATAGAAAGCAAACCCTAAAAATAGGGAACCTCCGAAAATGCCAAAATGAAAAATGAAAAAGCAAAACCTAAAAAATAGGAAGTGTCAGAATGAATTCACAGATCTTTCCTTCTTCTGAAGCGCTTCATCGCCTACGCACTGATTCAAGCATGAATTACTGACTTGGCTCGGGTAACTCTCGACAAATTGACCTGAAACTCTTAGCAAAGTTATTCCTCGTAACCGTTGCAAGGAGACAAAACCCTAAAAACTAATAGGCAACTGGGGGTCCCCATTGGCGATGGGGCGATGTGTGAAAAGGTCACAACAGGCCGTACCTTTTTGACTGTCTTGGGATTCGTGCATTAATTAAATGTGGTCTCTTTGGTCAGTTTTATGATTCAAACTTGGGCGCCATCACTAGGATCATTATGCAATTCGTCTCATGAGATTTGATTAAGTTTGGAGCAAGTTGTGAATGAATTTGTGAGTTTCAGGGCTGCTGTTCGTGCACGTGGAATACAGGACTGTCAAAAATCAGATTGTCAGGTTGGCTCTAATAATTGAGTTTTTGTTCTAAGCTTTATCATTCAGTGAAGGAAACTCCATATATATTGTGGCAACTCTATTTATCTCGTGATTCACATTGATAGCAAGGTTTAATCTTTCATATTGTAAGCTGACAGTAGTACTGACAGCAGTTGTTATTCTTGCTTATCATGATTTGTAATGCTCAACTCTACAATTAGTAATTGCAATTGTATTTCCTTTATCTCCGCCCTATGGTAGCTACTTTCCCACTCCGGGTTAGAAAGCACATTTTGGGTGTCGAGTTTCTTTCAGCATTCTAGCTTATTTCCCTTCAAAGCATTGTATTTCTTAGCACTCCGCCATATGGTCGCCTCAATTCCACACTGGATTGGGTAGCACATACTTGGTGTTGAGTTTTCTTTCAGTACTTGTAGTGTAGAAGATCCTCTGACCATATGCTCGCCATCATCGGCGCCATTCTTGGTTAGAGTTCCTTCCAGTTCTGTTTCTGCATTCAGATCCTCTGACCAATGCTCACACCTTGCCCGCATTGGGATCCTGGTGTACATTCTGGTTAGAGTTGCTTCAGCATCGTTTTGGTTTAGCTGCTAACCTTAACGGGTGCATATTGTTTGTAAACTGTTATTGAAAAAACGAAAAAATTTGGCTCGGAATATTTCAGATGAGTCTTGCCATGCTTGACTCACAAACATTTGTTTCAAAGCACTCAATGAACCAATAATGCTTTGCAATGATAGGAAAATTGTTGCAAACCTTGTGACACCTGATCTTACCAACTCTTTCCCTTGTGTTTGATCTCTCATCAAATGAAGAACCCAAGGGTGATTGTAGATAAATTTTATGATGCTCCTTGCATCATCTACAACCAGTGTCACCTAATCAAGTTTACTTATGTCCTCCAAAAGAAGGTCAAGGCAATGCATTGCACAAGGTGTCCGAAAAAGTGTGTTATGTTTGTCTTGGAGCAATCTCCGAGCCGCTACATATGTTGCTGCATTATCAGTTATGATTTGCACCACATTTTCTATGCTCACCTCCACGACAATTACCTCCAACATTAGACACAAGGTTTCAACATTTTTTACTTTGTTTGAGGCATCCACCAATTTAAAAAAAAAAACCTCACCATTTGAAGTTATCAGAAAATTGATAATGGTGCAGTTTTTCCCATCTATCCACCCATTTGAAAGAATAGTGTAGCCATATTTTTTCCATTCCTTCTTTTGTTCTTCCACTATTTGCCTTGCCCTTTTAATTGCATTGGTGAGCAACCTACAAGTACAAAATTTTAATTTTTAAACACAGAAAGGACATAAATTGAACATAAATTTATCCTAAAATTCAACATAGATTACTATAAGTATAAATTAGCATAAAAAATTAAAATTAACTAATCTCCCACTCAAGTCCATAAAAAATTAAAATTAACTAATCTCCCACTCAAGTCTTTGTGAGAAGGTGACTTGTAGCCTTTTCCTGCAACTATCAATGTAGTTATCTAATTCTCCAAATAAGGATTACTTGCCACATTGAAAGGAATGTTGTTGAAGTACCAAAAATCTGCACATTGCATATTTGCATGTTCATGCACCTCCCTGTTCCACCCTATAGCTTTTAATGATGGTTGTGCTCCAGGTGTGTTTCTGGGCACAAAAAAACAATATGGCGTGTGTGTAGATGTAAGCGCTACTAGTGGCACTCTAGTGGAAGTAGATGAAGTGGTGGTGGTGGATGCACTTCAGATGCGTGGACCACAAAGAGAGCCCACTATGCCTTGACATGTATCCTCATCTAATTCTGGTTGGACTTGAACAACATGACCACGAGCTATCGATGCTGCTATGGCTGCCCTTGTCCTCTCTTTTTGCATTTTTTTCTCTTTTGCAGTTCTAAGTAGGCAATCATCTCTCTTTTTATCTCTTCGTTGGTGTTGGCACAAGGCTTGGCATCACGATGAGTAATGCATGCAAGATAGTATTTGAGGCGATTTATGCCTTCATGATATAAATTTGTGCATCTGTAATGTCCCCTTCTCGAGCATGATTCCTTCTGATTTACCGTTAGCCTATTCTGGAGACCCGTAGGCTTTCCGGTGGTGAAATTAGGGTTTCGTGGCTGGTGGTTTCTTGTGCTCACGGATTGGCGTTTGAATTGCGGATTCCTTCTGGGTTTTTCGTGAGCTTTTCGGTGATGTGTTCGTTTTGGCATTCTGAGCACTTTCACGAATTTACTATTTTTAGTAAATTCTATTTCTGGCAGTGGTCCTGTTGGTTTCGGCTCGATTGACCTTCTACTTCAGTATGCTCAGTTGGATTGCTCAACTTTGGTTTTGGGGCTCATTTGGAGAGATAAGTTGGATTATTTTTAATTAAGTCACATTATAATGTTATATTTGGCTGTTGACCCCACCTTGGCCTAGTGATTGAACTTATGTTGTTTTTAAAAGAGGGTCCTTGAGGGGTGGCGCTTCATGAAGACTTTTCATTATATTCTTAAGTCAAAAACCAATGTATGAAAAGGTACGCCCATCCTTGGTGAAGATGATTTTAATTAAAAAGTCAAATTGCTTCAAGACAAAGGGGACGCCATCCTTGGAGGGAAAAGGAGTTACTTTAAAATTTGAAAATAGGGTTTCTAGAAGCTTCCAGTATGCCTTTGCAAAGTTATAAAAGGAGGTCTTGGTCTTCAGTTTCATCATCCAACATCTTGAGTAAAGTTATGTTGCCGAAATGGTGAGAGGATTGCTTCGAGGAATGAATGCCTCCTAGCTTGGCTCGACTTCGTGCTTGTGAGACAGCACCTAGTGGAGATATTTCTTGTGTTTGAGTGCATTTTGTAGTGAGGTATGCTTGTAGAGAGCTAATTGCATTGATAGTTCAGTTGTGTGCATTTTCATGTCATTTTCAGAGTTTGCTGAGTTTGTAGCTGATTGTCATTTTTAATCATATTTCAAAAATACCAAAAAAATTCATTGTGGGTACTTTACATTTCAGCTTGTTAGGGTAGGGCGCCATTCTTAGCTAAGTTTCATAATTTTTAAGTGAAAGTTGATTTTTCTAGAAGAAAATCGCCCTTCTCAAGGGGCCGTACTTTTCTGTACTTGCATTGGGAATTGTGTTAAATTAAATATTGCAGTTTGGGACTGGTCTTTGGTTCTTACTTGGGCGCCCTGGTCATAGTGAACTAATGCACTTCGTTTGGGGTCATTTGGTTGAGAATTGAAAGAGCTGTGAACATTTCACTCCATTTCTGTGTTGCTGTTTACCAGTTTCAGACTTTGTGACAGTCATATCAGTCCGCATTTTGAGTGATTCTTGTGTTGGAAAGTGATAGGAATCTTTGGGAGAACATTGAGAAAGACTTACTTATCATTGCTACGGTTAAAGAGCTCTATTTACTTGATATTGCAAGCAATTTTCACATATTGTAAGCTGTACAGTAGTACTGTCAGCATCTTTGATATTATTGCACTTTTCAATGTTTGTATCTGCCCACTGAAGAAGTGGAAGAGGCTGGCTTGCCGCCTATTTTCTTAATTTGCTTATAAATTCAAAGACTCCGCCATATGGTCGCCTCTTGTCTGTCATGGACTGAGTAGCACATGCTTGGTGTTGAGCTTCTTTCCAGTATTGCAATAGATAGGGACCCTCTGACCGAATGCTCGTCGTTCGCCGGCGCATCTCGTGGTTAGAGTTTCTTTCTAGCATTTACTTTGAGACCCTCTGACCAATGCTCACACCTTGCCCTTTCCGGGATCCTGGTGTACATTCAGGTTAGAGTTACTTTCAGCAACGTTTTGGTTTTCTGACTAACCTTAACGGGTGCTTGACTCACTGTAATTTGTCTTTGAAAAATTGGAAAAAATTGGGCTGGTATATTTCAGTGGTATCAGAGCCACGCATCCTGCCATCCTGTGAAATCAGCATTCTATGAGTGACAGAGAACAGAGGTACTTGGCAAGGGTTTACAAGAGGGATACAGTTCAGACACAGTTGCATCAAGTTCCAGAAGGTCAGACAGCATCAGAGGTTTTGAGGGCTCATTGGGAGTCTTCTCAGGAGACAGAAATGGGGGACAGTGAAAGGACTTCAGGGGGTAATGAGAGGATTTTCGGCACCAGAAGTGACAGTGGGAAAGGAATAGACAATTCGGCCAATCTTTGTCAAGGGCTTGATAAGAAGATGGATGCTTTGCTAGATATGTTTTCTCTCATGTTGGGGAGAATGAGTCAGAATACCCCACAGAACAATGCAGTGCATACTGGTGAGCACAGTGCTACCAACCAGCACAATGGGCATGCTGCCCAACCTTCGGTGAGCAACACATACATTTCTGCTAGACCCTTCAAACCCACGTTTTTGGCACCAGCAAACCCACATCCTGATCCAGAAGAAAATACTTCATCCTTGGAGAGGCTGAGGATAGGCCGTACGGAGTATGACACCCTTCCTGATGAGGTCAAGCTTGACATGTCCTTCAATGATTACATGGAGTATAGAAGGAAGGATAGAGGCCAAGGGAGAAATTACGACCAAAGAAGAACTCCAGCACAAGGAGACTTGCATCAAGCTATCAGCAAGGTTACGCTTCCCCACTTTGATGGAAGTGATAGTAGTTCTGCTCGAGCCTGGATACAGAAGCTAGACAACTACTTGGCTCTTAGACCAATGGCTGAAGAAGAAGCGATTAAATTCGCTACGCTACACCTAGACGGGGTGGCGCATGAGTGGTGGTACCATGGCCTAGTCACCTTAGGTCATGGGTCTATCACTACCTACGATGAGTTCACCAATAGACTCATTGAGAGGTTCGAGAAGAAGGATCCAGAGGTGCATTTTAGGGAGTTGGCACAGTTGAGGCAATATGGAACTGTTGATGCCTACATAGCTGAGTTTCAAAGACTTTCAGTGATGGTCACAGGAATCACGGAGAGAAGATTAGTGATCCTATTTAGCGAAGGATTGATGGAGCCACTCAAGGGTTGGGTTAAAGCTTTCGACCCACCTTCCTTACAAGAGGCAATGAAGAAGGCTAGAAGCATGGAGTGGGCTGCTCCCAAAGCAAAGTTCCATTCCAAACCATCATTTCACAAGGGTGATAGAGGGAAGAAGTTTCATCAAAAGCCTCACCATAAAGAATTTAAACAGCAGAAACCTCATGGCACAAGATTGGATCCAGAGACTATCAATGAACTCCGAAGAAAGGGGTTATGTTTTCGTTGCTGGGAAAAATGGTCCCAAGATCATGTTTGTCCAAAGGGGGCTAAAATCCATCAAATTGAGTACTATACAGCTGATGAAAGCAATTCTGATTTTTCTGATCAGCAAGCTGATTTTGAGGACAGCGAAGAAGAAAAGACTCCAGAAGAATCCGAAAGTGAAAAAGAAAGTAGTGGTACATTGGCTCAACTTTCGAGCTTTCCAAAAGAATGAGTCTTTCAAAGTTCGTGGGATGATCAAGGGGCAGCGTATAGTTGCTCTAATTGACACTGGGGCAACACATAACTTCATAGACGAAGTTGTGGTGGCAAAGAAGGGGCTGCAAACAGAAGATTTTGAAGGTTTCAGAGTTATGGTTGCTGATGGGTTTCACATCTCATGCACCAAGAAGATTCCCAACATGTCAATGCAATTGGGCAATTACGAAGTCAAGGATGACTTCTATGTGGTTAGTATTGGAGATACGGATGCTGTCCTTGGCATTCAGTGGCTGCGATCTCTTGGAGAGATCTCTTTAAATCTGCAAACCATGGAACTCAAATTCCAATCCGATGGAAAGAAGGTGGTGTTGAGAGGCATGTCAAATGGTGGTCCTCGGATTGTGTCATTCAAAAGGATGGCAAGGTTGATACGTCATGACCAAGTGGAGTGGGCTGCGGAGTGCATGATTCTTCCAGCAAGTCCAGTTGAAACGAAAAGAGAGTATCCTCCAGATATTCAGTCTTTACTCACTAAAAAGAGTAAAGTGTTTGCCGATTTACCTCCTGGACCACCTCCTGATCGAGGTTCAGAACATGTCATAGAGCTCAAGGAAGGAGCCAAGCCAGTAATCACAACTCCTTATCGGTACCCCAAAAAGCAAAAGGATGAGATCGAAAAGAACATTAGGGAGCTCTTGGAGATGGGCTTCATTCGGCCTAGTAAGAGTCCCTTTGCCTCAGCTGTTGTTCTAGTAAAGAAGAAGGACGGTACCATTCGGATGTGTGTTGATTATCGTGCTTTGAATCAAAGCACCATCAAAAATCGTTATCCAATTCCAAGGATAGATGAGCTCATTGATGAGCTACATGGAGCTAAGTTCTTTTCAAAGATAGATTTGAGGTCGGGCTACTATCAGATTCGAATGAGAGGATCTGATGTGGAGAAAACAGCCTTCAGATGTCATTATGGTCACTTTGAGTTCTTAGTCATGCCATTTGGGTTGACTAATGCTCCTGCCACCTTCCAATCCTGCATGAACAGAGTCTTCCAGAAGCAGTTGAGGAAGTTTGTGCTAATATTTTTTGATGACATCTTGATTTTTAGCAAGACTTGGGAAGAGCATCTCAAGCACTTGGAGGAAGTGCTTAACATCCTAGAATCAGAAAGCTTGTTTGCCAAGGAATCCAAATGTGAATTTGGAATGACGGAGCTGCTTTACCTTGGTCACATCATCAGTGCCGAAGGTGTGAAGGTTGATCCAGAAAAGATCAAGGCTATTGTTGATTGGCCACCTCCTGAGAACCTAACTCACTTGAAAGGGTTCTTGGGCCTTTGTGGATTTTACAGAAGGTTTGTTAAGGGTTATTCTCAGAATGCTGCTCCTCTCACTGACCTTACGAAAAAGGGAGCTTTTTGCTGGTCAGAAAAGGCACAAAGTACTTTTGATAAGTTCAAGAAGATAATGAGTTCATGTCCTGTTCTTGCAATTCCAGATTTTTCCAAGCCCTTTGAGCTGCAATGTGATGCATCCGGAGAAGGTGTTGGGGCTGTTTTAATGCAAGATAAGCATCCCATCGTGTTCGAGAGCAGAAAATTAAGAGGAGTTGAGAAGACCTATTCTATTTATGACAAGGAAATGCTTGCAATCATGCATGCATTAGCCAAGTTCAGACAGTACTTGGTGGGGAGTAAGTTTGTGGTCAAAACTGATCACAATAGTCTCAAGCATTTCATGCATCAAAAGGATTTGAACGAAAGACAGCAGAAGTGGGTGAGTAAGCTTCAAGCTTACGATTTTGACATTGAGTATGTCAAGGGAAAAAACAACATAGTGGCTGATGCATTATCCAGAAGACCTCATTTGAGCTCATTATGTGAGCTTACTGCTGATTGGAAGAATACCTTGCTTGCTGATTATGCCAAAGATCAGTTCGCAACCAGCATTATGGAGGGTACTTTTCATGATGAAAGGTACAAGGTAGTTGAAGGGCTGATACAATACAAAGGGAGAATCTTTGTGGTGGCTGATTCTAAGCTCAAGAAGAAGATTTTGTTGACATTTCATGATATACCACTTGCTGGTCATCAGGGATTCTTCAAGACTTATAGGCAGATCCGAGAAAGGTTTTCTTGGAAGGGGTTGAAGAGTGAAGTTCAACGATACATTCAGGAGTGTCCTATTTGTCAGATGAATAAAAATGAGCATACACTTCCAGCTGGTCTGCTGCAACCTCTTCCCATTCCCAACCAAAAGTGGGAGAGCATCTCAATGGACTTCATCACAGGATTGCCCAAAGTTCAAGGAAGAGATTGTATCTATGTTGTGGTAGACAGATTGACAAAATTTGCTCATTTCTTTGCTATTACCAGCTCATTTTCAGCAGCTCAAGTTGCTGATCTGTTCTTTCATGAGGTGTTTAGGTTGCATGGGTTGCCTAGAAACATTGTGAGTGATAGGGACAGCAAGTTCCTAAGCACATTTTGGCAAGAGGTCTTCAAAATGAGTGGTACAGTGCTTACTCCAAGCACTAGTTATCACCCTCAAACGGATGGGCAAACAGAGATAGTAAACAAATGGTTGGAAGGATATTTGAGGAATTATGTTTCAGAACAGCAAAGGGCATGGGTGAAATGGCTTCACTTGGGAGAATACTGCTACAACTCCTCCTTCCACATGTCGATAAGGATGTCACCTTTCATGGCTCTTTATGGTTATGAGGCCCCTAGCTTTGCAGATTTGGTGTTTGGAGAAAGCAAAGCCCCTCTAGCCAAGGATATGTTACAGCAAAGTCAAGATATATTGAAATCCTTGAAGAACAATTTGCAGATTGCACAGAATCAGCAAAAGATGTACGCTGATCAGCGGCGTGTTGAGCGCTCTTTTGAGGTTGGAGATATGGTTTATCTTCGATTACAGCCCTATAGACAGTCTACTCTCAAGAAGAGTGGAGCGGAGAAGCTTAAGCCTCGCTTCTATGGTCCGTTCAAGGTTATCAGAAAGGTGGGAGCTGTAGCTTACGAGTTGGAGCTGCCTTCGAGTAGCAAAGTGCATAATGTATTCCATGTGTCTCGCCTCAAGAAGGCACTAGAGCACAACGTTATTGCTTCATCTCAATTGCCACCCTTGGATGAAGAGGGACAGTTAGTTCTGATTCCTGAGGAGATTCTTGATTCCAGAGAACGTTCCTTGAGGAAAAGAACAATCAGAGAGTATTTGGTGAAGTGGAGGAACTTGCCCATGGAGGATGCAACTTGGGAAAATGAGGAGATTCTGCAGCATCCGAGTTTACAATTGCTTGAGGACAAGCAATCTTGGGGAGGGCGGACTGTAATGTCCCCTTCTCAAGCATGATTCCTTCTGATTTACCGTTAGCCTATTCTGGAGACCCGTAGGCTTTCCGGTGGTGAAATTAGGGTTTCGTGGCTGGTGGTTTCTTGTGCTCACGGATTGGCGTGTGAATTGCGGATTCCTTCTGGGTTTTTCGTGAGCTTTTCGGTGATGTGTTCGTTTTGGCATTCTGAGCACTTTCACGAATTTACTATTTTTAGTAAATTCTATTTCTGGCAGTGGTCCTGTTGGTTTCGGCTCGATTGACCTTCTACTTCAGTATGCTCAGTTGGATTGCTCAACTTTGGTTTTGGGGCTCATTTGGAGAGATAAGTTGGATTATTTTTAATTAAGTCACATTATAATGTTATATTTGGCTGTTGACCCCACCTTGGCCTAGTGATTGAACTTATGTTGTTTTTAAAAGAGGGTCCTTGAGGGGTGGCGCTTCATGAAGACTTTTCATTATATTCTTAAGTCAAAAACCAATGTATGAAAAGGTACGCCCATCCTTGGTGAAGATGATTTTAATTAAAAAGTCAAATTGCTTCAAGACAAAGGGGACGCCATCCTTGGAGGGAAAAGGAGTTACTTTAAAATTTGAAAATAGGGTTTCTAGAAGCTTCCAGTATGCCTTTGCAAAGTTATAAAAGGAGGTCTTGGTCTTCAGTTTCATCATCCAACATCTTGAGTAAAGTTATGCTGCCGAAATGGTGAGAGGATTGCTTCGAGGAATGAATGCCTCCTAGCTTGGCTCGACTTCGTGCTTGTGAGACAGCACCTAGTGGAGATATTTCTTGTGTTTGAGTGCATTTTGTAGTGAGGTATGCTTGTAGAGAGCTCATTGCATTGATAGTTCAGTTGTGTGCATTTTCATGTCATTTTCAGAGTTTGCTGAGTTTGTAGCTGATTGTCATTTTTAATCATATTTCAAAAATACCAAAAAAATTCATTGTGGGTACTTTACATTTCAGCTTGTTAGGGTAGGGCGCCATTCTTAGCTAAGTTTCATAATTTTTAAGTGAAAGTTGATTTTTCTAGAAGAAAATCGCCCTTCTCAAGGGGCCGTACTTTTCTGTACTTGCATTGGAAATTGTGTTAAATTAAATATTGCAGTTTGGGACTGGTCTTTGGTTCTTACTTGGGCGCCCTGGTCATAGTGAACTAATGCACTTCGTTTGGGGTCATTTGGTTGAGAATTGAAAGAGCTGTGAACATTTCACTCCATTTCTGTGTTGCTGTTTACCAGTTTCAGACTTTGTGACAGTCATATCAGTCCGCATTTTGAGTGATTCTTGTGTTGGAAAGTGATAGGAATCTTTGGGAGAACATTGAGAAAGACTTACTTATCATTGCTACGGTTAAAGAGCTCTATTTACTTGATATTGCAAGCAATTTTCACATATTGTAAGCTGTACAGTAGTACTGTCAGCATCTTTGATATTATTGCACTTTTCAATGTTTGTATCTGCCCACTGAAGAAGTGGAAGAGGCTGGCTTGCCGCCTATTTTCTTAATTTGCTTATAAATTCAAAGACTCCGCCATATGGTCGCCTCTTGTCTGTCATGGACTGAGTAGCACATGCTTGGTGTTGAGCTTCTTTCCAGTATTGCAATAGATAGGGACCCTCTGACCGAATGCTCGTCGTTCGCCGGCGCATCTCGTGGTTAGAGTTTCTTTCTAGCATTTACTTTGAGACCCTCTGACCAATGCTCACACCTTGCCCTTTCCGGGATCCTGGTGTACATTCAGGTTAGAGTTACTTTCAGCAACGTTTTGGTTTTCTGACTAACCTTAACGGGTGCTTGACTCACTGTAATTTGTCTTTGAAAAATTGGAAAAAATTGGGCTGGTATATTTCAGCATCTAATGCAAATAATTGACCTACGTATTTGTCCTTGATATGCATATTTCCAGGTAGGGTCTCTAGCTTTAGCAAGACGAGTGCCTGTAATGGATGATGGCACCGATGGGGTGGAGCCTAAGGCTGAACCTGATCTAGAAGCTTCTCTATTTGCCATTATATGATGTATTTAACCTACACATACAAAGTGAAAGCACAAAATATTAATTTTTTAACACAAAAAACCTATAATTTACATAAATCACTAAAAACCAGCGTAAAACTAATTTAAAAAAGTATAAATTAATTTAAATTAGTAAAAAATTAATATAATATATAAAGATTCTAAACATTTTTTTCCAAAAAGGGGTTAAAATAAAAAAATAAGTTTTGTATGCAAAAACAATGGAAATAGTGAAAAAATCAGAAAAATCATGAAAAAATGGTGATGAATCCACTTTTTTGCAATTTAAATGCAAAAATAATACCTAGTTTTAGCAAATGATGAATTTTTTTTAACCTAGAAGTTGGAATTTGCAACCAAATGAAATAAAATGTTTAAAAAATACAAAAAATAAAAAACTGACCTTTGCTTTAAATTTGTCTTCCAAATTCATAAAAAAGGCCCTTTGAATCTTCTTTGCTCGATGCAAATGTGTTGGAAATCAATTGGTAGGGGGGTTGGAGGGGTGTTTTGACTTGCAAAGCAAAAAATGAAAGTCTTTTGGGCTTTTTTGGGTCTATGTTTGACTTGGTCCTTTTTTTATTGCTGCTGGCGAGTACTCATCACAAATCCCGTGAGTACTTGCGAGAAAAGCGGTGAGTTTTTTTGGTGAGTAAATGGCCAGAAAACTCACTGTTCCTTCTGCTCGGCGAGTTTTCCTACTTTGCCCTAAATGGTGTTGCAAATTATTTATGGACTGTTCACCAGGTTGGTGCACTCTCTTAAAATGGGCAATCAACAATTAAAAATCAGATAGAGCTTAGAATCTCAACAAAATCACCTCCAAAATCACAAACAATTATTTGCTTGCAAATGTAATCAATGAGTCCTTGAAATTTTGCGCAAAATGTTGCATTAGCTTAACATGCAAACCCTAGGTGGAATTTGACAAGGGTTTTCATCCTTATTTTTGGAAATAAGAGCCAAGAGGGTTTTTGCCCTCATGGATCGCTAAAAGCAACCAAGGTTTTTTGCCCTTGGATGCCAAAACTCAAAAGCAAAGTTCACAATGAAAATGTCAAATGAAATGTTGATCTTTTTATACCTTTCCAAAGGATAAAAACCCTCTGGTTCTTATTTCCAAAAGTAAAGATGAAAACTAAGGGTTTTTCGTCATTGGATGCTGAAATTCAAAAGCAAAAGCTCACAATGAAAATGTCAAGTTAAATGTTGACACCAAATGAGGTTAGGCGCCCTCCTTTTATACTTTCCCAATTTGGGCTCTTGATTAAATTTCCCTTCAATTAATATGTAAAATTAGTTTTTATTTTAAGATTACTGTTTAAACACACTTTTTTATTTTAATAACATTATTTAAGTGGCCCCTTAACTTAAAAATTATTGGGTCCAACTTAAAATAATATTAAAATTTATTTCCCTTGCTCTGCCCATTAGTCTTCAAGAAATGGGAATAGGCTAGAGGTCTTTTTCGTGGAATTATTTCCAAAAAGGGGCATGATAGACCATTTAGAGGAAAAACACAATTAAATTCAATTTATATTTGGCTTAGTTGATGTTGGACTAGCTTTGGACTTGGTGGGACCGACTGCTACGCGACATGCACACTTTGGATTTGCTTTGTTTTCCTAAATGATAACTGCAAACCTAACCAATCTGTAAATCTATTATGAAATAAATTTGGGGCCTCCCTTTCTAAATTCAACTTATTGGCAATAATACCTTGGACAACACTTGGTGTAATCTTGCACCACTCTTGATGACATATGGAAAGATTTCACACTATTGCCTCTAGAAATAAAACCAACATTTAATTGGGTTTTAAAAGTGTTTAAGGTAAAGGATTAATAGTTGTACATAACATGTACAATATATATTAATTGCCCTCTTCACCAATCTATTTTGCGAAGGTCTTTCAAAGCATTATTCAAAGCATGTAAATAGCATGGAGTATAAAAAATATGTTTGTAAACGCTTTCAACCATCAAACCAACTAACTTACAGACATGATATGAATCTGTCACAACTTGCACAACATTAGAAGACCCAATCTTTTCTTTGGCCTTCCTCAAAATGGCAAATTGGTAATCAACTTACTCATGTTTCCTAGAACAATCAATATCTCTAAGAAAGTATGAACCATTAGAGCATGTAACAATAATATTAATGAGTGGCCGATGTCAAATATTAGTCCACCCATCCATGACAATGAAACAACCAGTCCTATTCCATGCTTGTCTCATCTTCTCCATCATAATGTTCACCTTTGAATATTGTTTGTTGACGAGGGAGGTACACAAGCTTTGTTCTCCTGGGGGAGCATAAGAGGGTCCAACTGCCATCACATCTCTCAACATACATTTGAATTAAGGAGACCTTGCCAAATGAAATGGGATAACATGCTTTGTTCTCCTTTGAATATTGTTTTTTGAGGAGGTACACAAGCTTTGTTCTCCCAGGGGAGCATAAGAGGGTCAAATTGCCATCACATCTCTCAACATACATTTGAATTAAGGAGACCTTGCCAAATGAAATGGGATAACATGGGCATAAAAAAATATGGCCATTGAATCATTAACTTGCTCACATTTTTGGAAATTCATTAACTGTACTGTTGTTGTTTTTTTAGCTACAATAGAAGCCGCCTTTCTCTTCCCTCTATCACAATTCTCTCCAATTGATACATTGGAATAGTCATACTGATCAATAGATAGCAATGTTTTGGATGGGCATTTCTTACTTTGAGTGGTACTAGTAAATTTTTCCTTACTTTGCGATTTCAACCTATTGTTCCAATGTTATATTTACACAAACTCTAACCCCATGTCCAGTTTCACCCAATAGATGTTGTGTAACCCTATTATAGCTCCCATTGTAATTAGTTTTGCAAATATGACATAACCAATCTCTGTTGCCCCCTATATTTTTACCCTTATTGATGGTTAAATTGGTGGCAAAAAGAAGCAAGAGTTTTTGGGGTTTGAAAGGGCATTTTGCAAATTTTTGAAGAGAGGGTGAAGGACATGGAAAATGGTCTTGTGGAGTACCAATAGAAATTGTGTTTGGATTTTAAAAATGAGAAGAGAGGTCTGTTTTGTTTACTTCATTTTCTTCACTACTCTCATTCACATTGTCATCATTGTTGCTAGTGCTCATTTGTGGTGTTTCTTTGTGATAAAAAAATTGAAACTAAAACATTTTAAAATTTAAAATTTAAACCTAATTACAAACCCTCTCTAACAAGCTAAAAAAACTAAAATAAAAAAGAAAAATGACATACCTTGACACTATTGTATACTCTTTGAACTTTCCTCACTGTTAAGCTTCAACTTAGGTAGCTAGGCTTCAAGTTTTCAATTATTATTAATTGTAATATTGTAAACATTCACAATACAAAGTTTAGGGCCTTAGTTTGTATCACATGGGGAGTTGTCCACACCTCTCAAACATCTTTCCTTGCAACAACAATGGCATAGTAGCAATCACTAGAATTTTAAAAGCATAATGTTCTTAACTTTGGCATATTATGGTGTATGAGGGGTGTGGGAGGGTTTATGGGACCCCCATGCTCCTTTATAGTGCAATGTGCATGCACTAGGTGTTGGTGTTTTTTAAAAACAATGAAAAAAATCACCTTTTCCATGGGGGACGCTTGGCCATCCCCTTCGTGTTTCCAAACGTCCCCGATTTTTGAGACATGTTCCAAAATGTGTCTGGCTTTCTGCAGATGAGGGTGGACATCAAGGGGACAATGTGCATGCACTAGGTGTTGGTGTTTATTTAAAAACAATGAAAAAAATCACCTTTGCCACGGGGGACGCTTGGCCATCCCCTTCGTGTTTCCAAACGTCTTCGATTTTTGAGACATGTTCCAAAATGTGTCTGGCTTTCTGTAGATGAGGGGGGACATCAAGGGGACGTCCCCTAATGTCCCACCTTCCTTGAAATGGCTTAGAGGATAGGGACGAGTGTTTGAGGAGTAGGGACACATCCTTGTGTAATACAAATATTAATTTAACTAATACATAAATCTTTATAAACTATCACAATATTACTCTAGTTAGTAACCTTATGCTTATTCCTTCTACATCCATATTTACAGTTCTCTTGTTGCTTGAACCTAGACTAGGGCATAATGCATAGCAAATTTTCTTTAATAGATTGATACCATGGAAACTTGTCATGTCCCCGAAATTGTGACATTACAGGTATCAAATCAAGTATCAAATAGCAAGTAAATAAATAAAATACATATTAAAATATATTAACCATTTAATATTAGTTATCAAAAAAAAAAATATTATAATTATAATAATCAAATACAACATTGTAAATATTAAAATACAAATAACTAATGTAAATATAAGTATCATTATACTTATAATTATCAGTAATAATATTAAAATTATAAATATAGACATTATTACACTTATGAGCATGTTATTAAAATAATAATATTACAATTATGATGCTGATTATGAAACACATAAATTATGTGTAACTATTATTGATAATACATAACCAAGACTTTAGTTAAGGGTGCCTCCTAAATTGGCAACCCTTAGACCTGCAGCGATTGATATTCCAAGGGCTGCGTTCAGACTGGGTCACGTCCCAGCAAAAAGGCATGAGGGAAACCTTTGAATATTTAAGGGAAGGCATGGCTGGAGTTTAGGAGGAGATACGATGGGGAATAAAAGACAAATAAAGCATTTAGAAGGTAATCAGCATAAAGGAATCTTTTTCAAAGATGCCCGTTTTCATAAAATATATATATGATGCAAGTGAGGAATAAGGTGGGAAGATAAGGAAAGAAGAACATAGGGAAGAGGAGGTGGCATGATGGGAAAAAGAGAAGAAGAATGTCTGCAGACCGATCAAGACATGAGGGTATGTAATCTCTAAAATAGATGATTACAAATTATGTGAAGTCTAATCAAAGAATGGATAAATGGTAATAAAGGAATGGATTAAGAAGTTAGTAAGGGTTAGTATTTGAGATATATGTTTAATATATATATTTAAGATAAGTATAAATTAAATATAAAATATTCATTGTATATGTAATTCATATGATGATAAATATATTTTGGTAATTGATAACTATATATTTATATGTATATGTATATATAGATTGAGACTCATAAAAACCTCATAGAAGGTGGACACATACCAATTATATATATATAACATAGTATGTGACGGTTATCCAATAATGATGCTTGCGGCAATTATTGAGCCTTATAAATAATTATGATGCTTAATATAATTACGAATGATAGATTCTTATCTGTTGAGTTACACTAATGATATCTTTTGAGTGCAAAGAAACAAGAACAATTGAATCTTAGGAAGATACATCATCGCATCAAAGATCGGGCTCAGGAAAATAAGTCTGAAAGAAGTCCAGTTAGTACGACGATCAGAGGTAAGTACCCTCAACCAACTGATATAACATTGAGGTTTATATAATTGAATTCCAGCTCCCCTGACAGTGGGCTACAGTATAGTGCCTAACTCATATCTTATTAGAATCAATATCAGTGAATGTTCTAATTTGTGATGATTTGCGAATTCGATAGGATAAGTGAATGCATAGAGAGATTAAATGACATGTTTGCTGGTCTATATATATTGAGTTCATCTCTATAGCGTAAGTGAATGTCAAATTCCGCATATAGAAATAAATGGATATTATTTGTCAATGTCACAATAATGTTGCTTACAACAATTATTGTGCCTTCTTAATGCTACTATGACTTTACTCTAAGAATAGACTTCGGGCCAAAATTCCCTTTCGCTAGCACTCAATAAGGATAGGGAGTTTGTGGAGGAAAAGGCTGGTAAATTGCTCCATTGATGGACGGTCCCAAGATAGGTAGGAAACCTTGAGGGAGTCCACTTTGAGATCGTGCACACGCCCTTGGCACAGTAAACCTACCATCCAATGAGGTTAGGAAAGAGGAAACAAGGCAAAGATCTATTCTGATCAAGAGTAATAAGTCATATCAGATTATGTTAGTTTATGCACTAGACGATAATGCATTTCATTTGTCTTATTCTTAAAATGTACAATCTGAAATAATCCAACTATGAACAAGGATTCTGTGTGGCATTTGCTTGTTATGCATGATGTGTGCAAGGTCTTCAAGGCAATTTTACATGTGTTGGTAAAATAAATTATATGTCCTAACTTGTGCTCTTATGTTTTTAGGAATAGTTTAACAACAAAACTACATGTGAAGCTTTTTAGTTTAGTTCAAAACATAGAGGTTTAGTGTGAACATGCAAGTAGTTTGAGTTATTTCTATTTTGTAATTAACTTTAGTGATTAAAGTGAAAGTCTTTTATTTAGTTAAATAAGTCTAATAAAGGGTAGATAATCACTAATGATTTGGACTTGCCTTCCAAGTCATCTCCCGTGTTATATAAGCTTTCTATTTTGGAAGATTAGATATTTTAGTTGAATAGCTTAAAGACGGATGCAAGATAGAAGTTCAATAGCTCAAAGCAGTGTAATATTTCCGTGCAATTGAAGGACTAGTTGTAGAGATTGCTTGTATGCTTTCAAAGGAATGTGAAGTAATATACAAGTGTAAAGTATTTTTCTCATTTTCATTGTTTCCATTGTTTTTAATTTCAATGTTTTGTGTGTGTAATTTGATGTTATTCAGCATTAGGCAATTATACGTTGTGATTTAAATTTTTAACATTACATTCTATCTATAGGATGAGAATATAAATAGCAACTCCATTTCCATAGTATTGTCATATCTAGGTGTATAGAACATCTCCTTGCTTTTGTTAGAATGATCGTGACTAGATTTTTCTTGTGTGCTAACTTTCATGTAATATGTTACAAGATATGATATATGAATGGGTTAAAATCATCCTACCGTAGATCATAATTATTAATATTCTCTTTCTTTGAGTTAAATCAACTGAAGGAATCCACTACAATGGTATCACTTGCACCTTCACCAAGTCGGACTTGTTTAGTCTTGACCCTCCAAGTTACTAATCCTCAAATAATGGAACGAAGAATAGAATACAATACAATTTAGATACTTCATGCAACAAACTATCTCAATTAATTAACTACATTGCAAGGTTTTAGGGTTGTCTGTTCATCTCTAATGGTCTCCTCAACATCTTGACTTTTCCTCCAACTTCCAAGCATGAAGCCAAAGTAGAGGAAGTGACTCTATTGTTCTACTTAGTCACCCTAACAATGGTTGCCTAGCTTTGCATTACATAATGAGTATTGATAACCAGGTGAAGCTACCAGGTTCTACAATCTTCCTTGTTCAAGTACTTACATAACATCCAACTACTAGGTCTCCAAAAATGGCAATCCCCCGTTACCTTTGTCTCTTACGCTTTTAGAATATTCTTTCTTTGATTTTCATGGATACTTGATGCTTTTTGGCTGGTTCGTTTCTTTGGTGATTCTAATGTTTGATAAAAATTTCCTTGGTTTGCTCAATGCCACCATCATTCCTTGATTCCATGTAACATACACCCCTGATTTTTTTTTTAAACTCTCTGCTTGCTGATTGTGTGAATGCTGATGTGTTTGGGTATGTTTTCAAATGCATTTTTGAGATGTATAGCAGCATATAGAACATTGCAAATAGAGAAGGAAACTAATAGATAACATTATCATTCATAACAGATAACATCATCTATAAGGAGCAATTATTTCAGATTGAAATCAGAATATTAGATTGCATTTTCAGACCTGATATATGAAGCTGCAGACCTGGTTATTGATTCATAACAGCAGCAAACAATACATAAGAGCTCCCAAAACTCCACAAAGGAATTCGGACCAAAGTCCCTGGTTTCCAATGCCTCCAAAACAGCAATACCAACATTGGAAACAGACTGATTATGAGGTTTATGCAACAGCAAACCTCAGTCTTGAATGCCCAGAATGATATGGCTCCTATAGAGGGTGATTTGGTTCTAAAAATCAGAATCTCACCAAATACCCTGTATGATGGCTTGAAAGATGGCGCCCTAGAGAGAGGAATCCAACACAGTATTGCCCAAAATGATGTGCCAATCACTGACGGAGCTATGAACAGATATGTGCTTCAGCTATTGTAAAAATCAGAGTTTCCAGAACCTCTGATATGGTATATCAGACCTTAGAAATCACACCAAAACTCCTAGCAAACACCACCAAAAAGAGCCTAACTTCAAACCAAGCTCACACCAACAAACCCAAATCAAAATACCACAAAAATCGTCATCTTTCATCACCCAAAACTTAGAAAATCAGAATTTTGTTGAAGCACTGTGTGATCCATGGATGGAAACACTCGAATCCGGCTAGGGTGGATCTTTCACCACGAAACCAGCTCAATACGGCGAGGGTTTTCGTCCTCAACACGCAGCCCAAGTACTCCGGAGTCATTCCAGCAGCATTCTGTTTAGTTGCCAAATAGAAGATGAGCAAATGAGAGCCAAAAAACAACTTTATAGAAGGTGAGAGGGAAATTAGGGCAACTTTGGGTTTGAATACTTTTCCCTCCAATTCCAACGCCCTCCTTATGAGCTTTTTTAATTTTTTATTAATTTTTAATACCTTATACCTCCCTTTGGGTGTCCAATTGCTCATAAGGAAACTATTTTGCTTTTGTTGCCTTCTTAAACAACGTTAAGTTATAACATTAGGCTCCAAGGGACTTTTTACAATGACCACCTACCCCCTCACTTAAGTTATAAATTCATTTAATAAAAACAACTTAAGTGATTGATAAAAAACAAATATTAAATAATCCAACCTTACTCTCTCCAATGACACCTTAGGAATAATACTATTGAAACAATATGGGCCTGAGACCAGTTTCTCAAAATAGACTTACTATAAATAGCAATTGTTAAAAATAGTAAGTACTCACCAAACACCAACTGGCACAAAACTGAAGATCACTGAGATGCCTTGTGGCTTACTATGAATAGTAAGCACTGTAAACTGGCCACTGCTAAAAATAGAAAGTCTTGCCGAAAATCAACACTAAGCCCAATGCTGGCCACCGAGTCCCCTAATGAACTCCAACTAGCCTACGAGAACTCTGGAATAGGCTAATGGACAATCCCACTGCTTAAGAGTGAGAAGGGGACATTACATTCCACGAACTTGGGAAGCCTTAATTTCTTAAGATGGTGTTTTTTGATCTCTTGAATTGTTCCTAGGTTCTTTATGCCACACATGGCATTCCACCATTTCTCTAATCAATTTGGATTACAATTAACTTACCCTTCGTTTTCCACGTGTTTCTCTGCCTTTATTAATCTAGTTCCCATTTTCCTCCAAGTGATATTCTTTTGACATTCACTATGTCTTGATCTTGGTGTTTCATGTGACCTAACATGATTGCCCCTTCTTGACTTTTGTTTCATTGTTTGGCATGTCCTTAACCGATCATCTTGGCTTGTGCTTGATTGCCATGCAAGCTTTTGCTGACCTAGTTGCCTCCAATTACCCCACTTAGATGTAGGCACCTCCCTTTGATTGGTTGTCATGCCCTTGGTCTTGCACAAGAACTAAAACAAACACTACCAAGGAAGAATTCAAAAGGGATCAATGAAGGGATAAATGCAATGATTCCCTATTAACTTCCAAAAGGATCGATGAAGGAATAAAAGTAGTGATTCCCTATTAACAAAGTAGTGCTACATAATGAGGGCTTTAATTAAATTAAAAACAGCAATCAAAAGTCAAACACAAAGGCAGCGATTAACGAAAGGGATGCAATGATCATTAAGGGTGCGACTATTCACCTCACCATGAAGGGTATACAAGGAGGACACATTTGGTGGAGACCATCAATCAAGCAAATTGGATAAAAGGGAAATAAGGATTTGAAATAATAGGAGATCTATTGTAATAAATATATAGGAAGGACGACCAACCATCTAGGTTCACAAGAGATGAAGGACGACCAACCTTCATGCTCTTATCAAGTACATCACCTAGAGATGGAATGGACGACCAACCTTCCATGCTCTTGGGCTGGGGGGTGCAATGGACAAGAAATCCTTTCGTGCCTCTGGGCTTGATCAAGGAGCATGACCAGCCTCCAAGGTGAACTGAGGGATGGAAGGGCGACCCACCATCCATGCTTTTGCAATACAAGGGCGACCAACCTTGAGATTGCGGTTTGCAAATGTGTCAAACGAATTCCTAGTGAGACTATTATAGGAATATATTTTTTAATGGCTATTGCTTTAATTGGATTTCAATATGAATAATGCTTATATGATATCATTATGCCTACTCATGTTAGTGAAAATAGATATTATCATGGCTTATGATTTAATGTCAAATTCCAGTGACTAGTATTGTGTGCAGGACCTAAACTAGGATTTATCTTATAAAGGGCATTTCAATTGATAAATTTATACTGTTAAATGTATTACATTTCTTATTTTAATTGTAATTGTGGTTTTAGGGCAAAAACTAGGAATATCTCCTAAGGGGATATTACACTGGTTGGCTTTCCACCTATGCTTGTACATGTGGCAACCAATGGAATTGCAACAACTTGCAAAATAAAGCCAATAATCATATTATTTGCCTATTTCTGTTCACACCTCAAATTAGTCAAGGTACACATTAGATTTTCACATGTGTTGCTACATAATGATAGTATTCATCCTGATGAGTTAATACTTAAGCAATATATTGTCAATGTGTGCTTGAATCTTTTGTCAATGTGTATGTAAGCTGACATGTATTCATTGTGCTAAATAGTTTAAAGTTTGAACAATATTTCTCTACTATTGTATAGTATGTTGAATGGTACAAGTGAACTATTTATAATTTGAGAATGTTCTTAAATCTTTCTCACTGTACGCCATCATTTCTTTCCAATTGCTTTTCATTATCTGTTATTCTTATCCTTATGATGTAATAATCACATACCACTTATGTACAGAAACGATTTTAACCCCTTATTTTTGCTATCAATGTCTTTATTCATTTGGTTGCAGCTTTGGATTAGTTGATAAATAATGGAACTAAGATATGGCTCAGTTCTTCTGTATTTTGCTTGAGCTTCTCTTAATATATATTGCAGCTCCAGAGGTTGCACTGAAGTATGGGGATAAGCTATGGCTGAAACTACGGTCTTTGTATGTTACAGCAAAACAGCTTGCGGAATGTGAAGTAATGTAAGTCCTCTAAGATATTAGTTTTGAAAAGTCAGTGAATTAGACATGATTATGTTTGTATGAGCTGTGGTGTTCTTTTACCATCCATTGTTAAGTTCAAACTCAAACATTAAACTCTTTTTAAGCAGTCATTCTCTTATGTCGTAAAGTTTTATCACTTTTTAGTGTAACAATACATTTGGCAATTGTGATGCAGGGTATCAATTGATCTTATTAGCCAGCTAGATACTATTGAATCTGGACAAACTGTGTCTCAACAAAGAAAACAAGGTTTTTAAATACCTTTGCTTCTGGAATGAAATGTCAAAGGCTATATTTTCTGGATAGGAAAAATTGGCATCATAATGAAGATGTGAAATTTTAATTTTCTTTATTTTCAAATTTAGAAAAAAGTTACCACGGAAAACCAACAGTGAGCACTAACAAGGTTGGTGTCCTTGTTTGAGCCAAAAACAGACACCTATTCAAAATTTAGAGGAAGTTTAGTTATGGAGCTCTAAAATTACTGAAAAGATAATTTTCACTAGAGTTCCTTAGCTGGCAAAACAGATTGCTTTTGACCATTTTATAGAACACAATATAAGAAAATTGTGTCATTTAAGGTGGGGAGTAGATACCCATGATCAACAACCAATAATTGATAGTTGTAACAGACTAACAGTAAATGAGAGAATGTGATACTTAGAGCACCTTCCAGGAGACTTAATGATCACAAGCCCAACCAAGGAGGCTTGCTAAATGTAGGAGGATCACCTTTGCTCTACAGAGAATAAAAGGAGTGATCAAAAGGTCTAGGTTACAATTATAAAAGTAGTTGAGAGTATGGGTGAAAATAATGGTATTCTATTTTTGTCTCTAAATATTTTGTACTTTTTGCATTTGTGTTTACTTATTCAATACTTTGGATCTTAAATTTGTGACCTGTCATCAGGACAAAGATAACTAAAAGGTGAGGATTTCTTGGTGCAATCTTTTAAGTGTTCATCTTGTCTTTGTAGACAGATATGATCTATATATTGGATAAGGGGTGTATATATCGACTAGTCATTCAACTTTGTAAGCTAGCACGGATAAAACACAAAGGTAGAATGATACATAGCAAAACTCATAGTTGCCAGGAGATTGGTACTGGTACTGGTACCTGTAAGGCTTTTTTTGAAAATAGGAGATGGGGGTACTTTTAGATGCCATCTTTTTTTATATAAATAAAAATTAATAAATTAATAATTTATAGAAAATATCATGACATTGAACTTTGAAAACAAGAGCAGTAGTAAAGTTTTATAGGAGACACCAATTTTCCGCTAGGAGACGTTAGGAGACTCGAGAGACAGCGTGTCAAGTTTCCAAGCTGCTGGAGGTGTTTCCAGGGACGTCTCTGGGACCAGAGACGCGTACCAGTCTCCAAGATGCATCTCAGGGGGCAGGAGACGCGTCTCCCAGCATCACTGGTAAAAATGCTTTATTTTTTATGGCAATGGAATGAAAATATACAATGAATAGGACTGCATCCTCAATTGAGTCAACATTTCATCATAGTAGATTTAGCTATTTCTCTATTATATTCCTACAGCCTACTTATATTCTTCATAAATGGTTCCTATTAATAATAGTTTTGTTAGACTACCCATCTAACTAATGCCTACATTAATATTAAAGTTCATCTTTTTTTTTGTTTTTGTTTTTAGACTGCAGGAATCGGGTAGACCCCCTATAAATTGCAGTGTGCCTGGTAAACTTTTTTCACGTGGCCAATGACGTTGGTGCGACACGCCCTCTGGTACCATGGGGACGGCGGGGAGACTAGACCTCGTGACCTCTTGCCTGCAATAGGATGCTTTAGCCAATTGTGCTAGGCCCACCGCCCCAATATTAAAGTTTATCTTATTATAATAAACCAAATGAAATATTTTCAAGATTCATGGGGCGAAAGTCTGCCTGAAAATGCGAACAACCAATTGAGTTGAGGTCATCTTTGTAATTAACAACTAAGGTGGTCGGTTTGACACCTTGCACGTACGTACCTGGGTTGAGTTTGCATCAGGTCTCAATCCTAAGCTGTTATGCAAACCCAAACAGCTAAGGTACATCCCTTTGAGGGTTCTCTGCATGGGAACATTTCAGGTTTGTCTAAGATGAACACAAGTCCCTAGCAATAGTGTAAAAATCACTTACAAAAATGAAAAGAGGAAAACTTGAAACCTGAAATATTAAACCTAAAGCATAAAATAACATCAACAAGACAAAACAGAAAGGAAAATAACTCTTTACTTTTAATCTTATGTAAATCATTATGGCTATTTTCTATATGGGCTATTTTTTATACTTTAATGCTTTATATATATTTTTGTACAGATGTACTGCACCCAGGTAATAAAATTTGTTGAACCTCCATATGGATCCCTGAACTTGTACCCAACCTTGAACCTGAATCACAACTTAGCTTAATACCATCCATTTATCTGCTGAATGCTTTTATGTATTTGCATGGCAGAGGATTTGAGGAACTTATTTTGGATAAGATTATGAGGAGCAAATAATGGATGGGCTGGAAGACTTGGTGCTTGTTATCACATATTGTTATGAGCCTTGGTTTTTTCAATCAATATTTATAATTGAACAACAAAGCATTTGATAAGCATGAGAGGATAGGAGTGAGATTCAAACAGAAGAGGAAGTAAAATGAATTCATAACAATGATCAATAATGGATTAATAATGAAGCAGCACCACTCCAAGTAATAACGATAGGAAGCAGAATTCCCCAAACAAAGGTAAGCCAATTCAATAAGGTCTACTCTTTGAATTTCTGAAGACAATAACCCAATTAATGAATTTGATTAATCAATGCGAAATAGAGAAAACATCGTCACTGAAAAGTTGCAAATCAATGGGAAAATAGAACATGTAATCAGCCATATCCAAAAATTAGTGGAAAAGTTAAAACAAATTCCCTTTGGTGTATAGAATGGAATATTTCAATGCTCAGGTATACCTTGGCTAAGTTTGCTGTGTAATATTTGTCTATGGAGATAGCCAACCAATATTAAGGAGCTTCGATGAAAGCACAAAGAGAACCAAAATCAAAGACTAATTCTATTCTATCAAAGGACACAAATAAAAAGATGATATTACAAGAGATTATGATACAAAAGTACATGAGGTGGGTATATATGGGACACATGACTAAGAGATGTGAATGTACAACCAATGTGGAATAAAGCAGATGTACTCACGTGTGTAGTACACCTCTACCAAACAAGGAAAGTCCAAGTAACATGTGCAAATGTAACCTACCTTAGCAAGCTTATCCTATCGTAGGAGTAAATAGGAAAGTCCAAGTAATATGTGCAAATGCAACCTACCTAAGCAAGCTTATCCTATCCTAGGAGCAAATATGCAATAAAGTAATTAATTAAATGCAAGAAATTAAGTGTGCACCAACATGCTGCGAAAAAAGAAAAAATGGAAAACTTATTGTCAGTGAAAATATAAAATCTTGTCCCATGAATATCCTAACTAGGATTGAAAAGAAGAAAATGGATATGTATGATCACATTGACACTATTTTAAGGCTTGTTATTCTATTCATAGTTCAAAACTCGTACTTGGAAAAAACTTGACAAGTCTAACATTTGACTTGAACTTAGGACTTGTCAAAAATTGAGCACGTTAAAAAAAACACAAATATATAAATTAAACTTAAATGATGCATGAAAAGCATAAAGAATGAATTTAAAGCAAGGTTACCCCAAGTTTTCGGGACGGGGACGGGGATGGCGGGACGAGTCCCCAATTTTCCGATTTTTGAGGCCAAAATTAGGGACAGCAGGGGACGGCTATATAAAAATATAGGGAAATTTTAAATATTCAATAGATAACATGAATAAGGCATGCGTAATACACATTATAGAACATTAACATATAACATTTATGTTCAACATTATGCCAATACTCAATACGCATTCAAAATTAACATACAGTTACACGAATCATGAAACAACCTCCAAGTTATAATTTATAAACTTATATCAAAATGCCCAAAGGCTACATTGCTGCCATATAGTTTTAAAGTTTTAGGTTGCTATGAAAATCAAAATACAATATCGTATGTCAATAATGAATACAAAATAAACAAAGAGCACTGCTGCCCCTAATCATCTCTCATAACCACATCAAAATCAGAGTCATCCTCTGAGTCACTGCTATTGTAATGCTCCTGCTCAGCCAATGGGACCCCAACCAAGCCCTCAGTTGTCTCCTCCTCATCTACCTGAGCCGCGTCCTCGGGATCAATACCTCACCGTAGAGTTGGAGTCTGTCGATACTCTGGAGTCTACCGATCCTAAAGCCGAAGAGCACTATGAACGGCCACTAGCTTCTCCGCTCGTTTAGAGGTAAGTCTATTCCTCTTGAGGGAGTGGATAAAGCTATATGTGGACCAATTCCTCTCTGCAACAGAGGAACTAGCAACCTGTGCAAGAAGGTGAGTGGCAAGTATCTTCAACTGCAGTGTATCTCTCCCATGATAGGTCCACCATCCAATAGGGTTCGATTGAGCTAATATAGCTCTATCCAACCTCGCCTGTGGTTTACTCAAGTTTGGGCCATTAAGATTAGCAAAGTCTAGAAATTGTGACCGAAGTAGTGAAGCTTGCTCGGGTGGATAAATCTTTTCAATGGCCCGTGTGAACCCATCTAAAACCTCAGCATCATCACATGGAGGCACCCTACCATCCCTTGGTGCATACCATTTTGGATTTAGAGTAAAGGCAGCCATATGAAGCGGGGTGTTCATTGTATTCCACCTCCACGTCACAATGGGCCTAATGTGTTGCTCATATAAATCCAAAGTGGGTTCCTTTGCCAAAATAAGTTGCCTGGTCTTCCCAAGCATAGTGTCAAATGTCTCACATATCTCTCCAAGACTAGGAGAGTCTGTATCAGCATATCTAATGACATCTACAATGGGCGAGATGAAGGAGCAAATATATCTGCAAAATGCAAACAAAAAGTTCAAAATAATTAGTTGACAAGTTAATTGACATGTTAGAAACTTCAAAAGTTGGAACATTGGACAATAAAATTAAAATATTAAAATCGGAAATTTAATATGAAAATCAGCCATCTAATATGTCTTACCTCACATTGGCCCACCAATCGTCATCGAGGATCTTTTGTTTGATGCTCTTTCCTTGAGTAGAACTTGCATTAGGCCATCTAGTCCACTCAGCATTGACCATCATCAGTTGTAGAGGCTCATGCACCTCAAGCATCCTCTCCAATAGGATGAAGTATGTGGCATATCTACATTCATTAATTCAATGATTCATTAAAAAATAAAAATTTAAAACAAAATCAGATTATGAATACAAATTGAAAGTGAAACAAAATGAAGTAAATGGCATACCTTGTATCAACAGGTTTGAGAAACTCCTTCTTTGAAAATGTCCTGAAGAGAGCAAGTGAGGTGTGGTGGTTGCAAATGAACATCTGAATTTCTCTAGCTTCTGCCACCGTTTTCTTCACCCAATCCATCTTCCCTATGTCTTACAATGCATTGTTCAATGCATGAACACAACATGGGGTCCAAAATATGTGCCTGTAAGTACCCTCCACCATCAACCCAGCCAATTTGCACATACGTGCTGAATCAGTGATCACCTGCACCACATTTGCAGCCCCAACCTCCTCTATGGCATCTCTCAAAATGGAAAATTGGAAGTCAACATCCTTCCGTCTCCTTGAACAATGTACGGCTCTAAGAAAATAAGAACCAGCAGGGCATGTGACTATGACATTGATGAGTGGCTGATGTCTACAATCAGTCCACCCATCCATCACTATAGAGCAACCCATCCTCATCCATGTTTGCCTCATCTCCTCCATTAACACATTAACTTTGGAGTACTCTTTGTCTAGGAGGGTGGTGCGTAGCTTATGATCTCCAGGGGGTACAAATGATGGACCAACAGTGGCTATGTCTTTCACCATTTGTTTGAAATAAGAGGAACGAGCCACATGAAATGGAATGGCATGGGCAAAAAAGAATTTGGCAATGGAGGATTCAATGGTTTCTCGTGCTTGGTTTTGAAACATGGACTCAACTGAGGCTGCCTTATCACTACCAATCACTTTCCTCTTTCCTCTTAAGATAACACTACTACCAACCGTGGAAGGACTAGGAGTAGGAGTAGGCATAGATGATTGTGAACTTGGGAAAGAAGGAGTGTGATGTCCCCATCCTAGTCAGCGCAGCTGGTGACGAGGTTAGCCTATTATTTCAATCTTCGTAGGCTGACAGGAGTGTGTAGAGGATCATCTGGGGCAGTTGCTCAGTGTTTGGTAGCTCCAGTTTTGCAGTTGTGTCAGGTTGGGCCTTCGCAGAATCTTCCAGTGAGCATTTTCAGGAACTTTCTATTTTTAGAAAGTTAGGTCAGGCGGAAGCTGCTATTTCGGGCAGGGCACCTGGTTCAACCAAATTCATTCGAGAAGAGACGATTCGGCGGTTTGATGATCAGACGGAGAAATAAGGGGTATTTAATGAATTATGAAATATTTAATAATTTGACTTTATATTAAAGTCACTTTATTGAAATATTGAAATATTTAATTAATTTGGCCTGTTATAAAGTATTTATTATACTTTATAATAAAGTATTGATTTTTGACTTAATGAATATTTATTATTCATTAAAATAAGACGCCAGTTAATTATTTAATATTTCTCCTAAGTTTAAAAGTGCAAATTAAATCATTTATTTAAATGATTAATTAAAAAGGAGATTGGGTCGAATTTCTTCAAGGGGTATTTATTTCCACTCAAGGCAAAATCGAACGATTCTGATTATTATTATTCGACTTTTGTCTTTTGCTCTGAGCATTGGAGTTTGCAAACCCTAGGGTTCCTGGCAGACGAACGTTTCTGGAGAACGAAAACTCTTCAGAGATTAGAAGCGGTGCAGTTGCAATGGTGAAGCTTGCATGGTGATTTCATCTGAGAGGTCCCGCAGTTAGACACACATCTATTCGGTGATTTACGAGAGATGTTCATGCGGCGGTAGAGCGTCTTTTCGGAGATCATTCTTTAGAGTTTGGCACATTCCCAAAGTAGTACCATTAAATCTTCTTCTTTGTACAATAGTACTAACAGGCCGTACTTTTTCATCAGAGAAAATCGTTCAAGTTTTGATCACCAGTCTTTTGGTAGAAGGGGCGCCTAAGGTTATAGAAGATTCTCCTCTATTTCTGAGCTCGGATCCTGAACATCTGGAGCTGGCCGTACAAATTACACTCTTCCCAAGGCGGCTGTGAGAAATCAGGTTCTTCAATAAATATTATTGTATTTCATTAATATCTCAGTCTTAGTCAGTGTAAATGCTCTGGAAGTCAAATATATTGAAGCGCCTACCTTATTTGAGCAAGATCTAAGCTTAATTTGTGTTCTTGAATTTATTTTGAATTTTCTTAGCATTTAGTAGTAAAATCGCAGCTTTTAGTTTTTGGTCTGAAAACCTCAAAAACACAAAAAAACCAAAAAATTGCAAAAAAACAACAAAACAGTTAGGGTTTCGTATTGAGAACCATCCGGGTTCTGACAGTGGTATCAGAGCACAGATCTCCTGCCATCCTGTGCTTTTTCAGTGCTTTTTCAGAATACAGTGTGCTTCTTAGTGCTTTTTCATGAACAGAGATACCATTCACTACATTAAAGGTGTAGGGACAGGCAAAGACGAGGATTGGACAGGACCACCTATCCCTGAAGGTCAGACCATATCAGGAGTACTTGGTATTCACAGATCCAGTTCTGACGGAAGTGAAAACAGTGTTGCAACCCTAATGGCAGAACGTGAGACTTCCTCAGAGACTCGCAGGGATCCAGGGAAGGCGCATGCAGAGGGTGATATTACCGATGAGGAGTTTAGACGGAGGCATGATAATATGATGGACATGATGTCTCGGTTGATGGGTACCATTAGACAGTACACGCCCACACAGCCTCATTACCTCTGATTGAGTGAGGCAAGCGGGACTGCACGATGATCAACTCATTAAACACCTCAAGTAATCACGCGATCTACTCAGGCGTGGCGGGCCCGGCCTACTTTCTTACCTAGGGAACTCCACCTCGAGACTCCGGGCGAGCATGAGGCGGCATCAAGATTTTCCAGCACATAATGGCATATCATTGCGCCCGAACAGCAGGAATTTCATAGTGAGTACATGTCACTAGCAGGAGATCCAAGCACCACGTTTCATGAGTTTACTGATGTCTATAAACCTAGAGGAGGAGGCAGATTTGACCGTAGACCCCCACAGCATCAGCAGCCGCAGCCACAGGTGAACCGGGATTTGCAGTATGCGGTTAGCAAGATTACCTTGCCATATTTTGATGGGTCTGAAAAGACATCAGCGAGGGCTTGGGTTCAGAAACTGGACAATTACTTATCACTTAGGCCTATGCAGGAGGATGAGGCAATTAAATTTGCTACTTTGCATCTCGACGGAGTAGCACATGATTGGTGGCACCACGGTATGTACACGCTTTGCCATCATGCAGTTAATACCTATCAGGAGTTCACTAGCAGGCTGATAGAGAGATTTGATAAAAAGGATCCAGAACTTTATTTCAGAGAGTTGGCTCAGCTCAGACAGACAGGCAGTCTGGATTCATACATTGGTGAGTTTCAGAGAGTGGCAGTCATGGTGACAGGGATTTCAGAACGGAGACTCATCATACTCTTCGTTGAGGGTTTGACAGAACCCATGAGAGGTTGGGTCAAGGCTTTTGACCCTCCTACACTTCAGGAGGCCATGCGGAAGGCACGAAGCATGGAGCTTGCCACACCTCGCAGCAAGTTCAATTCGGGGTCAACACCATACACGAGACCCAATAGGCCTTTTGATAGAAACAATGACAGGAATAGGCCTTTTGACAGGAGAAAGGATCAACCGGATCCTAAGAGACAGAATGCACCACCATTCGACAGAGAAACGTTGAATGAATTGCGTAAGAAAAAGTTATGTTTTTGGTGCAAGGCACCCTATGATGAAAAGCATATATGCCCACTTCGTCCGAAGGTCAAAAATAATCAAATGGAATGGTTTTACGAGGGCGAAGAACAATCTGATCTGTCAGACCAGCAAGCTGATTCCAAGCCTTCAGATGATGAGAGGTCCGAAAATGAGGGTGAACATGAAGGTGGAAGGAAGCTACAGGAAGCCCATCTGACTAGCCTTCAGAGAGATGGTTCATTTCGACTTCGTGGGCTCTTAGCAGGTCAGAAGGTGATCACATTGTTGGATACTAGTGCTACACACAATTTTATTGATGCACGTTTAGTGGAGAGGCGTGGCATCCAGACAGAGGCTTTCGAGGGTATTCGAGTCAAGGTAGCAGATGGATATACTCTTAGGTGTGACCGAAAGATTACTGATCTTCCGATGAGATTGAACAACTATGAATTCAAGACTGAATTCTATGTTGTTAATATGGGGGATACAGATGTGGTATTAGGGATGGCATGGTTGCATGATTTGGGTGAGTTCACGCTCAACCTACGTGATATGGAGATGAAATTCAAGGTTGATGGAAGACCACATGTCATCAAGGCGATTCGGGACAGTAATCTGAGGATGGTTTCATTCAGACGGATGGAGAGGCTCATTTGTCATGATATGGTTGACTGGGCGGCGGAGTGCATGTTGATGCCAGCCCAGCAGGAGCAGCAGAAGGGTGAGTACCACCCTGACATTCAGATCTTGAGGACTAAACACTCCAAAGTGTTTAGTGATATCCCACCTGGTAGACCTCCAGACAGAGGTACGGAGCATATTATTGAGTTGGAGGAGGGCGCAAAGCCCGTTATGATCACTCCCTACAGACATCCGAAACGACTCAAAGATGAGATAGAGAAGACCATTAATGAGTTGTTAGCTATGGGTCATATCAGACCTAGCAAGTCTCCTTTTGCTTCATCGGTTGTATTGGTGAAGAAGAAGGACGGATCACTTCGGATGTGTATTGATTACAGGCAGCTCACCAAAAGAACAATCAAAAACAGGTACCCTATTCCACGCATTGATGAGCTGATAGATGAGTTGCACGGAGCTGTCTTCTTTACGAAGATTGATTTGAGATCAGGGTACCATCAGATTCAGATGAGGGAGCAGGATATTGAGAAAACCGCTTTCAGGTGTCATTGCGGTCACTTCGAGTTCTTGGTTATGCCCTTCGGATTAACCAATGCACCTGCCACCTTTCAGGCGACTATGAACAGGGTTTTCAGTGCTCAGTTGAGGAGGTTTGTGTTAGTCTTCTTCGACGACATTTTGGTTTATAGCAGGTCGTGGGATGAGCATTTGGCTCATTTGGATACAGTCTTGGGTATCTTAGCAGACGAGTCGTTCTATGCTAAGGAATCCAAGTGTGAGCTTGGTATGGAGGAGTTGTTATATCTGGGGCACATCATCAGTGCCAAGGGAGTGAGTATGGACCTACTGAAAGGTCAGGAGCTATGATTATTTGGCGGTACTGAGAACCTTCTGTGACTCGGAGGTTTCATTAGGTTTGTGTGCATTCTACGGAGAGATTTGTTAGTGGGTTCTCCGTCTGCCTTTTATCTTGACAGCGAAGAGGGGCTTTTATGGTCACCACAGTGAGGGAGTGCTTTGAGGTTCAAGGTGATCAACTGACTTCATGTCCGGTGCTAGCATTGCTTGACTTTACGAAGTCATTTGATTTGTTCTGTGATGCTTCAGGGGAGGGCATTGGTGCCGTTTTGATGCAGGAGCGACATCCGATTGCATTTGAGAGCAGGAAACTCAGGGGTCCTGAGAGATTTTATAGTATTTATGACAAGGAGATGTTAGCCATCATGCATACATTGGCTAAATTCAGGCAGTACCTGGTAGGCAGCAAATTCAGTGTACGCACAGATCATAACAGCCTGAAACATTTCCTAGGACAGCGAGACTTGAATGAGAGGCAGCAAAAATGGGTCAGTAAACTGCAGTCATATGACTTCGATATCACCTTCATTAAGGGAAAGCAGAATGTTGTAGCTGACGCCTTGTCTCGCAGACCCCAGTTGAATGCCTTAGCACAGATCATAGAGGATTGGAGGCATCGGATTATTGTTGAGTATGCTAAGAATCCATGGGCTTCTAGCATCGTTGACAGGACAGAGCAGGACGACAGGTACACTATTGTAGATGACTTGATCATTTACAAGGGGCGGATTCTTTTGGTTCCTGACTCTGAGGTGCGGACTACAGTTTTGAGAGCCTTTCACAACCTTACTATGGCGGGCCATCCTGGATACTATAAGACTTACAAAATGGTTCGGGAACGGTTTGCCGGAAAAGCTGGCAGTGTTAGGTAATAATAGTAGTGTTACATGTGCCAGAGAACAAGCAAGAAACCATATCTACTAGGGTTTGCTCAGCCCTTGAAATACACGATGGGAGTGTTTATCGATGGACTTTATCACGGTTTTGCCGAAAGCCCAGGGTAAAGATTGCATCTATGTAGTGGTTGATCGGTTGACAAAATACGCACATTTTTTTCCGATTACTACTACTTTCACAGCATCGCAGACTGCAGAGTTATTTTTCAGAGAGGTATTCCGGCTGCATGGGTTGCCTCGGACGATAGTCAGCGATAGAGACAGTCGGTTCATGAGCAACTTTTGGCAGGAGTTGTTCAGGCTTTGTGGGACCGAACTGACACCGAGTACCAGCTACCATCCGCAGACAGATGGACAGACAGAGATTGTCAATAAGTGGGTGGAAGGTTATTTGCGCAATTATATAGCTGGTCAGCAGAGAGCTTGGGTAGAGATGGTTACTTGTCTGAGTATTGTTACCTTTCGACTCACCGCCCAGCGATCTGAGATGGCCATTATGTGAAAAGCTTTTGTATGGGTATGAGGCGCCCAACCTTGGATTGATAATGACGATAGCGGTGCAGTCTTGAGATATGATCACGAGTCGGCCGGGACATTTGAGTCTCTGGACAATATCCAGAGGGCACAGAATCAGCAGAAGCCATATGCTGATCAGAAGAGGGTTGAGCGTACCTTTGAGGTAGGTGATATGGTGTACCTCATGTTGCAGCCGTATCGTCAGTCTACTCTGCGGAAGAGTGGGGCAGAGAAACTAAAACCTCGCTACTATGGTCCATTTCGTGTTGTCAGACCAGTGGGCGAGGTTGCTTATGAGTTGGACTTGCCAGCTGATAGCAAGGTCCATAATGTATTTCACGTTTCTCGCCTGAAAAAGGCATTAGGACAGCATATTTATACCCTCTCGGTTTGCCACCTTGATGATGAAGGCAGTACTAGCACTGAGGCCATCCTCGAGATGAGGAGACACCTTGAATGTGTGATGGGGAATGTCACAGTCAAGTGGAGAGATTTGCGATTGAGGATGCTACATGGGGAGTCGGAGGAGATTTACATCATCGGAGTTGAGATTGTGAGGACAAGAAAGCAATAATGGGAATTTTAGGGAGAAATAGGCTGTGATGTTACATCCTGGTCGGTATGATTTGGTAGCGAGGCCTTTATTATTTAGTCCTGGTAAAAGGTGACGAAGTGTCTGAAGGATCATCACCAGAGCCCGATTGCTCGATGTTTAGTAGCTCCAGTTTTGCGATTGTGTCAGTTGGGCATCGCGGGGAGGCTCTTCGATGAGCATTTTTAAGACTTTCTATTTTTTGAAAGTTAGGTGGTGAAGTTGCTATTTGGGTAGGGCACACAGTTCAACCATTCGGCCTTGAGAATCGACCAGTTCGGTTGGTGATCGAGACGGAGAAATAAAGATGTTAATAGATTATTAAATATTTAATAATTGACTTTATATTAAAGTCACTTTATTGAAATATTTAAATATTTAATTAATTTGGCTTGTTATAAAGTATTTATTATACTTTATAATAAAGTATTGATTTTTGACTTAATGAATATTTATTATTCATTAAAATAAGACGCCAGTTAATTATTTAATATTTCTCCTAAGTTTAAAAGTGCAAATTAAATCATTTATTTAAATGATTAATTAAAAAGGAGATTGGGTCGAATTTCTTCAAGGGATATATATTTCCACTCAAGGCAAAATCGAACTATTCTGATATTATTATTCAATTTTGTCTTTTGCTCTGAGCATTGGAGTTTGCAAACCCTAGGGTTTCTGGCAGACAGGCGTTTCTGGAGAACGAAAACTCTTCAGAGATTAGGCAGACTGAGGTTGTGCAATACCAGCTGAAGCTTGCACTTGGTGATTTCATACAGAGGTCACAGATTGGGCTTACACATCTATTCAGGCAGAGATTTACAGAGATATTCATCTGGCAGTAGAGACGTCTTTTCAGAGATCATTCTTTAGAGATTTGGCACATTTCCCAAGGGCCGTACCACATTAAATGCTGCTGCTGTACAAGCCGTACTAGCAAGGCCGTACTTTTTCATCAGAGAAAATCGTTCAAGTTTTGATCACCAGTCTTTTGGCAGAAGGGGCGCCTAAGGTTATAGAAGATTCTCCTCTGTTTCTGAGCTCGGATCCTGAACATCTGGAGCTGGCCGTACAAATTACACTCTTCCCAAGGCGGCTGTGAGAAATCAGGTTCTTCAATAAATATTATTGTATTTCATTAATATCTCAGTCTTAGTCAGTGTAAATGCTCTGGAAGTCAAATATATTGAAGCGCCCACCTTATTTGAGCAAGATCTAAGCTTAATTTGTGTTCTTGAATTTATTTTGAATTTTCTTAGCATTTATTAGTAAAATCGCAGCTTTTAGTTTGTGGTCTGAAAACCTCAAAAAACACAAAAAAACCAAAAAATTGCAAAAAAACAACAAAACAGTTAGGGTTTCGTATTGAGAACCATCCGGGTTCTGACAAGGAGACTCACTTTGAACCTCACCATCACACTCCATTTGAATTTTTTGGCACTCTATAAATAGTGCATTTGTCAATGCAGGACACACTGACTCCATGGCCCACCTCACCCAAAAAATGAGACTTTACTCTAGTGTAGCTGCCCTTAAACTCCTTTTCACAAACATGGCAAAACCAAACCCTAATCCCCCCTGAATTTTTTTGTTTTTCACCCTTGGCTGTCACAAATTGAAGGAATGGTTTTTTTTTGTCTAGTGGGTGTTTTGCATAGTCCTTCATAGTTTTGGTATTGGTTGATGAAGGATGGTGTTGGGTAGGGGTTATTTGCTCTCTAGTTTCCCTTCTAGCTTGCATTTCAACTTCACTATCACTCCCACCCTCACTGCTGCTCATGTTTTTTGTTTTTAGAATGCAAGTTTTGACTGAAAATGCAAAAAAATAAAAAAAATCAGACTATGTATACTTCATATTTTGCAAAAAAATGAAAAAATGAAAATAGGGAAAGGAAATGCATACCTTTTTGATGGATTTGCACTCCCAACAACACTATTTCAACCTCCTCTCCCCCTTCAAACTGCTGCTCCTTCTCTTTCAATGGCTGCAATTTTTTTTCCTCTGAAACCCTTGGCTGCTCAAACAAACAAAATGAATAGAATGAAGTTTTAGAGGCCCTTTTTCTTTCATAAAGGAGTCAAAAATATGAGGGCCCACACATGCCACGTAGGCAAGGCCCTTTTTTTAAAATTTTATGTTTTTTTTTTAGGTTTTTGATCTTCAAAAGAGGACGTTAGTCTGGGAATCGAGGCTCGGTAGTCCTCCCTGTCCCCTTTGGCGTCGATCCGGACGTTACCAGCAAAAAAAGGGGACCGTCCCCGATCCTTGCCGTCCCACGGTACCCGGGACGTCCCCGAAATCGGGACGGGGGATTTGGGGGGGGGGGTATGCGTCCCCGAGTATCCATGATTTAAAGCACAAAGTCTATTTTGATCACACTAGCATTACTCGGTATCAAGATTGACTTGGCAATTCAAAAGTATAGGTGGAATTTGGTTGCTCTCAAACAAATGGGGAAACTAAGAAACATCGAAATATTCAAAAAGTAGGGAAATGTTGTTTTTAACTTTATTAAAATGTCAAGCCAAATAAAAGGGGAAAAATACTACTTTTTCATCTAGTGCAGCTCAAAACAATTTTTACTTTTTGTTTTTCAAACTAGAGTGGGGGTTTAGGGGTGGCCTTTTAGACTAGAGGGACCTTCATAGCTCATACCATTTGTCATAAATTGATGCAATGTTGACAAAGATAAAAACAATGTGTTTTTTGTGGGTTTGCTGCCCATTGCCTTTTCTTAAATTGTTGGCAAGTGAGTTTTCTACATAGCCTCATCGAAACATATGAACTTGCAGGTGAGGTACTTGGCAAGTACTCTCTTGAAACTTAGTGGCAAGGTTTTTGGTGAGGGACTCGCCAACTTTTTCACTCGTGAGTAATTGAGAGTCGCTGAGTTAGTTGCCAAGTTTTTAAACTATGTTTCTATTCATGTGCTTTTGGGGTCTAGTTTTGCATAGTCTAGATATTTTCCTTGATAAAGATTTAATGTGGTTTTATTGGGTATATTGTTATTGTCTATATTGTCCCCTTCTCAGCACTAGTCCTTTTTGGTGACCGTTAGCCTGTTTCAGAGCCTCATAGGCTAGTTGGAGGTAGAATTAGGGTTTCCTATTTTCTATGAGGAATTTTTTCGAGTTTTCAGGGGATGGATGCAGGAGTTTGCCAATTTGTTCTCTGGGTCTTTTTGGGTTTTTAGAGAGCTTCAGGGGGGTGTCACATGCATTTTCATCAGTGACCATTTCCAAACTTACTATTTTTAGTAAGGTACGACGTCTACTTGGAATGTGCTCAAATAATGTTTGGAGTCACTATTTTTAGTAGTATCTATTTTTAGTAAGTGCTATTTTTAGCAGTGTGGTTTGGTAGCAGTTCAACACTCAGTTACTATTTCTGGCAGTGTAGTATTGGCAGAGACTTCTACGGCTTTCTTGGAGTTTGAAAAGGAAAGTTGATGAGTTAAGTTATATTATTTCTAATGTTGCTTTTTGGCCCCCACGCCTAGGCTTATTGAATTAAGTTGTTTTTAACTTGTGGTCTCTCATGTGGTCGTCCAATTTGGAAAAGATTATTGCTTTTCAAAGGTTGAATATTGCAAAATGAAGTTGGGCGCCCAAGTCTAAGTTAAAGGTGAAATTAAAAGATTATTTTATTCTCCTCTTTTGGGTGTCCCTTTTTGGAGAGAATGGAAGGTTTGAATTTCTAAAATTGAAGCTTATAAATAGAACCCCTCTCCCTCTCATTTGGGATCCATTTTCTATCATAACGAAGTGTTGCCCAAACATATTCAAACTCTTGCTTCGAGGTTGAGATGCCTCCTAGTTCTTCAGTTTTGAGTTTGAAAGACAACTCCTAGTCGATCAGTGATTGCTTCTTCACTCAGAGGTTGTAGATTGTCATGTCCTCGTTTTTGGCGAGCATTAGTGATCGTGAGATTGGCCTATCATGAGACCCTCGTAGGCTGACAGAGTGGTTAGAGGGTCGTTTCGGAGCTTGGCTCAGCGTCAGATTGGCAGTATTGTTCAATTGGCTTTCGTTCGGGCTCATTCGGAGACTTTTTGCAGAATTGCTATTTTTAGCAGTTCCTGGCGGCATGTGGGACCACGCTATGATATGGCTTTGGCGGCATCCGGAATCACTTGAGTTCGTCAGCATCAGACGGATCGGTAATCAGATGAGTAACGAGGAAAATATTAATATTTAATTGTATTGATTAAATATTAATTATTTAATGGTTTATAATATAAAGTTATAATTTAAAATTATAACTTAAGTGATTACCTTGAGGGGTGCGCCCATCATCAGAAGGGGCCAGTTTGGCAATTAATAATTATTATTAAATATTTCACAGAGACTATGGAATTATTAAAAGATTAAAATGTGAATTTTTAATTAAAACCCTATTCTTAAGGAAATCGCACTTTTCAGCTTAAGAAGGGTTTTGCATTGGTTTCTGAGCCATTATGACATTTTTGGGAATCGGAAAATTGATCAGGCTTTGCCAGAGCACATAGACCTTAGGGTTTCGTCTCGAAAATCGTCGGAGAACGAGCCATCTCCTTCGAATCAGTTCAGAGGGTGTGAGATATCACCCGATTTACTGCCAGCAGAGGTTTTCTCATTCAGAGTAAATCACAGAGCTTCAGATAAATTAATATCCTCAGAGTTTTCTCCAGAGATTCTTCAGTTGTTTGTATCCAGAGCATATCTATATATCAAGGCGACCATACCAGAGACATAATCATTGAGTTTGTGGAAGCCGTACAGCATTAATTGCTGTTTCTGACAGGCCGTACCTTCTTGTCAGGCCGTACCTGTGCAGAAACACGTGTTTCCTTTCTTGGAGAGAAACGCCTCTTGTATGAGCATCATCTATGCATCACAGAAGGCGTCCACATTGTTAGAGTCATCCACAGTCAACGGAAGGAAGGAGAAGTGAATCATTTAGAGCAGCCGTACGGATCTGTGCATCTTCAGCAAGCTGTTTTACCAGGCCGTACCATTGATCTTAGAGAACAATAGCTTTCAGAGTTCATGCGTGGTTTTTCCATTCAGAATACATTCTTTCTTATAGGCGCAGCATTCATCAGAGACCTGGCATTGAAGATAGGAGGAAGGATCCTTATTTATTTTTGCTGTTCATTTCCTGGCCGTACCAGTCTGTACAAAGCCGTACTGTACCTGAAAGGACAGATTTTTCCTTCAAGAGGAGATCACTTGCCTTTTTGCAGTCTGACTTCACAAGGGAAGGCGCCTGGCATCTAGGGAGCTTCATACATCATCTGTCGAGGGAAGAGCTGGCATCTGAAGGCCAAACGAATCTGATTTCATCTCTTTGCTGTGTCAAAATCAGGTTTTTAAATATCTATTGTTTTTTTTTACTTTGCATGTCGCCAGAACTTCATTGTAGTCATTGCAAAAGAATAATAAATAGTCTGGTTTCAGTATCTCCATTAGGGTTTGCAATTTACGAAGTGAAATCATCTTTTTCAAAGCATTTATTACATGTTTCAAGAAAAAACGCACCATTCATGTATTGTTCAAAACCCTAGAAAATGTCAGAAAAAACCTAAATCTTCAGAAAAACAAACAAAACAATCAGATACAGAGGAAACGGAGAAACAGGGGTTTCTACATAGATTGAGCTTCAATGGTGATGGCTTCTTTTGTGTTTTCAGTTTGGTGTGGCTTTGATGTTTTCTAGAGACATTTTTGGTGTGTTTATTTGCTGTTTGGAGTTTTTGGAGTGTCATTTCAGTCCACTGTAGACCCACGTTCATGCTCGTATCGTTCTAGAGACTTGACAAAATTTTATGGGTATTGGCTTATTGTGTTCCTTGTTTCAGGGCACCCCTTTGCCTAGAATGTTGGAAGTTTTGAAGGAGAATCTGATTTTTGATGCTGGTTACCCTCCTCAGGGGGTCGTACTTCCTTGTCTTAGGTGCATTGGGAAATGTGCCAGCCATTTGCAAACCATTTGGTGGCGGCCTGCTACTGGGAGTTGGATGCCTAGCTTCTTTGCTTCATTTGGCATTCATTTGAGGTCATTTGGAGTTGTGGTTGAGGAGTTATGAGCATTTGACGGTTTCTAGTTGGAGTCCGTGCACGCTGTACTTCCATATCAGACTGCCGCTCCATATCAGACCTGGTAATTTCAGTATTTTATAATAATATCATGATGCCTAGTCATTGTAATATCATTGAGATGGTTTCGTAACACTTGGGCTTTATTTTGGTTTGGTTCTCTGATATTGTACTAAATCTAACGCCATATTGTAATGCTGTTTTAGTAGTACTAATCAGCTTTCTCTTTCATTATTTTGTATTTTTACTCCCACTGGATAAGTGGTTGAGTTTTTGTTTACTTTTTGTTGCCCGCTGAAAAGTGGAAGTGGCTGGCTATGTCATCATGTTCTTTGCTTTCATTTACTTTCTAGTAGCCCGCTGAAAAGTGGAAGAGGCTGGCTTGCCGCCTAGTATTTATATTTTCTCTATTGGCTGGCTTGCTACCAATAGCTCTTGTACTTCCAATATTTTCAATATTGTAATCAGATCCCTTTACGCCGTATGTTCTCACCTTGCCCACTCTAGGATCTAGGTGATAAAAAAGTGAAGGGTTACTTCCAGTTTGCTTTATGCTAATGCTAACGGGTGAAGTTTATGTGAAAAATTTGGGAAAAAACTAAGGGGGGTATTTCAGTGGTATTAGAGTTGGTCATCTTGCCAGCCTATGTTTGCAGTGCCTTTAGTTGATTGAAATCTCTGTGATCGATAGAGAAGTCAGATACTACAATAGATAGTTGAAGAGACAACAGTTTTAGACTTTGTTAGTTCCTATTGAGGAAACATTTTCACGAGTTCTTAGAAACCGGATTATAGCAATAGAGAAAATGGCAAATAAAGAGAAGGGACAAGCTCATGAGGAAAATGCAAATGCTAGAACTGAGAGGAAGTTTCACATCATGTTGGACATGATGTCTTAGTTACTTGACAAGATGAACCAAAACGTAAATTGTGTAGTAGAACCAAGATGCCGAAGTGAGTGCCTCTAATGTGAATGCAAATGGGAAGCGTATTGGCCAACATGTTGCGGTGACTAGAGGATCAACCCCTAGGCCTCTTCTACCTTCCTTTATTGAAAGGGAGGAATCGCCTGCTGAACTTGAGGTACCAATGCCGGATGAAGTGAGGAATAGTTACATGGAGTATGCTTCCCTTCCTGCAGAGATCCGTGAGATTCTATCCTTGGATCAATAGATGAACCAAAAAAAGAGGAGAGGAGGTAGAGGAGTTGAGAATCGTGCTTCTATGCTCCTAAGGGATTTCCAGCAAGCTCTTGGGAAGGTTACTTTGGTCTATTTTGATGGAAGTGACAAGTGTTAGGCAAGATCATGGGTCTAGAAGCTCGACATCCACCTCTCAATAAGACCAATGCTAGAACAAGATGCCATCAAGTTTGCTACTTTCCATTTGGATGGGGCTGCCCATGAGTGGTGGTATCATGGTTTGGTCACCCTTGGCCATAACCTTATTGTTACTTATGAAGAGTTTACCAACAAACTCATTGAGAGGTTTGACACCAAGGATCCTGAGGTGAGATTTTGTGAGCTAGCATAGTTGAAGCAACATGGCTCACTTGACACTTACATTTTAGAATTTCAGAGACTTTCTGTGATGGTGCCCAACATCACTGAAAGGAGGGTTGTAGTCCTATTTTTAGAGGGACTAATGGAACCGTTGAATGGGTGGGTGAAGGCTTTCGATCCAACAACACTAGATGAAGCAATAAAAAAATCTAGAAGCATGGAGTTGTTTGCTCCAAGGTCAAAATTTCAGTCCAAGCCTTTTGCTCACAAGAAGGATAAGAAGCATACTTCAAATCAGACCAAGAAGTTTCTTTCTCGGATGGATGATGACCTCCGTAACGAGCTCCGAAGGAAGAAATTATGTTACACTTGCAAGGAACAATGGGGCCCGGGTCACAAGTGCTTCGGAAAAGGCAATTCCCATCACATGGAGGTGTATTGTGATGATGGATCATAATCTGATATATCAGAACAATAGTCTAATTTTGTGGAAAGTGATGAAGAAAGGGCTCCGAAAGAGGTGGAAAAAGACGAAGGAAGTGGGGTGCATTTGCCGAACTTTCTAGTTTTCAAAAAAATGAGTCCTTCAGAGTCTGTGGAGTGCTTGTAGGGCAGTGAATCGCTGCTTTAATCGATACTGGAGCAACACAATTTCATTGATGAAGGGATAGTTGCAAAGAGAGGCCTCAAGACAGAAGAGTTTGAAGGTTTCAAGGTAATGGTGGTTGATGGCTTTACTATCTCTTGCAATCGTAAGATCTCCAATATGTCTATGCAGTTGGGTAACTACGTGGTCAAAGATGACTTCTTTGTTGTAAGCATTGGAGATACTGATGCAGTGCTTGGCATTCAGTGGCTGCGATCTCTTGGAGAGATCACTTTGAATCTGCAAACCATGGAATTGAAGTTCACATCAGATGGGAAGAAGGTTGTATTGAGAGGGATGTCAAATGGAGACCCTCGTATTGTCTTTCAAGAGGATGGAAAGGCTGATTCATCATGACCAAGTAGAGTGGGCAGCGGAGTGTTTGATCATGCGATTCAATTCAACAAAGGATAAGTGACACTACCATCCTGATGTTCAGTCCTTGATCACAAAACGAAGTAAGGTGTTTGGCAATATTCCTCCCGGGAGACCTCCGGAAAGGGGGATTGAGCATGTCATTGAGCTTGAAGAAGGGACCAAACTAGTCATAACAACTCCATACTGGTATCCAAAGAGGTAGAAAGATGAGATATAGAAGGCCATCAAAAAACTCTTAGACATGGGTCACATTCGCCCAAGCAAGAGTCCCTTTGCTTCTGCAGTGGTTTTGGTTAAGAAGAAGGATGGCACTATGTGCATGTGCATAGACTATCGGGCCCTAAATCAGAAGACAATCAAAAACCGGTATCCCATTCCTAGGTTTGATGAGTCATTGATGAGCTACATGGACCTGTCTACTTCTCTAAGATAGATCTCAGATCAGGCTACCATGAAATCAGAAAAAGAGAAGCAGATATTGAGAAGATTGCCTTCAGATGCCACTTTGGGCATTTTGGGTTTCTAGTCATGCCCTTTGGGTTGACTAATGCACCTACAAACTTCCAGTCCTGTACGAACAAAATTTTCAGAAGCAGTTGAGGAAATTGGTGCTTATCTTCTTCGGTGACATCCTCATCTACAGTAAGTTGTGGGAAAAACATCTCAAGCACTTGGAGGAAGTGTTTAGCATCTTGGAGTCAGAGTGTTTGTTTGCAAAGGAGTCCAAATGTGAGTTTGGAATGATTGAGCTTATTTATCTTGGGCACATGATGAGCTCGAAGGGAGTTAGTGTTGATCAGGAGAAGATTAAGGCTATCTTGGATTGGCCCCCTCTAGAGAACCTCACTCAGTTGAAAGGGTTTTTGGGACTTTGTGGTTTTTATAGGAGGTTTGTTAAGGGATATTCTCAGATGGCTGCCCCTCTGTACAGATCTCACTAAGAAGGTGGCATTTGCATGGTTTGAAAAAGCGCAAGTGGTCTTTGATAGATTCAAACAACTCATAAGTTCATGCCCAGTCTTGGCCATTCCTGACTTCTCCAAACCATTTGAGTTGCAGTGTGATGCTTCTGGGGAAGGTGTTGGTGCTGTCCTAATGCAAGAAAAGCATCCTATTGTCTTTGAGAGTAGAAAATTGAGGGGTGTAGAGAGGACATACTCAATCTATGACAAAGAGATGCTTGCTATCATGCACAGTTTGGCCAAATTTAGGTCGTATTTGGTTCGAAGTAAATTCATTGTGAAGATTGATCACAACAGCCTCAAACACTTCATGCATCAGAAAGATCTTAATGAAAGGCAGCAAAAGTAGGTAAGCTCGCTCTAAGCTTACGATTTTGACATCGAGTATGTCAAAAGGAAGAATAACATTGTGGCCGATGCCTTGTCAAGAAAGCCACACATGAGCTCCTTGGTGAGATCACTGCTGATTGGAAGGAGTATATTATTGTAGAGTACGACAAAAGTTAGTTTGCTACTAGTTTAGTTGATGGCACTTTGCATGATGAGAGGTACAAGTTGGTTGATGATTTGATACAGTATAAGGGTAGAATCTTCTTGGTACTTGAATCTAAGCTTAAAATGAAGATTTTACAATCATTTCATAATATTCCCTTGGCTAGTCATCAAGGGTATTTCAAGACATATAGTTAGATTTGTGAGAGGTTTTCATGGAAAGGGCTCAAGGATGAGGTCCTACGCTATGTTAAGGAGTGTCCGATTTGGCAACAAAACAAAAATGAGCACACTTTTCCAACTGGTTTGTTGCAGCTCTTACCTATTCTCGATGAGAAATGGGAAAGTATCTCAATGGACTTCATCACTGGGTTGCCCAAGGTGTAAGGTAGAGTTGCATATATGTTGTGGATAGATTGACGAAGTTTGTTCATTTCTTCACCATTACTAGCTCATTTACAACAACTCAGTTTGGTGATTTGTTCATCAGAGAGGTGTTCAGATTGCATGGGCTGCCCAAAACCATTGTAAGTGATAGGGACAACAAGTTCCTAAGTACTTTTTGGCAGGAAATTTTTGCATTGAATGGTACAGTGCTCACTCCAAGCACTAGTTATCACCCACAAATGGATGGGAAAATAGAGATTATGAAGAAGTGGTTGTAGGGCTATCTTAGGAATTATGTATCAGGACAGCAAAAGGTTTGGGTGAGATGGCTTCATTTGGGAGAGTATTGCTATAACTCTTCAACCTCATGTCCATCAAGATGTCTCCTTTCATGGCTCTGTATGGATATGAGGCTCCTAGCTTCATTGGTTTGATATTTGGTGATAGTAGAGCCCTTCAAGCGAGGGATATGTTGTAGCAGAGTCAGGACATTTTGAGATCTTTGAAGGATAATTTTCATCATGCATAGAATCAACAAAAGATGTATGCTGATTAGCAGCGTATAGAGTGCACTTTCAAGGTTGGGGAGATGGTCTATTTGAGACTCCACCCTTATAGATAGTCCACTCTCAAGAAGAGTGGAGTAGAGAAACTTAAGCCACATTTCTATGGGCTTTTCAGGATCACTAGGAGAGTTGGGGAAGTGGCTTATGAATTGGAGCTACCGGTGAGTAGCAAGGTGCATAATGTCTTCCATGTGTCATGCCTCAAGAAGGCGCTTGGGCACAATGTTGTAGCTTCTTCAGACTTGCTTCCATTAGATGAGGAGGGACGGTTTTGGTTCTAGAGGCAGTCATATATTTTCGGGAGCACTCTTTGAGGACTATTAGAGAGTATTTGGTGAAGTGGAAGAATTTACCAGTTGAGGATGCTACTTGGGAGGAAGAGCAGATTTTCCAGCATCTAGACTTGCGATAGCTTGAGGACAAACAATCTTGGGGAGGGAGGACTGTAATGTCCCCTTCTCAGCACTAGTCCGTTTCGGTGATCGATAGCCTATTTTGAAGGCTTGTAGGCTAGTTGAAGGCTGAATGAAGGTTTCCTATTTTCTAGGAAGTATTTTTCTGAGTTTTCAAGGGATGGATGTAGGAGTTTTGCAGTTTGTTCTTCGGGTCTTTCTGGGTTTTTAGAGAGCTTCAGGGGGTGTCACATGCATTTTCATCAGTGACCGTTTTCGAACTTACTATTATTAGTAAGTTATGACGGCTACCCAAAATGTGCGCAAAAGGTGTTTGGAGTCACTATTTTTAGTAAGTGCTATTTTTAGCAGTGTTGTTTGGCAACAGTTCAACACTCAGTTACTATTTTTGGTAGTGTAGTATTGGTAGAGACTTCTCCAGCTTTCTTGGAGTCTGAAAAAGGAAAGTCGATGACTTAAGCTATATTATTTCTAATGTTGCTTTTTGGCCCTCACGCCTAGGCTCATTGACTTAAGCTATTTTTAACTTGTGGTCTCTCATGTGGTCGTCCAATTTGGAAAAGATTATTGCTTTTTAAAGGTTGAGTATTACAAAATGAAGTTGGGCGACCAAGTCTAAGTTAAAGGTGAAATTAAAAGATTATTTTATTCTCCTCTTTTGGGCATCCCTTTTTGGAGGGAATAGAAGATTTGAATTTCTTGGGTGCATTGGGAAACGTGCCAGCCATTTGCAGACGATTTGGTGGCGGCTTGCTATTAGGAGTTGGATGCCTAGCTTCTTTGCTTCATTTGGAATTTATTTGAGGTCATTTGGAGTTGTGGTTGAGGAGTTACGAGCATTTGAAGGTTGCTGGTTGGAGTCCATGCACGTTGTACTTCGATATCAGACTGCTGCTCCTTTATATCAGACCTGGTAATTTCAGTATTTTATCATAATATCATGATGCCTAGTCATTATAATCTATGTTCCATGCCCTGTCGGGGACGGGGACGGGGGGACGGCAGGGGACGCGTTTCCGAGACGTTTCCTAAGGGTTAATTTTTAGGGGATGGCAGGGGACGGCAACATACAAAATACATATATATATATGATTTTTTCAAAATTAATTAATATATTAGAGACAGAGGGAAAGAGAGATAGATATGTCAATACATTAATAATTGATAACAACAATATCAATATGTAAGTAAATCGCGAGAGTAGTACTATAATAGCATAAGACATGTCATTAAAGCATTATAAAATTTATCACAGCAGTATCAAACATTAATAAAACCATGGTCTATCAATATCCAAATGTCTCAAACATGTATCTAGAAGTCTCAAAGTTCAAACAAGAGTGGATCATCCAATGGTAGCCCGACCAATCCTGATTGCGTCTCCTCCTCATCAATTTTCCTAACATCCTCAGGATCAACGTCCCATCGTGCTGCTGGAGTCTGCCGATACTTAGTAGTCTGTCGGTCCTGAAGTCTCAAGGCACTGTGAATTGCAACTAATTTCTCAGCTCGTTTTGAAGTAAGCCTGTTTCTCTTAATGGAGTGAATGAAGCCATAGGTGGACCAATTCCTCTCTGCAGTAGAGGAACTAGCAATCTGTGAGAGCAAACGAATGGCAAGTTGTTTCAAATCCGGTGTGTCCTTCCCATGGAATTTCCACCATCCAATGGGGTTGTTCTGTGCAATGGTGGCCCTATCCGTCCTAGCCTCTGGTTTGCTGAATGTAGGACCCTGAAGATCAGAAAACATAAGCCACTGCTCTCTAAGAATGGTTGCCTCCTCGCTAGTATACATTTTACGAAGGGCTGCTGTAAGCCCCTCTATCACCTCATCATCCTCAGAAGGAAGCATTCAGCCAGGTCTAGGTACATACCACTTTGGATTAAGAGCATAGGCAAGCATATGAAGAGGGGTATTCATTGTGTTCCACCTCTTTGTCACAATAGGCCTAATATGGTCCTCATAAAAACTCATCTCAGGATCATTTTTACGAATAGCTTGCTTCATTTGGTCAAGCATGCTATCAAAAGTCTCATATATCTCTCCCAAGCTAGGAGAGTTTGTATCTGCATACCGAATTACTGCAACAGCTGGTGATATAAAAGAGCAAATATACCTACAAAAAAACAAATTAAAAATTAGAACTTTTAAAATACAAAGACTAAAGTGAGACAAAGTGTAAGTGTAACAAATTCAAAAACAATTTAAATTTTCAGATTTCTTACTTGATATTGGCCCACCAAGTTTCATTGAGTACTCTATCTCTCACTTCCTTGCCTTCACTTGTCTTCGATAGAGTCCACCTTTTCCATTCTACACAAACAACCATGGCTTGTAGAGCATCTTGGACCTCCAACATCCTCTCCAACAAAATATAGTAGCTAGCATACCTAGTCTCAACTGGTTTGAGGAATTCTTTCTTTGAATAAGATCGGAATAGTGCAAGTGAAGTTTGATGGTTGCATACAAACATTTGTATGTTTCTAGCCTCTAAAACTGCTGCCTTCACCCAATCTATTTTGCCAATGTCTTTCAAAGCATTATTCAAAGCATGTACGCAACATGGAGTCTAGAAAATATGTTTGTAAGCACTCTCAATCATCAAACCAGCTAGCTTACAAACACGAGCTGAATCTGTCACAACTTGCACAACATTAGAAGGCCCAACCTCCTCTATGGCCTCCCTCAAAATGCCAAACTGAAAATCAGCATCCTTAAGCTTCCCAGAACAATCAATGGCTCGAAGAAAGTATGAACCAGCAGGGCATGTAACAATAACATTAATAAGTGGCCTATGTCGAATATCACTCCACCCATCCATGACAATGGAACAACCGGTCCTAATCCATGTTTGCCTCATCTCCTCCATCATCATGGTAGCTTTTGAATATTGTTTGTCAAGGAGGGAGGTACGCAATCTATATTCTCCAGGGGGGCATAAGAGGATCCTACTGCCAATATTTCTCTCACCATTGTTTTGAAATAAGGTGACCTTGCCAAATGAAATGGAAGAGCATGTGCATAAAAGAATTTGGCCACTGCATCATCAACTTGCTCACGTTTTTGCACATTCATTAACCCCATGACTGAAACTTTCTCACTTGCTTTCCTCTTCCCTCTATCACAACTCTCTCCAACTGATACATTGGAAGAGGCTTGCAAATCAGCCAATGGCCGTTTTTTGTTTTGAATGGTAATCATTTGGTCCTCACTTACTCCAGCCAACTTTGCAAATAGAAGTTGTTGCTCCAATGTTATTGCTGTACAAACTCTAACACCCTTTCCACAGTCACCCACTAGATGGCCTCTAATTCTAGTATAGCTCCCATGGTATTCAGTTTTACAAACATGACAAAACCATTTCCTGCTGCCCCCTGAATTTTTCTTCTTGTTGGTGGTCACATCTGTGGCAAACTGATGCAATGGTTTCTTCTTGTTGAAAGGGCCTTTTGCAAACCTTTGAAGAGTGGGTATAGGGCATGCAAAATGGTCTGAAGAAGTATGGGTTGGAATTTCAGAGGTAGAAGAAGGGTTATGTGGCATTTCTACAGCTTCATTTTCACTATCACTAATCTCAGTCTCATGGTCACTGCCACTATTGCTGTTGCTGCTCATTTTGGATGCTTTTTTTTTTGTTGAAAGCCTGAAAAATGAAAATTTGTAAAACTAAATATTAAAATAATAAATTATTAATGTTTAACACTTTAAAAGTTTAAACTTTAAGCCCTTGCATTCTCTGTTATTCTGAGCATAAAATTAAAAAAGCCCTATGGCTACTTTTTAATTTTATGCTCAGAATAACAAAGAATGCAAGGGTTTAATAATTTTATTTTAAAAAAACTTGCATTCTCTATTATTCTTAGCATAAAATTAAAAAATAGCCATAGGGCTTTTTTAATTTTTTGCTCAGATTACACAGGAATGAAAGGGTTTCAAGTTTCAACTTCAAAATCTAAAACTTAAAAAAAATTAAAAAAAGATTGAAACAATGAAAACTAAAACTGAAAAACAAAATAAACTTTAAATTTATTAATTTCTAAGCTCAATCTAAAATTTAACCTGCTGTAGATGTGCGCCGACTACCAAAGCTCCCTCAGATTTTCGCGGAGTGTCTGAAGCTTGAGACGTGGCTGCTTGTGCATGAGATGGTCGATCTTGAAGCTTGTTATGGTTGCGCCTCACCCTGCTGTGCGTCGAGCTTCCTTCCTGTGTATGCGTCGAGCTTCCTTCGAGCTTCCTGTGCGTCGCGCGTCGTTGCTTTCTTCCTGTGCGTACTGCGTTGAGCTTGCTTCCTCCCTGTGCGTCGAGCTTGCTTCTGTGCGCCGGTTTTTTTGGTGACTGGTGAGGCTTCCTTGCTGTGCGTGGGTGAGAATTGAGAAATAAAAGAGCCCTAAAAAAGTTAAAAACAAAATGCGTCGAGCTTGCTTCTGTGCGCGGGTTTTTTTGGTGACTGTGAGGCTTCCTTGCTGTGCGTGGGTGAGAACTGAGAAATGAAAGAACCCTAAAAAAATTAAAAACAAAATGCCCGCTAAATTATATTCGCAACTTCAGCAAAAATGAAAAATCATATTCGCCTTTAGACTTTTATTTGTTTTTAGACTTCACTCTTCAGCAAAAATTAAAACATTAAACTATGGTGGGCCCCGCGCGACAGAAGAAGCCTAAAAAAATTCATTTTTTAATTGTTTTTGGATATTTTTTACTTCCAGCTACGGGGGGGACGGCTAACCGTTTCGGGTACAGGGAACTGTCCCCAATCCGTCCCCAATCCATATAGGGGACGGGGAAACGTCCCCAAAGGCCAGGGAACGTTTCCTAGCGTTTCCGAAGAAATTTGCATTTTCGAGGACGGCAGGGGGACGTCCCCTTTGCGTCCCCCCGTCCCCGGGACGGCAGGGCACGGGGACAGGGGGTTTTGGGGCAGGGGACGCGTCCCCATGGAACACAGGAATAATTTAATTATTTCAACCCAAATTGCGGAAAATCCCAAAACAAATAGGAATCCAAATTTGACCACGCCATTATGATACTAAGGCAATAGGTGAATAATAGAAGCGAATTTGGTAACTTACTATAAATAGACGTCCTCTCCAACAATTTTGGAGAACACCGCAAAAGTCAGAAAACACTTTAGAGAGTCATTCAGATCAATATTGCCCACAGAGCTCATTGCCACTAGTAGAAACCTTGTAACTTTGAAACTATGTCCTCCAAGAACTTTAGAGTTCTCCCAACTTGCTTGGATCTTACAAAAAAAACCTAGAAATTGGCCAACACTCACAGAACATGGCGTAAAAATGGGGGCATTACACTGTTTTATGGTTGATTCTAAGTATGATCACTTTGACACTTATTGAAAGTTAAACCAAGGAATGAAATAAGTGTCAAAGTGTTCATTGTGTTGAGACTCATACTCATCAAGTTGTTTTCTAACTCAAACTTGGTGGAAAAACTCGACAATTAAATTTTATATAAAAATATATGAACTGAATGTATTCATTGATATCCAACTATTCTAAAACAATATTTTTCTTGGACTTAAAGGAAAAACTTAGCAATTAATTATATATATATAAACTGAATGTATTCGTTGATATCTAACTATTCTAAAACCTTTTCTTATTTGAAATCACACTATTACTTGGGGTGACATTTGCATGTTTTTATCAAAAAATTTAATGTATTTTTAAGATTTTTAGCCTGGCCCATAATAGTGGAGACCACAAGGAGGAACTCCTCCCCTCCCACAACATCCACTCTACTCAACTTGGAAGCCCAAGAGTCGCCACTTGGAATTCCACCTTTAGATGTCACTATGGGAATTTGAACATGGATCTCCATCTTGAGAACTCTATGGCCTTGCCATTTGAGTACAACCACTTTGACACACACACATATTACATAGTAGGATGGTAAAAAACAACTTAGGAAAACAAAGCAACAATTTTGAATATGAGGTCTGGCTCAAGATAGATAGGTTTGAGTGTAGCTCAATTCTTAATGTAGATACCATTGAGATGTTAAAAAAAACACTAGCTATGCAAGACATATAGAAAGGTTTGAGTGTAGCTCAATTCTTAATAGAGATCATTGATATGTACCATAGCTTAATTATTCACCAAGTCACCAAATACTCACAAGTTTTTTGAAGCCCCATGCTTTTGCAGCGTAAACTCATCGAGTAATTTTGTAGAGCCGTCAATGAGTTTTTTGCATGAACTTGCACAAGTACTCAACAAGTTCCTAGAAAAAACTTGTTCAACATAGAACCGATAACCCTACATGACAAATACATGCCAAGAACATGGCATAAACACTTAAACCACACGATTTTGTATCATGAGTATTCTTGTGCACATTGGAGTGAAAATACATTTTTTTGTGAGGGATGCTACTTCTCAATCCCACTAGGGATGTTGCCCCCAAGCCCCCGCCAAACTGATTTGATACATTTTGTAGCACTATATTTTGCATAAAATTTATGTTCTTAGAAATTTTAGTTACCAAGTTTTGTCAAGTTTTTGCAAAGATGCAAACTTTTGGTCTACCAAGTCCAAATTTGTGAACTTTGAGATGTATAAAGCTATAGAATCCATATCTTTGAAGAAGAAAAAGACACATAGAATAAAGGACACTAAACACAAAATAAATGTTTCCTATTGGTTGATAACAAGGCATTTTATGAATGTTATAGAGATGCAAGGTCAAAGTTTTGTTGGCGTTTCAATTCGCACCTCTAGAATGCATATTGAAAACGGACAGCTATGCACAGTTAGACTACTCTTCAAATTAGGAGGGGAAGCTCCCTCTTTGTTGATTATGCTTAAAAAAAAATCCTAAACTAATATCCAATCTTTTAATCTCAGCTAGGAGCACAAGGTTATAAAACTCTTTGCGTCGTAGCTAAGGTTTTCTCTGGTTTCATAACTTCAACTACAACTAAGCCTATTCTAATATCTCAAGTAAATTCAGAGCAAGATAGTTAGAAGTAAACGAGGAATGATTGATTTGACACAAAAGCTTAAATAAGCTTGTATCCAAAACACACCCAAAGACTCATTGTACTTATGAGGTGTAAGCTGAAATAAAGATTACTAAAGCAAAACATAAAACAAAGTGTTAAAATAGATTGAAACAGTATATCAGAGCAAAGTAGGCGTGAGACTTCCTTCCTCAATTTATAACAGTAAACAAACTTCTGGGACAGCAAATTGTAGAAAATGTAGGCATACAATATGCGATCAACCAAATTACAATTGACACAATTGAACAGACACCGAATAGAAAACTTGGAGGCAAAAGTAAGCTCAGCAATTTTTTTATCACAATCACGGTTAAAAATAAATGGGCAAGGCTTCCCTTATTTATACACAAACAAAAGAGTAGGGAACCCTAAAATCTCCTTGTTTTTAACAATTAGGCTTGCCAACATGAAAGCTTTGTTTCTAAGTCCAAACAAAAGATAACCAAACAGTTAATTGGAATGCTAACATCAGTTAACTAATCTAACTACAAGGAAAACTCCAACTGGTGTGATATTTCCAAAGAATAGATAAGTATCAATGAGAACAATCAGTTTAACTTGGAAAAGGCATCAAATTAATTGTTGCCTTTACTTAAGTTCTATCTCTGGAAATCTTTGCATGCTCTAACTGGTGGTTCACCTATTGGAAACTTGGGATAGCATATCCTCCAGAAAGTCGTTAACTGCCTCTTCATCAGGTACACTGATACTCTTCAAAACAATGTACTGTCTTTGCAACATCTCTTCACCATTTGTGATCAGATTTGGAAATTCTTTCCTCTTTTCGGCTGCTTTATCAAATCTTGTTGACATTGTTGCAACCTGATTCATCTGACAAACACCAGGATCACCATTGAAAATATCACGGACAAGGCTTTGAAATTTTGTCTTTACTTTAAATCAAGATCAATGTAAGTGCCATCTTCATGCCGATATTGGCATGGGATCTGTGACACAAACGTGCTTACAAACTTGAGAGTATTTGCAACCTTCTGTCTATATCCAACCAAATCTACAAATATTCCTTTGTAGATTTTTACTTTGAAGAGATGTTGTTCTCTCCAAGCAAAAAGCTTCTTCTTGTGTAAATCATTAGTTGTTCTCAAGTCGGAAATGACAATCTCGTCTCTTGGCTTCCTTTCCGCTATGTTTTGCTTTGACTCCTGAATTCTTGAGCGAAGATCATGGGCATTGTACCTCAATTGGTACATCTCTGCAAGTATAAATCTGCCCCTGGTGATGAATTCTTCTACCCAATCTCTTAGATGTTTCCCATATATAACCGACTTAGTTGATGTTGATCTGCAAGTGACCCTAGAATTTGTAGAAGCAAAGCAGTGATGTGTGAAGTACCATGAAGTAGATTGGAAATGTATTGCCGCAGTTGTCGATTCCCAGCCTTTAGGGCTGCCTTGTCTTCTCCATCCTTGAGCACTCTCTCCTTCAAGTTAACTGCTGCAACCTCAAAGAGATTGACATCAGCATGTCGGGTGCTTCTACCAAGATTGGCTTTGACCAATGTGAAGTCATCAACCTCAATCTCATTGGCATTCTTGTCTTTCGGCGGTGTAGCAATCTCAATGACAACCTCGTTATCAGCATTCTTCTCCACGTGAACCTACTTCTTGAGTTTCTTTTCTGTTGTTTCCTGTAAAGTCCCTGACTTGTAGTATGAGAATTTTTGCATTTGTCTTGGTTTGGGTGGTCTCCGTTTAACAAATTGATGTGATTCAATGTATGCAAATTTTAACAAACAATAGATTGTACAGTTGTGCAATGACAGTGCTAAATGCATTCAAATTGCTATTTCATCTCATTCAGAATATGTGTATGTATAAACAATAAAAGGCCCAGTTCAGATCCACATAGACAAGACACCAACTACATTCATGACTCCACAAATAAGCACTGATAGTACACAGTAGTGACTGAAAACTGATTACAGCAGACTGTAATATGATTTCTGAGTGCAAAAATCATCACAATATTTGAGCAGCAATCAAACCAAGAACACCTAATGCTGTAGCAGACCTTTGGTCACTTGGACAATGCAATACATATTATATTTTTGACAGAAAATGCAATACAGCAACAATACGCCTTCCCAATATATAAGATGACAATACAAAGAAATGCAGATCTGAGAATTTATCGACCCAACCTGGCTGAGCTTGTAATGGCTTAGAGAGTGGCCAGATTTATCAGCAAAAACCAGAGACTTCTCCTTGCTAGTCATTTTGCCTTTCTGTTGATGCGTCCAGCCTCTTTTCCTTAAGATGCCACTTCCAAATGCTCATATTCATGCCCACAACCCAGAATAATGCTCTTTTAGAAGTCGTTTTGCCCAGCAAACACGTTTTTCCAAATGTTCATCAGTTTCTTCTAAAAGCCACGACCTTGACCTGCAATATTGTTTGGAATAGAGGCGCCTAGGGTTCCTTATCAGAAACACGCCTTCAAGTCTGCAGTTCGAGCTTCAATATTGTCTCCATGAAGCTGCCACAACCCACTGAAAGGAAACTTCGAAAATCATAAAAGAAATCATATTTTCACTTCACTATTTGCTCCAAACTCAAAATTGCTTCATCAGAAATTCCTCAAACATATGCTCATCAAATCTTTAGTGAAATGCAATGTAGAGAATCGGAATGACTCTCTTGACAACATTCAGCTAGGGTTGATGGTTTCACAACCAAAACTAAGCAATAGGGTTTCCAAAACCCTCAGCACAAAAACCTCCAAAGGCTCTCCAAATTTTATGTGAGAAAATATATCTAGAATGAATGAAATGAGCCTCTTTTCCCTTTTTATGTTTCTCCACTTAATTTCCCACTCACTAAAATAAAGTGACTTTATAAAGTCCATTCAAAATATTTTACTTAAGTCACTTTTAAAACATCGCTTTATTAATTACTTAATATTACCTTTTAATTTTAAATTGAGTCTCCAAGCAATATTAAATAATTAAACAAAGGATTCCCTGATTTCCACTTTAGCCTTCGGGAATTAAAAAGTCTAAGTGATCATCTCGAGTGACTACTAAGAAGGGGACATTACATGTCCTAGTAGACGTTATCAAACTCTGCAAAGTCCAACTGATAAGAAGGCTTTCTTCTCTTCCTACACAAGAGGTTCTCAAGCCAAGACGAAGGGTCTCTACTAACTTCATTGGGAGAATGGTTCCAGCTCTAGCCACTCTTGATGGATCAATCGATGTGGAGATGTTGCAAACTGGTGAATCCACTTCTAAGTCTATGTGAATAGGAGAAGGCTGCGGTGATGACGGAAGAATAGGAGATGAAGACTCTACCTCATCTTGTGATACTACCTCAACTGGAACTTCCAATGCATTTGCTGATTGTTCCTGCTGATTTTCATTTTGCTTCAAGCTCTTTGTCTTTCGCTAACCTTGGCACCTTCAGGAGGATTTCTCATTGCTTTAACTCTAGGTTTCGATCTAGAAGAGGTAGTGATGAATGAACTACTAGTGCTATGTAACTGGAATGACTACCTTTCGTGTCCTCTTGCTACTCAAGAATAGTCTATTGTTCTTGACAATCGGTCTTGTTCTTTCCTTGATTGAGGTGCTCTCTTTAGCATACCAATCAATTGGTCGAAGTGGTTGTTGATCAACCTGATCTCTAGCATATGTGGGAAGTAGGTCTTTTCCATCATCATCTGACAAACCCTCCACATCTTCTAATAAGAAATCAGCAATCTGATGAAGAGTAAGTCTATTGTAATTGTGCTTACGCACTTCAAACTCATCTTCACAATTAACCCAAAAATCTTCCATTGTAGGTATATGTGAATGATTTTGGCCAAGACAAGCTACCAAGAGACCCCAAGGATCATATGAATGCCTTTCTTTGAAAACCTTGAGATTAAGCTTTGGCAGTTCATTGCTCATCAACATAGCACCAACTATCGATTTGCATCTATATATGCTCATCTCAAATGGGAAACCGACAGCAGACTTGCGTCTATTACGCAAAAATGTGTGCACTTCGTGTACTTGCCTTAGGAACTCCATGAACACTACCTTATTTGTTGGATATCTGGGTAGCATGACTGGATCACCTAAGTAACCATATACTCTAATGTAGGAGAAAGTGGGAAATTGGATAAACCAATCAACCCAATCTGCCATCGCCAATCTGGTATCTTCTGAAAACCGTATATGCAACTCATTGTCAAAGTCTCGCACCATATGCATCAAGAAAAGATCATTTACCCGCTTGAAATGTCACTCTGACTGTGAAAACTCTAACTGCGAGTAATGCTCATACACATGCTGAATGCCCAGAGTTCCAATGACATTCAAACCTCTAAACTTGCCTTGAAAGGCCATTAGATATACGAAGTATGATATCATATGGAATTCATGGGCCTTGAAGAATCCTATCATCTGGCGGTGAAGAGAATCACTGATCAATGTTGACCAATCGTAGTGTTTTTTATTGTTGACAATCTGAGACATGATGTAGAACATCCAAGGTTGAAACTTATGTGCTTCTACTTGACCCATGACTCGATTGAGCAAAGTAATCAGTACTGCAAATTCATCCTTGAACTCACCATATCCAATGTTCTTTGGCAAAGTGTTTCGCTTCTCTTTCAGCCACCTTTGTGCAATCCTTTTTTGGCATTGATCCTTTTGCACATTCCACGCCTTTTCGCATTCTTCAATTGATACAATAAAATTATCCGCACATGGTGGAATGGCAAAACATTTCTTAATGTCTCCCTGCCTAAGGCTGCAAATAATACACCCATCCGCTGATTGGATTTCTCATGAAGTGGGATTGTAATTCTTGACACAAGCAATCACAAACTCAATGTTTTGTGCTGAGATGGGAAAAGAAGTTGCTGCAAGCAACCCAGAATGATCAAGATTTTTGATTGTAACGCTGTCTACACCTTTCAAAGTATCCAAATCATCCACTAGATGTACTTGATGCAAATCGGTGTCAAATGTCTTCAAGAAATCGTGAAGCAAGACCGATTTGATCTTAATTTCTATTGGAGAGAACTGCATGTCTTAAAACTTAAAGATTGATTGTGAACATGACTATGTTTGAACAAGTTCCGCACAAATGCTAAAAATAGCTTTGCTGATTTTTCTTCAAAACGGAATATTTTTTTGAAAAAAATCTAAGGTTTGGGTTTTGTTGGCAATGTCATTCTAAAGAGACCCAGATTGTCAAATTTCAAAAAAGCTGATTTTTTCAAGAACATGCAAGATCCCCTAAAATGTAGTAGTCGCGAAGCAAATTTTCCAAAAAAAATCTGAGATATGGGTTTTGTAGATATTTATGTGCTGAAGACCCAATTCGTCCGTTTTTCAAAAAACTAAGTTTTTCCTAAAAAAAGAAAGATATTTTGAAAAGAGGGTTTCGCGTACAATTTTTTTCAAAAAAAGTTGAGGTCTAGGTTTTGTTGACAATCTCGTTATGAAGAGACCCAGATCGTCAAATTTTCAAAA
>VDFB02000015.1:167769278-167799816 GCA_007258455.2 Sequoia sempervirens | reverse complement strand
TGATCTTAATCTTGATACTAGCATTTATGATACTCTTACTCTTGATGAGATAGTCCTCTTAGTTTTCACCATTGACTTTTAATTGATGTCTAGCAATAAGGTGAAAATATTCATAATTTAGTACACCTAATTAAATCCTACATAGAACCTATTATTGTTGTTGTTTATTATGGTAACATTAATAAGACTAATCTAGGTACATGAACATCATAAAGATTTATACTAGCCTTAATAACCATGACTATCCTAAATATTTATGGCTTTAGTGATTTCCTGAAAGTATCCTTTGTCTTATTGTTATTCTCTATAATGGCACAATGATAATATGTAAAAAATTAAGTGAACAGATCTAGCTTAATTATGATAATAACCTATTCTGATTGTTATCTTATGGAAACATTAGCATTCCTACTAGTTTCTATGAAAGAATTATAACTCATTCTCATAAGAGGCATAAAACCTATAGAATTGATGCATGACTTTATTTTATGTCTTTCCATGATAAAGTCCACTAAATTATAGTCTTCTTTGTTGTCTTTAACTCCCTCTTGAAAATTCTTAGCACTGTCAATAATGGCTCTATGGATACCATACAAATATTCTAAAGGTAGGATATCCCCCATGATGCTATTAAGATAGCCTAAGAAATATTATAGTCCATTATTCATCATATAACATCTTGTTCCTATGTTTGATATAGTGTTATAGTAGATAAAGAATTATTTTGGATGGTAACTTTATGGGCTAATTAACTAGCCTCTATTTTGTTAAATTATTTCTTAGGTTAATACTATCTTATTGTTGTTGTAATAGCCCGAAGATGCCATTTATTGTTGACAACATGGTTGTTCTCAAATGGTGTTGAATATTCCACCCAGTTTTTTGACATATCTTTCTTCTTTCTTAGTAGACTATTACCCTTGTGAGGAATGTTTTTTACACTTCCTTTATAATCGTAGAGTTGGTAATGAAGAATAACACACTATCTAGGGTTTGGTGAAATTACTTGTCAAGGTTATTTCAATCGGTATGAGTATTGAATGTTTTTTATTAGATAAGCAGGGAAGGTCCTTGATCCCATGGTTACAACAACTAACAAAAAGGAACTAGAGAGAGGTGGGAAACAACACCACAATCAAACCAAAGAACAACAACAGAATTAGCGCACGAGACAAAATTTAAAATAATAACCATAGACCATCTAGTACTAATAAAAAACAATAAGTTTTTACTAGTATACTTAGTTCTACATAAGCCATTAATTAAATCGACAAGGTCCAAGGTGGTATTCCACCATAACATAAAGATCAAAAAACAACAGTCTGAGATGTTAAAATAACAAGACAAAAGATTCATCAAAAAAAAATAGGAAAGCAGCACCAAGCCATTAACTGGCTTTCTTCAATAGGTCCCCATACTCTCCCATGAGAGCAATGTATTCACGCCAATCAGGTCCCTTTGTTTCATCTAGCATCTTCAGGGTATCATATTTCCCATGTTTCTTTAGTTTCCTAGTAATCTTTGTTTCCCCAAAAGCTGCACCCAACATTGCCCTCATCAATCTGTTAGTTACCCTCATTAGAGAAACTAACGCCTTCTCCATATCTTCAAACTGAACCTACAAAAAGGTTAGCCTGCTCTTTAAAAAATTATTACTTATCTCCTCAGCACTGTTCTCCCTACCCTGATTCCCAACATCCTGTCCCAAATCTCCAACATCCTAAACATTTTCAACCTCAAACTTCTCCTTAGAAGGCTCCATTTGCTCCTCCTCCTCCTCTTCCTTTTCCTCCTCTGAACCATCTTCCCTCATCTCATATGTAGAGTCCTCAAAGTCCATGTCCTTAGAGTCATCTTCCTCCTGGGCTTCAAATTCTTCATACCCCAAGTCCTCCTCCTCACACACCGTCATTTTTTGTTTTCCTTTTTTATCTTTCGAAGCAACTTTTTCCAGGCGAGCCGACCTTCTCCCCCCACTACCACAACTCCCTTGCCCTTGTAAAGTTTCCTTTACCTCCTTATTTTGATTTCATTCCTCTATGATATTAATAACATCCCTAGGATTTATGTCTCTTTTTGGTTTCTTAGCCTTTGGGAGTTCCAGCAGCCAAGGAAAATGTTTCCTTTTTTCAGGCATGGCTCTAAGGAGCTCAATCTCATAAATTTTGTTTTCCTCACTCTTTTGTGACCTCGATGTTGAGGGGTTTGACACATTGGCTACAGGAGAATTAATTTTAGTTGAAATAAGCACACACCTAGAAACAATTGCAGGGGGCTAGTGAGGGATAGGTTCCTCTACCGGGATTTCAATAGCAGCAAGATTTTCCTCATCAGGTTTTTCATTATTATTTTCTTCAAAGCGGTCAGGGTTCACATTACAGCCAACTATGGGGTTGTCATGAGGATTCAAAGCTAGGGCATATTTATACAGGGTAAGTATAAGGCCCTGGTGAAGAGGAGGACTAGCGCCTTTTTTGATATTAAGTTGTAGGGAGGACAACAGATAGAAGGGAAAATTGATTTTCTCACCATGGCGGATATGCTTTAGTAGAGGGAAATGGTACGCATGTACTGACATATACCTACCCTGGAGAGTAAAGTATTGTTGATGTCTTTTTTATGCACTTCTCAACACAAGTAATGCATAGGTGCACTACCTCTCTTGAAAGGCAATCCCCAACAACAAGTTGCCAAAAATCACCCCAAGATCTCTCAGGTGTTAGGTCATGACTTGCTTGGAATGTCTCAGTTGTTTTGATGTGATCTTGCTAGTAATCATAGGGAAGACTTACGTAAGTTAAGCTGGAGGAGAATTGGTTCTTCCAATGGAGTTCTTAAAATGGGAAAGTGATTGCACAATTGTTGTAGGTTCAAATAGCGGTCTAGAACTCCTATTTCAACTTCTGATTTGGCTTTACAATGTACAATGAACCTTGTTCTAAAGCACTATTAAAAAAAAAGGAAAAGGGGCAGGGAAGAGAGGAAGTTCCTAGACCTAAGCTATGAATGAACAGTAATCATGGAGGCTACTACAGTAGACAAACTTCCTAAACTGAGTTTTTCTTGGCCAAGAGAAACCTACTGTTACACAAAACCAATGCAATCTTCTAAGTACTGCAGATTTTCAAATTGCACACACACATCATGAACATGCAATTGAACTAAGTTGTAGCAATGAAGTAAGGAAGCTCAAACTAGCTTTACAAAGTGATTCATCATCAACAAACCACAAAAATCATGAGCTGGAAATTCATCAAGTACTGTAATAGCAAACACCATTATCACTTCCACTCAAGAAACTAACAACTAAAATTAATAAGGAAGTAGAACCATGCATGCATAATGAACAAACTCAAGAGAAACACCCATAAATCATGCAATGTAGCTCTCTATTGCTGTAAAATTCCTTTACACCAACTCTCCAACCATTTACAAAGGAGGGGCAACCCCCTATTTATAGTCTTCCAAAGCCCAAATGAATGGCTAGGATTAATTTGCATTGAATGGCTCAAATTTGTTTTACATTAGGGTTTCACCTGCCTCCCATTATATAGCAATTTAAAATATAATTTTGTCCTATTCTTATTTTTTCTTCTAGTGACCTATCGCTATAGCAATTTTGTCATTTAGTTGATTGCCCCTTCTACTGTAGTTGAAACTGTTCAAAGGTTGCCTTCTACTTGATGGATTTGCAACATTCTTCATTGGATCAGATGAGCCTTGATGATGACTTACATCAATGGATTGACTACCCCTGATCTAAGGGACAACTCCAGATGTTTCATGATCATTTGATGAAGAAAAAAATGGCCTCTCCTCTTGCCTCTAGTTTTGGCGAACAACCATTTATGTTCTTGGCACTATCTCTCCTTGGCATTCTATCATCTATTTGTTGGTCATCTTTGATGAATTCATCATAATTCAGCCACCTTTGGTGCATCATTGGTGAATTAAGATAATCTCCTTAGTTCGGCCCTACAGGTGATCTTTAACTATTGTTTCATTTGTGAACTCAGTAGGTAGTATGCAACCCCTCCCATTTGAATCGCATGCTTTATGGTCTTATCCCTCTTGCATTTTCCTCAGCATGGTTTCATAAACCCATCTCTTGATGGTATGGAGACATAGGCATCCCGAGCGACCTTCCCTTTGTAGCAATCCTCATTTCACATTCATGACCCTACATAAGACAATAAATGTAATTAGGCCCATAAAGTATAAATACATAAATATGCAGAATTCTCCCCTGAACAGTCATTTAGTTTCCTTGATCATTCACGTCACCAACCTTCATGGCTAAAATAGAAGGGAATATTAGTATATCAGCCCACCCACAAATCCTTATGGCCTAAATAGTTTCATGTGCATCTACTCAAATTGTTAAATACCCATTCTTCACCATAGCCTACAATATACAAAAAGTAGTCCCTGATCAAAAGATTTGTCATTTTCCCACACTAGTCCTTCTAGTTTAATCAATACCTGTTGTGCGAGGATTTGAGTATACTACGAATAAGGGAACACTGGGAAAATAGAGCCTTGTCGCCCATCACCAAAATCCTCTAAATCAATTAGGCAATATCAAATGATGCCATCCCAAAATAATGCTAATCAATTATGATATCCCACCAAGGCAAACAACATTCTACCACCCCTTACCACGTTCACATTTACTCTCATCATTACTACTTGAAAGAACCATGATCATCTTATTATCATCAATGATTGGGCAAGCTCACTCCAACTTCCCCCCTTTCCTCTTATGATCTCAGCAGGGTGATCTTCACAATTGATTTTCCTTTTTCAACATCATAACCTAATCAGCTCACATGCTGCTTGTCATCACAATATTCTTGTTATGTTGTTTATAGAGTTTTGAGGAAGCATGGTTGACCACGAGAATGTGTGGGTGGAAGGAGGCGGGAAGATGGAATAGGGATGTCACTGAGGCAATGTCGTCACGATGACCGTCGTCTGAGCTGTAGGCTCCGCACGCATAGGATTCATCGAACGAAACCTAGGATGGCCAGCACACAACAATAGTGCATATGAAAGTACCACCTGTAAACCAGCACATTCATTGGTGCCCTCATTAATCCTAATTGTGGGATTGCCTTCATCATGTCTCACCATTGCAGCCAATTAGATCAATAACCATGGGAGGCTCGAGACTCATTTAGCTTGCAGCAGGACTATGCAATGGAGAAGAGATGGCCCTGATCAATGCAAACTCTGCATGGTATTCATCTATCAAGATGAAATTGGAGGATCGATAGCAAGTTGCAATGGTGAGAAAGTCATGCATTAAACAGACAAAGAGGCAGCGGCTCCCACGCATAGAAGACTCGTAAAAGGGTATTGAGTAAGTCAAAACTTTTAAATAATCTTCTAACACTCCTCTTCGTGTAAATCCTCCATTGTCTGGTGGTTGAACACTCGTACAGAGGGACATCATCTCTTGCTTCATCTCAGTTGATCATTGTTTACTCAAGTACTTCTCAATGCCTCCAAGATCGATGGATTCCATGTGAACAAGGCTTATGATTTGGGTTTTAAGATTACTGCTAGTCACTACGAGCCATCCTTGGAAGGCTTTATTTTCCTAATGTCACTACTAAGTGATTCTAAGTTACTCATCTCTTCAGTTTCTTAATCTAGTGAGTACTTGCATAGCCGACCCAAAGTCTTGTAGGAGTTTGAGGCAGCACGGCTGTGCAGGAAGAAGCACGTGGGGGCAGTGATGTGAGTGTCATTTAGAACAGCTTCGAGGCTGTGGAAACCCACGAATGGGTGCCTGCAAGGCCCGATTTGGGCTCTCATGTTAACCTTAGTCTACTTGTAATTGCGTCTCCCCTCCAACAAGCTACGCATAATCACATGTAAACCTTATTCACTCTTCCTTTTGTGAAACTAAAATTCTACCTCCCTGATGTGAGTGAGCCAAACGGGTGGAGGTGGTAAGGTGACTACCACGACAAGATGGAGGCACCATACAATGCAGAATCCGCATGGATGGCCACCGTTGGGTAGGGGAGCACGAAGTGTGGTGATGAGAATGTCGTGAGAAAGACGGCGTGAGCTGGAAGGAGCCCCGGGTTGCGGGTTTCGCAATTATAATGTTCGTCGTGCGTATGGAGCGATCATAGGAGGCATGAGATCCGCAAGATGACCTTGTTGACTTGCTACTTCCACGTAACTTCTATGGTTCTCAGCTTCCTTCCTTTCAATGTTTGGTCTATAGTAATCACGCGATCCTGATGACTTCGTAGTTGAGATGCCCGGGTGTACGCTCTACATCAGCTACTCTTTTCTTCCTTTGCCCCATTATCCTCTCATAATATTAACATTGAATATGGCACTCATATTTTCATTTTCTTTCTTCAAACACTCGGTTGTTATGCCTTTGTGTGGGCTTAGCCCGCTTCAACAGTTACCACTCAGTTTTCCTCAACACGATGAGGGACTTATTAAGTTCGTTGGTTTAGGAGGCCATCCACATAAATTAGTTGATTCACTTATGTTTCATGGTGATTCCTCAATGCTTCATGTTATACCTATCCTCTATCTGTGATCTAAGGTGAAATCATGTGATATTGTTTTGTTGGTAACTAGCATGCACCGTTAATACAATGGTGTCAACTCTCGATATCCTCCATGCAAAATCGTAGGTTATCATGATGTTAAACACCTTCGTAAGATTTCCTACCACGTCAAAGATCTTGGGCATGCGAAGCAACTCCATTCCTTTTAACAATATTCTTCCTAAATTGTTGTTTAGTGCATACGCGACAATGAGAAGAAAGGGGAGCAGAGAGCCATCATAATCATGCTGTCAGTGAGAAAACCACCTAGGCGGTGCTATGGTCAACAGACCCCACAAAGAAGGTTTCCTCTGAGTAGAGGAGTGCAGGAGGTCATCGCCCAAGCGGTGAAGCAAGAAGCAGGATTCGCAGAGGACAAAGCTGGTGGACGAGCAAGTGTGGGTGGCAAAGGTGACGGTGCTGCTCAAAAACGGCAGAGCATTGACAAGCCTTCGTGTATGCACAACCCGTACGTGAGGAATTCACTTTGAACCCATGGGAAAAAGGATGCGGGGAGCCAGGGTGAAGACGTCGTTTAAGAGAACAACAGAGGATGTGCAGAAACTCACGTAGCGGGTCCTGCATAGACGGTTGTCATCAATTCCAACCTTGGAATATCATTCCTTTTGTAAAAATCATGTGCCATCCTCATATGCCATCATTTGTAAAATGAAAAGTTGTAATGTATGGCAACGTCCTATTAACTAAAGAATCCCCCTTATGCATTGAATGGGGCGACGCATAAACGGATAGCAAGCATGCCAGTCGCGGAAAAGCCGTTAAGAATGTTGTTTGGGAATGGCCTAGTAAGCAGTGATGATGGGGAGTTGTGGGCTGGAGGATTGGGGGGCAGTGAAGGGTTTTCATTTAAAATGGTGGTCGGGCGAAAGCATGTTGCACACAAAGAACCATGATCGTTTGAGCGGTTTTAAGGAACGTTGGGTTTGGTTTACTCTGGCAATGACAAAGATAATAATGGCAAGACCAAATGTGGAGCCCACCAAGTGGGTAGCAGTCAAGGGTCGATCATTGCGAGAATAGAAAAACAGGGATGAAAACCCGCACAGGGCTACCCACTATTGTGGGTCAAAGGAGCACAAAGGACATAGTAGCGAAAATGGGTGCGGGATCCGCATGTTAGGTGGATGCTGGGGCTCGGCTGCAAGAAAATGGTAGAGCGCAGCAAAAAATGACAAAGGGAAACCCATGAATGCAGGTCCACAAGGGTCAGCAGACACGAAAGCAAAGACCAAGGGGAAACTTGCAAGGCTAAGCCTGTAGGGGGAAATGACTTAGTGAAACTCAACCAAGTAAACTCGGCCAATATGAAGTTGCTCATTTTAAGTCGCATGGCCAATTTGGGCTAGGAAATGGGGGCACACAATGGGAGATGAGAGAAAAGTAGCCCTTCTGGAGAAAAAATGACCCGAAGAGGGGTCCCTACCTTCGGTGGGGCGTGTGTGCAAATCATGCACAACAAATGGCGACTTGCTAAGGAAATGCTCTAGACCATTTCAATGACAAACTAGAATCATGAACCTAGAATCTCTAGTTTTGATCTTCACGCTAGGGAAAACAAACCAAACACTCGACCAAAGTATCAAAACCACTAGCCAACCCAACCTTTAGTTTACTGAAAATCCAAGTGTGTGAAATTGTGTTATCCCCCTCCTTCAGTTTCTACAGGAACCTAAGCTCCATCAAGTTAAGCTACATAGTTTATTCTAAGTCCAAAAGCATCCAGGAAATTGCCTCGCTGCCAGTCAAGCGTCCATAGCCCCGACAAGGTTGTCACTGTGATTCTCCTGAAAATTGCTCTACTGCCAGCTAGGCGTCCATAGCCCCGGTAGAGTTGCTCGGATTCCCCTAAAAAGTTGAATTTCTTTCTTTTGATTTTCAATGTCTTACTTTTATTTCTTTTCTTTTTATTTTTCTCTTTTCTTTTCTTTTCATTTCAACCTGCAAGTAGTGAAGCTTGCGCTCAGGGCTGAGAATCACAGTGGCGCTAAAGCATAATTTTAGATTTTTCACTTAACTAGACTTGGAAAAAGGACCTACAGTGACCATCGAATTCTTAAGATATGTAAGAGATATCAGATTTTAGAATACATCAAAATTAGACCAGCCAATGACTTATCCTCTTCGAATCAAACACCCAAATCACTTGACACTAACAGAAGATCCTCACCGTCCACTCTAAAAAATTGATTAGAGTTTGACGAAGAAATACATAGAACAACCCCAGGAAATAAAGTATGGTTGTTATGCATGAAAATGTTCCCAGCTAAAAGCAGAGGGACCCTGAGCAAAGCAGCAGCAAAGCGACAACAATGGAAGCAAACAAAAAGAAAAACACCTAAACTAACCAAAGCAAGAAACGAAAAAAAACGGAAAGGAACAACTACACTAAAGAAAACCAACCAACCCAACGAAAGTAGGAAAGCGAGACTATGTACAAGAAACCTACACTACTCAAAAACAACTATGTATAGAGATATTTACAAAGCACCATGTTTAGGAAAGGCAAACCGATGTTTACGCTCGTTAGACTTCGTAATGCATGCACAAGCATATGGGTGATCATTACAGTTCTAAACCATGCTAATTCATCTTTATATTTAGAAAAAGAAATTCAATATTGTAGCATTCAAATTCTATCCTGCCATCATGAAAAATCAACAATTGAGGAGGCTCGTTAAACCCATGGTTAATCCATAAACAGGTTTGTCTCCCCTCATTCCCATAATCAAAATGATAAATGCAACTATGATAGTTAATAGGAGCAAGGAAGGATAGAACCTAGATGTCATCACATGGAAGTGGCAATGTATGATAGTCAAGAGTGAGCATTGCATCATTGGTTGTTGCATCAACAACATCAGATGGGAGAAGTGGAGGGTGCAGCACTTTTGATCTTGGGCATGGAAAGGGCTGGGAGGACAAGGCAACAAACTCCTTTTCCAAGCTATGTGTGGGATCTGTAGGCTCCATTGGCTATTCTTCGAAGAGATATACTTCAACTTTCTAATTTTCTATAGTCTAGATCTCTTCTTGATTGTTGTCTTCAATGGGTAGCATGTCATCCCATCTCCTTCCCCGGGTGTTTTCCTTAATTTTATAATGTCCAATTTTGGATGATGATTACATAGATGAATCTATCCTAATGCAGCTTTCCAAACATGAAAGGGGATCAGCAATAGTCATGATGAAAGGACCAATAGATGGATCCTACAATTGGCCAGGTGTGTCATGTTTGTTGGCATCCATCAAAACACCCCCACCTTTGTCTTCTTCCTTTTGCATTCCATGTGTCTCATCAAGATGTTCGACCATTTCCCCTTGGTCACTATCACTATAGATGGAGAAGGAGTTCCTCTCCCACTCTATAAACTCCAACACTTCATTGTTCAGAGGCTCAGGTAGTGGGTCTTCATCACTATCATTTTCTAGAATGTACTCTTCTTCAGTGTTGGTATACCCTTGTGGCACGATTCCAAGTGGGAGGAAAATAGGAAGAGATATTGGTTCATCAAGGGGATCAATGTATGACACAGGGTTCATCTCTAAAATTCCTCCATACAGCCTATCATTTATGATGTATAGATGTTCCACAAGAGGGAAGGACTCTTGATGTTTGATGGACAACACTCCTATTTTCTCTGGTCCATCAGCTGAAGGCTCAGGACTATGTTGTTTTCCTTCTTCTGTTGCTATCTTAACACCTTCATGAGGGCTTCCTTCAATTGAGTTGTAACTTGGTTCAAGTTCTTGACTTCTGCTTCAGCTCATGAGGTACCTGTAGGAAGCAATGCACTAGGCTGTCCCACTTGTTCTTTAACTTGTTGGATTGCCTCTTGGCATAGTTGACATGTGAACTCTAAATGTGGAAAATCATGGAGCCTACACCAATTCGATAGCAGTAGCGCCTCCAGATTCACTTGATGTATGAATTCTAACCAATCCCTTGAGATCCTTGAGACGATCTCATTGTATCTTTCCACTATTGGGTCCTCATCATCACTTGTGAAGGAAGTCTGATAATAAACAGCCACGACACATGATCATTCCCACTCCCCCAAATTTTTCTTTTTAGATGCTTGATCGCTATCATTTTTATAGGAGAGGTCCTCCAATCTTAGTTCACTTACATTTTCACCGTCACCTTTTGCTGCTCCAAGACTTTCAACCTCTTCTTCCTTCCATTCTTTGATAGTCCTGTCAGCTATCCCAGCGCATGTTGCCGCAAACTTTGCTAATTCATCTTCAATCACCAATGGTTCCCCTTTTGAAGTGGAGGACTGCTCTTTCTTTGATGGAGGAAAAGCTTTATGATTCCTTTCTAGTTGGGTTTTCATCAAGACTGTTTGCTGCCTCAAGGAACTTAGCTCCTTCCTCTTTCTGATTTTTAGCATCTTCATTGGTCGCTCCAACATGTATTGTTGCAGACTTTGCTGATCCATCCTCAATTGCCAACATTTCCTCTTCCCGAGTGGAGGGCTGCCCTTTTTCGTTGGAGGAAGGTCTTTTTGCTTCCTCCCTAGTTGAACTTTTGTCAAGTCCTCTTGGTGCCCAAAGGACATCAGCCTCTTCTGCTTGATTTTCATCTTTAGTGTTTGTTGTCCTAGCACTTACTGTTGTGGATATTTTTGGTTCAACCAACATGTGTTGTTCCCCAGATGTTGACAGCTCTCCCGCCTCATGGAATGACTTATCCTCATTGGGAATTGGCTTCCCTAACTTATCTAAACAACCCTTGACTTGGGTGATGATGTTTGCACATGATGGACATGTGAATTTTGAGTGGGGTGCATTGTGAAATCTGCACCAACTTGAGATCAGTACCTCCTCCAATCTTAATCCATCCTTGCTGCTCAAGTGTTCTTGGATCAACTCTTTGAATGCCTTGGCTACCATGTTAGCAAATTCCTCTTCTAGATCGACAAGAGTCAAGGGCTGGTAGACTTCCCATAAGGGAATTTCTCCTTGGAAAACCTTTTCAATTATGCCCAAGAATGTTGGACATCCCAACTCATTATTCCTACATGTGTCATGAATCCTGCATTTGTCTGCCAATGCAAATTGTTGCAATGGTTTCCTCAATCTTCTATTCAAATATGCATGTAGTTGAGTGATGTTGACTTGTAAGTGTTGTTTCATCTCAGCTTAACTCTTGTTTGTCCACATTCACAATTTTTTTATTTTAACTTTCCAGCATGTAATGAGATCTCCCTATCTCAGATTTTTACTTGAAGGTTCTCTTTTCAACTTCCAATTTTCAGCTTTGTAGCCTCAACATGTCGGCCTTTCAAACTGACTGCGCACCAACCTTGAGCATCACCGTACCGGCATTTATGAGGAGCATTAAATGCTCAAAATTTTATAAATAGCCCATCTTGAGCTGTCATTTTCACTTGTCAGGAGTTCAGAAACAATTCAAAGAGCCCACGCCAATGTCATCATCCCGCTCATCGAGTTCATCAGCCAATTCCAGGCCTTTGCTAGCTACTTGTTCATCCACCGTCATCGGGTCTCACAGGTAGGTTTTCCACCGCAAGCCATGTTCTAAGTTTTCTTCAATTTCTATAAAGTTGCTAAATTTGAAGGAAGAAAACTCAAAATCTAACTAAAGAACCCTTGGGCAGTCAAAACACATATTCTAGAATATTAAAATCTATTGAAAATCCATCTGTGGGCCGCATGCGAGACTTGAGGTCCCTGTGGTTGTTCCTCAACCAGGGCCTTCATTCCCTGTGGGCCCACACCCTAGCCATCATCATCACTGTCCTTTGAAAATGTTTAAAACTCTAAGCAATGAGCACCTCCACTAAGTCTGCCCTTACGGGAGGGCACCCCTTTTCAGCCATTCTGAACTTAGCTTAAATTCGTGAAGCCCAAATGGAGGAATCCTTTGATCTGCTAGGGTCCGCATGTGCGGGTTTCCACCTCCGGGATGCTATTAGTGTGTCATCATTTTAAATGGTTGTCTAGTGTCATCTCCCCAATAGGCAGGTCTTGCCTCGGCCATTGCCATCCAAGTTCAAACTTTTCCAAATTGCCCAAGTCTCAGTCCATTATGGAGGTCTCCCCATAGACTGCCATCTACAGATTTCCACCTTGGCTTTGCCGTTCGAAACAACTTTCACAACCCATCCCTCCACCCATTTAGCTCTGTTATTTGATCCACTATCCAGGCCCAAAACAAGGCAACCTCTTCTGGTGGGTTGTCCCTCGCAAGGCATTGCTCCCCTTTCACCATCACGCAAAATGATTACTCAAAATGGCAAAGTGATGTCGCATTTTCGGCGACCAGGCCCCGACCTCGCCTCTTCCATCTGATTCCTTTGCACCCTAAATGACCAAGTTTGAGCTTCCTTGCAAGCCTCACCCCACGAACTTCTATCTGTGGGCCGTCGTAGCCTATCCACCACTTCAAACAGCCTTTACATGCCAACTTTCCTCATTGCGGGTTTCAAACCCACCGCGTCTGTCTAAACTCAAAATGAAGACAAACAAGTGTCAAACCATAGGTGAACTGCCTCTTATGGGAGGCCATTTGCAGACTTTCGTCTGGCTCCCACCATTCCAAAACGTTTGGATACCTCCATCGGTACGCTATGCAGATCCCAACCCTATCAATTGCCTCCTAATGAAAAATAAACAAAGAAACGTCAAGTCCCTCTGCGGACTTGATGATGTGGGCCTCTTCTACCAGACCTCCATCTGGCCTTCACTGTTCTAAATAGCCATGACCCAACATCTCCCCACACCATCTGACTTGTAGTAACTTGAGCTCCAAATAATTATAATGCATTCCCCCGAAGTTGCGGGTCCTACATGGTGGAACGCCACATGCAGAACGCCGCCTTGCCAATGTCGTTTCAACAGTGAAGCCCCAAACAACCAAGCCACTTCCTGCTTCGGCCTGCCTTGGACCTGCATGACTAGAAGATGAACTTAACGCTCCTAAAACTTCAAGGTGATTTTGACCCATGTGCCAAAATGGATTGACCTCCTTGGTGGACCCCATTTCATGACCAAATATTGATGTAGGCCACCGTGCCCTGATTTTCATCCCCTTTGCAGCTGCCTTCAGAAAGAATACCAACCCAGGGAAGTTTGTGCCCCTAGGCCTGCATTGTTATAACCCCCTCCAATGAAAGGCTAATGATGATCTAAAAGATATGTTAAGATCTTTAAGTGATGAATTATTTTATTTAACATCATTTTACAGGATTTTGGCTAACTTTCCCCATGTTTCATGTTTGAATGCATTTATGCTCTCTTTCCCACAGGATATATGGAACCAGGTGCAGGACCTTCGGAAGCGGCCGTGGAGAAAGAAAAAAGAAAGAAGCCAACCAAAGCACCCCAAGGAAAAGAGGATAAAGACCAAATGAAGTACAAGTTCCAAGGGGAACCCCTCAACTCTAAGGTCATGACAGTTTGGAGGGAGATCTTAGATACTAATCTGGGACATATAGATATTGATGAATTCAAGCAAAGGGTCTGAATCAACCCCATGACAGAAAATACCAAGAAAATCAGAAGTAGTGGGTTGGCTAAGGTTGTCGGTTTCCTGCTTGCTCTCATTTCTCCCGAGCTTTTGATGGCTTGTAGGGAGGCATATCAAGAGGATTCTAGAAGAATTGTAGACAGGGATGGGAATGTATTGGCTGATTTGTTAGCCAAATCAATAGGGAAAACTTTACATATCCCTACCTTCAGTGAGATGGAAGAAACATCCAAAGAATATGGTAAGTAGATGTGGGACACTAATCCCCTCAAGTGCAAGAAGCTCGTCAACCAGTACTGGCTGAAGGAAAAGAGGGGTAGCACAAATAAGGTACCCCAAGAACTCTTCAGAAGTGACTTTTATGAGGATTACCATGATTTGGTAACCCTATTGAGCAGAGTTATGGGCCTTCCAACTACCGCCTTCTTTCAAGAGTGGATGCTACACTTTGTGGAAGAAATCCTCCTAGGTGAAGCCAAATTCTACTAGGCAGAAATGATTAGTAATTGTTTGCATGAACAGTTTGTGGTGGTAAAGAAGACCTCGCAATTTTACATGACATCCTACTTGGTCTATCTACTGGCTGACCGGATACAATACAGAGGTCTATTTGTTGTTCCAAGCCAGACCCTAAGGAGGGAACTAAAGGTTTATGATAAACATCCTTAGCTCCAATACAAAAATTTCAAGAAGGATTACTATCGGGTCAATGATGCCTTCATAGGCCATATTATCAAAATGCTTGGAGGTGACTTTGAAAGAAGAGTCTCACATAGTGCTAATGCTTTCCTCCATCGGTTCAAATTTTTGTTCATACGGTTTCTGAATTTTACCTACATTTGAGCCAAGGGTTTCTCAGAGAAACCATATAAGCTTCCCCAATACCCAAATGATTGGTTGATACTACTTGAACTCTCTCAGCAATTACAGCGAGCACACGCCCTCCTAAGTAACAAACACAGGGCGGGGATTCCCTATCCCCTCTCCTTCGGCCAAGGAATGTATGAACTCCACACATCCCAGTGTGTGGACTATTTTGATAAAGAACTTGTGGAATATAACCTAGAGCTCCACACTACCCGGCCGTAGATGGATCCATACGGAAAGCTCAGGAAGATGGTCAGTTTTGAGTACGCCCATCTACATAACGTTGAGGAATTTTGGGCCAACTGTAGGGATGACAAAGAGGTATGCATGAGGCACTACATGCATATGATGGCCTATTTTGTCAAAAAAATGAACTTGTTTCTAGTACCGGATCAAATAATGGAGGATGAAAATACAATAATTGATCCTCGATACAGTGCAGTTGCCAATCTCCCGCTGCCATTAATTGACTGGAACAAAGAAGAGGTCAATGACCTCGATATTTTGATGAAGTCGATTGAGGTGAGAACCAAAGAATGGATCGACGGGAAGATTTCCCAATTGAAGCTACAGGGGGTTACCCTAACATATGGTGAGCTCGAGGACAAGACAGGAAGCAAGACTGATAGTGCCTCTGATGTTGCTGCCCCGACGGGAGAAACTTCAAAATCGCCTCCCACTACATGATCAAGGAAGAGTAAAGAGATGGTTGAATGAAAGCCTAAGCCCAGGGTATACTCAAGGAAGGCCTCAGAAGGTGAACTCTCCAAGAAATCAAAGACACCTGGAAGTTTCACAGAGATGCCCACCATCCAGGAGGACCTGCTCCATGAAGGAGAGGAACAAGAGGCCGAGTAGCCAAAGTCCCCACCTGCTTCCTCCATTCTCGCAGTCACCACTTCTACCATTGCCACTATTGATGCCCCTTCACCTGCTTCTGAGGTGATGGTTGCCACTTTTCTGCTCGTGGTGGATATCTTATTCCACCTTGCTTCCACCCCACCTACTATGCAAGTAATGGTAATTGATTCTTCTTCAACCACTACTTCTCCGCTCTCCTCCTCCTCCATGTCTCCATCATCATCCCTTCCATTAGCTACTACAACAATGCTAATACCCTCTCCCTCACTCACAGAGGCTTTGGCTTGACACATGTAGAACATCCCAACGAAGCTATCCAGAGTGTTAATGAGCCCAGTGGTACAAGCTACCTTGGCACAGGTTGTGGCTAACCTCCCTGTTCCCCCTCCTCCAACTGAACCACCTACAAGGGAGGCAATAATGCAAATATTAGAATATTTTGAGAGGCAAGAGAGGGAAGCTACCAAGGAGATGGGAGAAGAAGCAGATGACTACTTGAGTACCCTAAATACCAGCATCTAGTGATTGATAAAGTGGTGCGTGAAGGAGAAGAAACAGGATCCTCCGAGGAAGGTGATGAAGATGTTGGCACCAAGTACATCATGGAGACCTCTAACCAAGAGCTAGAAGAAGAGTTGGCTCAATAGCTAAGAGACATTGGAGTGGAAATTGAAAAGCAACCCTCCAATGAAGAGAAGGATGCAAATGAGAAAATGGAGGAGAACACTGAGCCTCCACTTAGGAAACAAGATGAAAGCCCCGAGCATGATAAAGGGATGCCTCTTTCTAAAGAGCAAGAAGAAAAGTAAAAGGAAGAAAAAGAAGAAGACAAGCCTAAAGAAGAGGTTGAAGTCATGAAGAAGAGCCTAGAACTAGAACACTGTGAAGAGCATGGGCATGAACAAGAAGAAGAAGAGAGAACCACTAAGGGGAGGACAGCCCCAAGGAGCATGCAGCCACCGAGTCCCCAAGAAAAGAAACAGTATTCATCTGATATTTCGATGAAGAAGAGGAAGAAAGGATAGAATAGGAAGCTCTAGGTGACAAAGCAATGGAAATCCAGCGCACCCACGAGGAAGAGGGTGATCACAAATCATCAAAAGAGGAGTCTCAAATGCCTGAATGGCTAGAGAAACAATTAGAAAAGAAGAATCCACCTCCTAGGATCTAAAGGCAAGGCTGGAGGGCATCTTGGCTTGAGCCCAAATAAGTACAAAGAAAGAGAAGAAGCCAAAGGTCAGATCTCATCTAACAATGGATGCATCAAGATCGAGGATAATGCGAGATAGCTAGCCAGTGGTGGGAGAATGGGGTCAATTATAATATTTCATTGATTTGAGGACAACAACAAGAAGCGGAATGTCTGACCATCTCTAAGGATCTGTCACCACCATCGTGCACCAATAGAATAAGGATAAGACCTCCAAAGAGGAGTTAAAAGCATAGGTGGTAGATCTAACAACTTACATCCATCAATGGTCGTCGGCTGAGGAACTCCCTACTATATCATCAGTGCCACTGCAACTATTGTCCAAGGACCACATTGATAAGTTGGAGAGAAGAAAGAATTGGACAATAGCCATGGAGGACTGGTTCCAACAGGTCCTCTACAATGGAAATATGGGCATAGGCCGCACTGTCAGGACAACAAACAAGTTCTTGGAGGTACAAAAGATACTTGAGGGAATAAGGAAATTATGCACTGACTTCCCAGAGTTATATAGGATCATATATCCCAAGATTGAGGCTATCCTCAAGATACCTGAGAGATCCTGGGAAAAGGAGCTTTCTTTGGTAGACGGTGACCACTGGCTCATGGAGACATGGAAGTTGGGCTTGGACCATAGAAACAAAGTGTTGGAATGAGTGCTCCATGAGGTGGAGCTACATATTGATTGGGTCAAGGAAATCAGGGCGGCCTGAGAAGAATATCTAAGACTGATGACAAATTTTGATATGACCGTCGTCGAACTAGACCTAGAGAAAATAAAGCCATACTTCCATAAAAAGATGGAGAATGGGACTGAAGATTCACTTACACTGGATTTTATGGGTTTTGCTGCACGAGCCTTCACCCAATCTGAACAAGTGATAAAGAATGCACAAAAGTATGACATGGACTAGGATGAGCTTACGAGAAATTCTAGGAAATTGATCTTCCAAGTGCTTCAATCAGACATATTGGAGTGGAACAAGCTCCAATAATTGATTGACAAGTTTGTGGAATATGCCACTACAAAGAAGAATGAAGGAAATCCCGTGATTGATGATGAGTTCCTCACCAAGTAGCTACAACAAAAGGAAATCAGCGAGAAGACAAAAGAGCTACAATGCTGCCACATGAGGAAAAAATAGGCTAAAGGACAAAATGTAATTTTAAATTGTAAAATATTTGGGGGTAGGTGAAACCCTAATTTGTAGTGAATCTTGGCCACACAATGAGATTAAATCTTGGCCATTCGTTTTGCTTTTTGGACACTATAAATAGAGGGTTTCCTTTCATTTTCAAGAGAGAGTTGAGTTGTTGTAAAGACATGCTGCTGGAATTTTAATAGAAATTCATTGATTTGGTGGATTCTTGAGTTCCAACTTTATGTTACATGATTCTTCTTCTCATAGTGAATTTGAGTAGATTAGCTTTGCTGTTTTATATGTTTTAGCTTGCTTTAGTAGTTTAGTTAATGTTGTTCATTGGTTTTGAAGAATTTTGCTGTGTTGATGCCTGCCCTTGTTCATGCTTTTTGCTATTTATTGCTGATAAACTGCAGTGTAAAGCTAGTCTGAACATTATATAAACGCTGCACTTAAGTTCCATCTCTTGTTCATGCTTTATGGTGAATGACAGGCTGAAAATCTATAGATCTTAGAAGATTGCACAGGTTTCATGAGACTGTAATTTGATTTGGTTAAGTGGAACTTTGTTTTGGGAAGGCTGTCCACTGTAGGGTCCTCCATTATCATTATTCATTAGTAGTTTCAGGTCTAGGAACTTCCTCTCTTTCCTGCCCTTTTTCCTTTTTTTTTAGTAGTGACTTTGAACAAGGTTCATTGCACATTGTAAAGCCAAATTTGAAGTTGAAATAGGAGTTCTAGACTGCTGTTTGAACCTACAACAATTGTGCAATCACTTTCCCATTGAAGAACTCCATTGGAAGAACCAATTCTCCTCCATCTTAACTTATGTAAGTCTGCCCTGTGATTTTACCAACAAGATCAAATCAAAACAACTGAGACATTCCAAGCAAGTCATGACTTGACACCCAAGAGACCTTGGGGTGATTTGTAAACAACTTGTTGGAGATTGCCTTTCCAAGGAGGTGATGCACTATGCATACTGTGGGTAGAAAGTGCGCAAAACACATCAATAGTATCCTCTAAAAGTCACTAATGTAGTGTTCCATTGATCCATAGTGTTTTAGTTGTGCCAATTCTCAAAAGTGAATTTCTAGATCAACCCTATCAAATATTTCAATTATCCTTTGGCTAAACTCTTCAAAAGTAGTGATGAGACTATGCCCTTATGTCACTATGTGATGATACCACCATTCATGGGCTATCCCTTCTAGATAGAGGGAAGCAAACTTGATGGCTTCTTCATACGTTGAATTTAAAAAAAGGTAGGTTTTGATTTTCTAGATGCAAACATGGGTTGAACATTGTGTCCCATCAAACATAGGTATAGGAACCTTACCCAAATTTTGTTGCAATTCCTTTTTAGCTTGCTTTGAATTGTTGTCTTGATTAAATATGCAATTTTCAAGTTCTTTTCATTTCCCTCAAAAATACACCTGCACACAATCCTTCGCCTACACCATTTTTAAAAGAATCATCTTATTACATAACATTGGCGGCCCATAATTTGGGCACCCAATTTAAACACTCACATTTGATGAGCAGATGGTTATACTGAGATAGGGGGTGAATTAGTATAATACAATCTTTTACTTTTCAAAACTTAATCAACCATAGCAATAACACACATGCAAGATCTAGCAATTAAGAACACACGATTTACGTGGAAACCCGTGTTGGCTTTGCCGTTGCACCAAAAGGTTGACCTATCAATGCTCAATACAAGCGTTAGATAAGATCCACATGAGCTGGTTAAACCATGTCGCGAATCACACAGTCAACGTTGACTAAGGGGTGAAAGCATCGAGCTTCCAACAATCTCCCCCTCGGTGCGACCACGGGATTCAAGTTCACGACCCGACTCTGATACCAATTGTTGGCCTTGTTGTTGCACCAAAAGGTTGACCTATCAATGCCCGATACAAGCGTCAGATAAGATCCACAGGAGGCGGTTAAACCATATCACGAATCACGTGGTCCGCGCTGACTAAGGGGTGGAAGTGCCAAGCTTCCAACAACCCTTGCGGGAGAAAACCACAACAAAGTATTTCTTATATATTGATCTTCTTTGTAGGCACCAACCTATTTGTTTACTAAGTCTTCTTTTGCAGGAACCAACCCACTGGAGACACCAATCCCCACAATTGAGCACCAACTCAACAAGAGATGCCTCTCTTCTTTGATAGGCATCGACCTCCAAATTCTTCAAAGGATGATCTTGTCTTCACAAAGATCTGATTATAGATGCACTTTCTTTCACACCTCTGCTTGTGGATGATCTAATGATCATCACACAAGTGCTCTCTTTCATGATGTGGTTAGATGATGTAATTGCTTTCACAAGTCTTCTTGATGATGATGCAACAAATTTCGTTAACAAAATTTCTCTCAAATAATGCAATACTTTACTTTATAACTCTGCCTTAAGGTTTGCTCTTATTTCACTTACAAATCTGCTACAACTTCTGCTCATAAATTCTGATAATAATACCTTAGGGTCATGTAAAACTCTAAGTTACCGATTCGTCAGTATAAGCCTCCGGATACGATACGATACGATTCGGATTCGGTACGCCCAAAATTCGGCCAGGATTCGAAAATGGCACTGTGGATACGTTTCAGATTCGTGGCTTCACTGCGGATTCGTCCAGGATACGGTGCGACGAATCTGAGCAGAATCCGCAAAGTTTTTTCACGTCAAAACGCTCAGTCCGCATAAAAACGTGTTTTTTTAATCATTTTTTATTATTAAAAACGGAATCCGCGAAGTTGATATAGATTCAAATGGCAACGCAAAGGACTACAAACTGACTTTCAAAAACTTAATGTGTTTCGAAAACAATGAACTGAAGAAAAAGTATGAACCCAATAAACAAATATGATACTGCAATGTATTAAAGATTTATTAACATGAGTAATTGAGAAAAAAGGTAGCAATCTCCTATGAGAGATGTGAAGCCACAACAGTCTAATTTTTACACTTGATATAAGCAAGAAACGAAAAGTTATAAAATAGAAAATGAAAAAAGTAACTGATAATTTAAAGAGCTGTGTGACAGCTGTTCCACATGAAATGAAAATGATCCAACACAATATGGAATTCATCAAAACCCAATATTTCAGTTTCTAAAATTTTCATTATTTTTGATAAAGTTTGCATTTTGAATTTTTAAGGCGCTTCAAAAAGTCTCTCAAAAAATCTAACATCCTGAAATGGTGAGGAATTACTTACAGAAAACTCTGAACTTTCTGATGAATCCTAGTAATGTGATTGTGTCATATGGAAGACGCCCTGAACTTCTGGCTGGATCAATCATCCCAAACGGCCCCATTGCTTCTAGTTTTACTTTATGTCATCTGATAAACATAAGAGCTCAGCACTGAACTAGGTGATTCTCTTCCACTTAAGTGAGTAATCCATTCAAATTCAGGATTACCAATTGTGAAGTTTTCTGAGTACAAATGCCAACAAGCCAATATGCAGAACTGTTATGGTTGCACTTCCTACATAATTCACATGGATTAAGATTCTAGCACTGACTAAATTTTGAATTCCTTGACCAATTGTATCTCAATTTCTCTAACAGCGTGAAAGTGATTCCTTCTGTAGTGTTTTTCAAAACTACAAAATGAATTTGACAGAAAATCAAAGTTTTCGAAAAATGTATCTTAGTTTCTTTACCATGGTGATGTATTTTTGCTATGTTATTAGACTATTAATATGGTGGTGTATTCTGAACTTAATTACTGCTGCAAATATGTATATATTTCTGATTTTTATATGTTTTTTGTATTGCCGTACCCAAGCCGTACCCAAACCCAAATTTTTTTTTTTGCCGAATCCCGTAGCGGATTCTCGTACCCGTACCCGAATCCAAAAACGAATCGGTAACTTAGTAAAACTTTATACATATGATCATAAATCCTTCATAAATTGGATCATAAATTCTTCATAAAATCTGTCCATAATTGCTTCACAAATCTGCATATATTTTTCTTTTAGATCTGCAATATTCTTCATATAAGTTTGCTCCAACTTTCTGCAATACTCTTCATATTCCCTTATCTAGATCTGCTTGAATCTGCTCTTATTCCTCTTCACAGTATTAGTTTTTAATGATCAGATTAAGGAGCAGAATTTAATTCAAAAATCAACACAATAACACAGTAGATACCCTAGGAAAACCCTCCACTTGAGGGAGAAAAACCCAGCAACAATATATCACTTATATATTGAATGTCACAAAGAATATCTCCTTTACAAAGGGCCGATAAGAAGGCCAATCAGAATCACCGCAATCTGGTGTTAACACAGTAATAATGTAGTGCTACTTGCTGATGACAAAACTCAGCCTTCTACAAAAAATATCGATCAGCACTTGAAGATCTTGTTGCTACACAAAATTTGCTCTAATGAATGACAAGTGAATGGACGAATATGAATGAATGCAAAAGGGACGAATAGTATCTCCTATTTATACTATTCGAATGAGAAGACTCCAAAGGGTGCGATCCTTCAAGGTAGGATGTTGGCCTTAAATGAAAGACATGCCTCTTCAATAAATTGCCGAATGTTAGGAGGTCGGCCTTACACAAATATTAATGTTATTTAGTAAAGGACGTGCCTCAATATAAGGTCGTATCTCCTCATGTCGGCCCTCAATAGCAATGTATAAGAATGAAGTGCCTCTTCATCGAGTATGATGTTGCAATTCAAATAGCTGTTAGGCTACAATTTGAATTGCCTCCAAAAATTGTGTTGGGCTGGAAGATGATCCTGACGCTGCTTCATAACATCAACACTCCCTCTCAGCTAGGGAGAATACTTCCAGCTGAATAAGACATATCACCTCATCGTGATGTCAACCACAATGGCTACTCCCATATGTGGAAAAGAAAGATATCACCTCATCGTGATATCCAACCATCAGCTACGCATGCCATGTATGGGTATGTACAGTGCTCATCCACTCAGCGTGGTGTCACCCTAATCGTGAAAATTCACCATGGCTCTCCCGGAGGGTTGAAAACATAGAGACAAAAATCATCACCAGTTCTTTCATGATGTTGTCGTGATTCACTCACATGACATCCACCATGGCTCCCGGAGGGTGGAAACAGGGCTTTCACACCTCAAATCTCTCAAGAAATGCATTGAGACTTGCACACCTCAAATCTCTCTCAAGAGAAATGCATTAAAAGAAGCGCGACTAAGACTCCCCTTCTTAGCTAGGGCTTCTTTCCTCCCACCCTTACCAAGCCCAGCTCTCAAAGATACACAAACTTTATCTGAGAGAGAGCAGGTGAGAATGTCTGCCATCTACTTACTCATGATCTTTGATATACCTCAGTTGGTGCTTTCTCAATACCATATCTCTGATATAATGGTATTTGATCTCAACATGTTTAGTTCTGTCATGAAACACAGGATTGATAGAAAGCTTCATACAGCTCTGGTTATCACAATGAATGATAGTTGGCTCCATTGATTGTCCAAACAATCACGCAAAGGCTTCAACCTGCTTGCTTCTCACACAAGCTGCAATATACCGACTCTGGCGTACTTAGTGCCTTTGAAGATTGCTTCTGCTTCACCGAGGGGTATCGCCGTAGACCTCAAATTGAAACATCGGGGTGCTCTTTGTTCAGGTAACACACGCCTTGTTGGAATCGGTATATTCCATGTAGCTCCAAAGTCCACTCAGGAAAGAATACCTCAAATATATCCAAACGTATACACAAGTATCTCGAGGGATATGTATTTTGCAACAGATGTATTTGCCTTGGTTCACACATGAGCTGACTAAGTGCACTCATTGCATAGCAAATATTAGATGCGGTGTCTTGATCCAATCAATTTGTCATGCTAGAGTAGGATCACCCCAGGGTCGAACTAGCTTCCTAGGGTCTGAGTCTCCATAGGTGTGAACATGGATATACAGTATCATACCTCCGGTAAGAAATAAATCAACATAAAATTCAAGATCCTTCGTTACCATCTTCTTGAGGGTTGATGAAGCTCCTCTAAATCTTTAAGTACTTGCATCAACCTTACGACCTCTCTTAGGTCCAAGATTTCTGCTTGCTTGCCTTAGAGAAATGTTTTCCCGTGCACACCTTTGATATTGTAGAGAGTTCAGGATTGTCCTCCTCGACCTCATCCCAGATTGCTCTATTCTGAATAGGTTTGCAGAGCTACCAATGTCAAATCTAGATGACTGTCTTGAGCAATTATGATCTCAGCAGCTTAAGGGATCCTCTAAGGATTTAGTACTAGCCTTGCAATACGTGTCTTCACTTCTTCTGTTGAGTTACAAACTCCTCTTGATCGCATAGAGAGATTGCAAAGAAGACTTACGGAGGTGAACTCCCTCAGCCCCACCAACTCAGTCCATGGCTGCAGTTGTGACTTACGCTTGATCATTTCTTTCCAGTGCGGCGGCTTTACCCTCACAAGATACCTCAAGCTTTTCATCACTAAGCAATCTCTCATCACCTTCTTGCTTCTCGATCCATCCTGGAAGCGATATAGAGAGAGATTACAAACAGTTTATAACTATCAAAAGAGAAATATATCAAGGCTAAGAATCATACAAGGTTTACTATCTGGGGTTATAGCATGAATACATAAGAATTTATGAACAATATTAAAACATGAATAAATAAATCAACCTACAAGAGAAATATATCAAAAGATCAGAATGAAGGGATAAAGAAACTTATCTTTATTGAATTCTGATATAACTCTTTCTTCCATCTTTTATTCCTCTCGAGAGTGCTAAACTCAGCACAGCAAAAGACAATTTGAACAACTATAGATTTTTTTTGAATGCATTATGCAGTTAGCATGAAGAACCAACCCTCTCCAAGAGTCAAGGCTCTATCACAGTTCATGCATTAGAGAATGATATCGATGTGACCAACTTATCACCATCGAAATTGCAGTTCTCTTTTTATTTTAGAGTCACACTCAGAAATCTTCACAACTAGCATGAAAAATAACTTGCAAATAATAATTTGAATCTTCAAAGGATCTTATGCCAGTGAACACAATTCAAGAGAAACCACGATCTCTCTTTACTAATTACACATGATCCAAATAAATGATATAACTGAAATTCAGCCTAGAAAGGTGATTTCAAACAAAACAAAGAATACTTATCTCTTTAAATATTCTGATGGATGCAATTACTGGACACAGTAAGATACGCTGCTCTTGTGCTCAAATTAGTCCACAACCTTCACGGCTTGAACATAGACCCCTAGCAAAGTTAAATTTGAACATGGTCTTGACCGTTCAAATTTGCGATGCATTATGTTTCCTGTTGCAACCCACCAGATTATGAAACAAATGCAACACGCTTACTAGCAACACACGATGAATGAAGGTGACACAAAATGATCTCATCCACTGGATCACAATTCAAGAGAAAACATGATCTTTACTACACACATGATCAAACAAACGTTATCAGATCTGCACAACTCAGCAGATTGAGTTTCACATAAAAAAAAATATAAACAACAAAAAAAATACTTATCTCTTCGATGTAGTAAAGGCCTCTTTTATGACAGCATACACTCAACAATTATATGCTCAACACAAATATCCATAACCAACATATTGGTGACAATATTTCTCCTCTTTAATCTTCTTGTGTTGTACTAGCAAGAGATCCACTCAATATCCTTGGTGCCTTCCAAGCACATGATAAAACATTGCACTCGAATTTGTTGCCTTCGATTACCTTACAAACATTCACGACTTCAAGGGATACCGATACCAAAGAAGTATAGGCCACACTTTACACAGATAATTATTTTTGTAGGCAGCCCTCACAGGGTGCCCAAACATACATATCTTCGGCCCCTATAGATCACGCTCCACTTTACCGTACTGCAGTTCACACTACAGAAAGAACAATGACCATTGTATACTTTCTTTGCCAGTGGATTACAATGAGATTAGGACATTCTACCTTTATTCGATACCAAGCAATGACAGCTATATAGATAATTGATTTGCATCCTCCAAATACAAATTTTTCAACTAGCATCAGACTATTATAGTAATCTCAATGCAATGCCAATACCTATATGCAAACTTAATACAAACTGTAGTATCACCGTTGCTGTTAAGAGAACGACTTAGAAAATGAGGACATAGTGCTAATGTTGATAAATGACTTAGCAAATACAATTTATAATGCAATCAAATGCAATACGATATTATAGGAACCTGGTGTTCAACCACTCCCAACATGGCTTCAAGGAACTTGGCTGGCAAGAACCGCTTACACCATCTCATATATCACGTGCAAAGTCGGCAAATCTCTGAAGCTTCAATTCCTTGAGAGAATTCAACAGATCATAGCACAAAATCCTTGAATCGATGGATATGACTTCCTGGAATTTCTCGGTGAATGATCTTCAGAAAGAGAATCCACAGATCATTTAATTGAGTGACTAAAGATGTTGCCTACTTCCACCACCAGAGCATATAGATGGAGATAATACTCGGCTCCCAAGAAGGCGAAATAAGAATGAGATGAGTTCCCGATCCTCATGAGTATAGAGGCATGGTCGAAGCATGACTCCCGTATTGTTGATCTCTATGAATGTTGAAAGCGGAGGGAGAAGTGACGCAACCTCATCCACAGCTTTGCCCAGACTATAACTCCCTCAGGCTACTTGACAAATCTGATCAAGATCTTCCTTATACCCACTCTAATACCATGTTAGTTTTTAATGATCAGATTAAGGAGCATAATTTAATTCAAAAATCAACACAATAACACAGCAGATACCCTGGGAAAACCCTCCACTTGAGGGAGAAAAACCCAGCAACAATATATCACTTATATATTGAATGTCACAAATAATATCTCCTTTACAAAGGGCCGATAAGAAGACCAATCAAAATCATCACAATCTGGTGTTAACACAGTAATAATGTAGTGCTACTTGCTGATGACAAAACTCAGCCTTCTATAGAAAATATCGATCAGCACTTGAAGATCTTGTTGCTACACAAAATTCGCTCTAATGAATGACAAGTGAATGGACGAATATGAATGATTGCAAAAGGGACGAATAGTATCTCCTATTTATACTATTCGAATGAGAAGACTCCAAAGGGTGTGATCCTTCAAGGTAGGATGTCGGCCTTAAATGAAAGACATGCCTCTTCAATAAATTGCCGAATGTTAAGGATGACCGCCTTACACAAATATTAATGTTATTTAGTAAAGGACGTGCCTCAATATAAGGTCGTATCTCCTCATGTCAGCCCTCAATAGCAATGTATAAGAATGAAGCGCCTCTTCATCGAATATGATGTTGCAATTCAAATAGCCGTTAGGCTACAATTTGAATTGCCTCCAAAAATCGTGTTGGGTTGGAAGATGATCCTGACGCTGCTTCATAACATCAACACACAGTCTGCTCTTAAAATCTGAATAATATTCATTTAATACTTGCTTTCAAAACCTCCAAACAATCTTCTTTTATATCATGCAAAGGGGGCCAACTTTATGAAAGTATACGATCCTTCACGATGGTTACAACTCCTTTTATACATATGTACGTTTTCACCAACCTTGGGTGCACCACTTAAGGGTCGCCCCTATAGAAAAATTAATTTAATTTATTTCAAACCTCACCAAATGTGGCAACATATGGAGGAGTCAGTTAAAGAATTTATTTCCTTCATAAGAAGTCGGCCTTGTAAAGAACCTAAACTTAATTCATATGAATTCCATTGCTGCCATTGTTGTAATGTCCTCTTCTCAGCACTAGTCCTCTCTGAGACCTTTAGCCTATTTCGGAGTCCCGTAGGCTAGTTGGAGGCAGTATTAGAGTTTCCTATTTTCTTGGAGGTATCTTTTTGGTTTTTCAGTAGTTGGTTGTAGGAGTTTGGTAGTATGTTTTCTAGGTCTTTCTAGGTTTTTCAGAGAGTTTTGGTGGGTTGTCACATGCATTTTTATCAGCGACTATTTTTGGACTTACTATTTTTAGTAAGTTACGACGGCTACTTGGATGTGCTCAAATGGTGTTTGGAGTCACTATTTTTAGCAGTATACTATTTTTAGTAAGTGCTATTTTTGGTAGTGTGTTTTGGCAGCAGTTCAACACTCAATTACTATTTTTGGTAGTGTGGAAGTGGATTCTCCAGCATTCTTGGAGTTTAGAAAAGGAAAGGTTAATAACTTATGTTATATTTTAATGTTTCCTTTTGGACCCCACTCCTAGGCAACATGACTTAAGTTGTTTTAAAAATGTGGACTCATGACTTGGACGCCAAAGTTGGAGATATTTGCAAATTTAAATGATAATTTGATGCTTGATAAAGTGGACGCCAAAGTTGGATGCTATATAAAGTCAAAAGCTTTTAAACGAATATTATATTTGTCCTAGGAATGTGGCGTCCCTTTTTGGAGGGAAATTGGGTTTAAACTTTTGGGTTTTGGGCTTATAAATAAGCCTCTCTCCCTCTCATTTTGGGTTATGCAATTTTATTATAACGAAGTGCTGCTGGAATCATTTCAGACTCTTGGGCTTTGAGGATGATACCCCTCCAAACTTTCTTGAGTTTCGAGTTTGCAAGACAACTCCTAGCTGAATAGTGGATGCTTCTTCATTTAGAGGTTGTAGTCGAGTGTAAATTGGCAGTGGCTTCTTGCAAGTTTTTAGTTATTGTGGGTTTTGATGCTTTCTAACATTTTGGTGAGGGTGTGAGTTTTCTATTTGGTGATCAGTTTTGGAGTGATTTTATTAGTTTTTAAGTTGCTGGTTTGTGTATGGTTGATGCACTTTTTTTTGCATTGATTTGAGGAGGTGAGATAATTTTGTGGGTACTGTTTCTATGCCTCTTCTATAATTGGGCGACCCATCTTGTCGATTTTGGTGATTTTTGAAGGTTCTTGTGAATTTTGAGGCAAGGTCAACATTCCTAGGGAGGTCGTACCACTTTTGGAGGTGCCTTGGAATCCGTGCTTGGGTGTTGGTGCGGCTTCAAGATGTCTAGCAGTTGGAGTTTGGATGCCTAGGCCTGCTTGGTCATTTGCTACTGATTTGAGGTCATTCCGATGAGTAGTTTGGGAGATATGAGCTTTTTAATGAGGTGCTGGTTGGTGTATCCGGTTCGCTGGCTAGAAAATCAGACTGTTGTCAGTTTATATCAGATCTGATATATTCACGGTACTTGCTTGTTTTATGTTGCTTAATTGTTCTTATGTTGCAAGGACTGATCTATATTGTATTAGGCTATCATTTTGAGTAGTTCTTATCATCTTATCATGTATTTGACAATCAATGTAACACTGATTTAGTAGTACTAATCAGCTTCTTACTTTCAGTTATTTTTGTATTACACTCTTGCTAAATGAATGGTTGATTTTGCTTTACTTTCTTGTTGCCCACTGAAAAGTGGAAGTGGCTGGCTATGCCGCCAAGTACTTTGCTTTGCTTTCCTGTAGCCCACTGAAAAGTGGAAGTGGCTGGCTTTGCCGCCAAGTATTTTACTTTTCTCTATTGGTTGGCTTGCCGCCAATCGCTCATTTGTACTTTTACAATTGATATTGTATTCAAATCCCCTTACACCGTATGCTTTCATCTTGCCCACTTTGAGATCTAGGTGATCAAAAAGTGAAGGGTTGCTTCTAGTTTGCTTATCATTACCTTGGGCTAATGCTAACGAGTGCAAGTTGTGCTTTATTTTGGGAAAAACTAAGGGGGTATTTTACAATTGTCTTGTAATAAGTCGGTCAAGATTAATTACTTAATTTAAGTCATATTGTGGATATGGTTGGCCAGCATGCTAATATCTTGACCATGTTTCTTATGTCTAATATGCTTTCAATGTAACAGCAAGCTACCATAAACCATTAATCCATTGAGTCTGCATACTTGAACGGTGCCTATCCAGTCTTGGAATGCCCACCATATCTTTCCATTCGCTCTCAAATTTCAACTACAAATAGCAAACTACATTTTAATACCACCTCTAGATCTTGTCATTCTCAAATCATCTTGACATCAGTGACAAACTATCCATGCCCCTTTGACATCAATGACAATATTTCCAACAACATTTCCCTATGTTACTTTCCCCAAGCATATGGGAAATAAAAAATGGGCTTATGGGTAATCCAAAATCTTATTGGAAAAGGGGACATGATAGGTGACGATTGGGTTACTTCCCATTCAACTTTGTAAGGCTCATTCAACTTTGCAAAGGCCCATTACATTTGGAGACTCATAATCCGAGTTACACTTTATCTTCATGTTGAAACTATGTTGTGTTACCTGAAATTTCTCCACTGATTTCAAGACATTGCCCTCAGAGACTACATTGTACTTCTCT
>VDFB02000015.1:167733673-167769178 GCA_007258455.2 Sequoia sempervirens | reverse complement strand
CTAAGCATTGCAAATGGAAATGCACAGTGGGAACAAAAATTGGAGAAGGAGAGAAAAAGAAATGAAAGATTGAAGGCAGAGCTGATGGAAGCAAAAAATGAAATTAAGTCTTATCAAAATAAGTTATCTTCATTTTGAAGAGAAACAATGAGGCATATGAAACAAAAGATCTAGGATGAAATAATACAGGGGATTGATCATTTGTGTGACATGTTCCAATTGATTGATGCTATCAGACAACATCATAAGAAGCTCAACAAATATTTAATGGAGAACAAAAATGTGTTGGCATTAGAGAAATCAACAAATCAAATTCAACAAACAGTCTACAAACCCAGTTACAATGTTTTGAAATAAAAAAGGATTACTAATCAGCTTGCTACATCAATGACGTTGTCATCTATCATTGAAAAGTGTTTGAAAATGCATGACACATAGAAATATTTGCATTTGGTTGCAGACAAGATGAAGAAGGTGGATGAAAATTTAAGGAAATTCACAGAGCTTAGTTTACCAGAGGCTTTTGACACAAATGAGTGATTCATTGGATGGAATGATTTTAGAAAGAAGATGGAGGATGCAAGGAAGATTGATTTGGACCAGTTTCCTCAAAACCTAGATGTGGTGACCTATTTGAATTCCATCAAACCATTGCTAACCTTGAATGCAAAATTGACTGAAGAATCCAAGACAAGTTCCAATTTGAATCATGAATTGTTAACAAATCTTCAAGTCAAACAACACAAGTTAGAACAAATGACAATTCCAACACCTGAAGAGTGGAAGTTGCTAGAAAAGGTGATGCAGTGATTTAACTTTTGATAATATGAGTTTCCAAGTTCCAACTCAGCTCTGTGCAGAGTTGTCTTTGAGCAAGATTTTGCATTGCCAATGTCTCTATGTATTCCTTCATGTGATACAATGATAATCAATTTAAAAGCTCAAATTCAACTTCAGTAATGTATTGATGTTCAATTATCTATATTATTCATTATATCATTTGAAGAAAAAGTCTAGTAGTGGTTTCAACTTCTAGATACACTTGTTATTATGTTCAATGTTGTATATGCTACTAATACTATTGTTAATATGTTATTAATCTAATTAGCATTGAGTTGAGTGATGAATCACTGAGCACATGCTCAACTTTTACTTTTAACACAATTAAAATATGAACTATAAGGTGATTTTAATTCCAGGCATCCATAATCTTAGTGAAATTGCATTACAATTCACACATCAATACTCAATCTCCATGACTACTTAGCATATCCACTAAACATTTATATGAATTCATGTCATGGATTATCTATTATTGGAATTGGAATGATGGATTTTTGGTTCATTGCTACTAAGTTTTGGTGAGGAGAACAGTTTTGGTTCTTTTCCTAACCTTAGTCGCTAGCCCTCAGAGTTTTATAACCTTATCCCGGAGTTCTAAATTTTCATAACTCCCCTATTCCTCGACATGGTTGATGGTTCACTTTTTTGAGTTGCAAGTCTTTCTTGGTCATCTTTCTAGTCGATGGGTCGAAGGTTTGGAAAAATTCAAAACTTCAGACTTTGGTTCTAAGGTTTCAAGTTTCAGCGACCACGTGACATTATGGACTTATCTTTCCTTTCAAAGGTGCCATCATCTGACATCTCATTGAATGCTATGTACGGACTAAACTTGAGTTGTCTTTTTAGTAATTTCCAAAAGCATGCTATGTATGGACTAATGTAAAATACAAAATATAATATAAAATATAAAATATCACAATTTCATGGAATATTACAGCATAAAATATCATCAACTACAGTTTGACTTTGGAATATGATTCATGAAGTGCAAGATAAAATAAAATATCATGAAGTGCAATGATTCACAATTTCATTGAATACAATATAAAATATCATCAACTACAATATGGAATAATGGAATTTGATCCTGGGATCCATGAAGTGTAATATAAATACCTAAAAGATGCTAATTCTCTTGAATCTCTTCCATTTCCCAAATGGACTGGGGGTCCTCAATCTAACGTTCATCATCAGATAAAGTAAAAGGGTCATCTTGAATTTGATTCCAAGTCTGGTCTTCATTTTCTTCGGACTGTGTCTCAAATTCAACATTCGTTGTGTCATTTTTGTCAATGTCAGCTATCTGAGTCCCATTGCCACTACCAGTGCCACCAGTAGCAGCCTTTGGAATTGGAGTGTTGCACAACAACCCCTCTTCTTTCACATGTGGACCTCCAGATTGTGAGTGCCCTTTCAAAAGGAAATTTTTTGACATTATATGTGGTTCCTTTCATCCTCAAGCAATTTTCCAAATTCTTGTCTAGTTTGTTTCTTAACTTTGATTTCAAAAACTTCAATGTACTGAAAACTCTCTCATCCTCCACTAACCCCAATATCATTATTTGACATAAATTAGCAAGTTTGAAATATTCTGATATCGAACCACACAATATTTCACTCTGACCTAACTTTGTCCAAACCTTTTTTATTGATCCTAGTTCAAAGGCCTTGTCCTTTCCCATGGATTTATACTGGTCCCTCATAGCTGTTGCAAAACTCCCACATTGTTTTCTATGCTTAGCTTCATCTAAGATTCCTTATATTTTCTTCTCATTGTATGTTACAGTTTTCAAAAATTGTTCAATCAAGATTTTTACCTAAGCATGAAAAAATGTGGGGTTATCTTGATTTTCCCAAAATTGAGGATACACAATACTCGTGGCTTCAAGTATTTCATGTCAAGGGAATCTTTGACAAATCTCTAAGGAAAGATATTTTGCAATTTCCTTCAAATTATCACCAACAAATTTAACAATGCCTTGAAAATCTTCCCGGTTAACAACTACTTCTCTGCTAGAGCGCCTGGTTGTCTTACACTGGTACATTTGTATCTCATATCCAAATACACAGATGCATAATTTCCCGCTTGCATTAACTGTAAATAATTATCAGGATCATTCAAATTAGTAATTTTTTGCCACATGAAATAATTTGGGCCATCTTGTGTTAGATCTAGATATAGATGATCGAAGGCCAAGTATGTAAGTTTACGTAGATTGGAATATTCATTAATATACATAGTTATATCTTGGGCTTTCTTCACAAGCTCATTCATCACATCCAACATGGGGAGAAGACTAGTTAAAGTCAAGAGTATCTCTATATCGCTTAACCTATGTAAGAGGTTAGGAGCTTTCTCTACTATGTTGTGATGCTCGTACATCACTCCAATCAAAGATTGATATTCTAAAAGAACTCGTTGTGCTGGTCCATGTAGGGAGATCCATCTGGTATCAACATCCTTAAGAAGCTTGTTTCCTAGTGTTATTCCCTTAGCAAAATTTTGAAATTCTGTGAAACTTTTAAGACTTCGGCAGAAGTATGCATGGATCTCGCAGACTAGATTTTTGACTTTTGATACTGTAGGAAACTTGCTAACAATTTTGAATGCTAAATTCATTCTGTGGACTATGCAGTGAATGCCAAGCATGTATGGTGCACAAGTAGTTTGTAACTTTTTGCAAACACCAGTCCTTTGACTTTGCATCATTGCAGCTCCATCAGCTCCTGCACACACCAACTTTTTTGCAATTGTCAACTCATCCATACCTGCAATTTCATTTAAAGATTTTTTGACTTGTTCAAATATATTTTGCACTGTTGAACTGATCTTCATTTTATGAACATAGAGAAGATGATCTTGGTGAACATATTTTTGTACATTATACAAATACATATAGACCCAAGAAGTATTGTCTACCGCAGTAACTTCATCTAAAGATAATGCAATGAAATTTGACTCTTTTACTTTATCCTTTAAATCTTCCTTTTCCATTGCAGCAAGACAATTTGCCCAATCCCATCCAACGTTTACTGACCAATGTGACAAGGGATAGTGAGGAACATTCAAATAAGATAATGAACCATAATATTCTGGGTAGTTTGTCATAAGATGCCCTCTGGACAAAATATGAAAAAAAACACTCATCTGAACAGTTTTTGATAGATTTTCTCCTTCCATTGCTTTTCCAAATCAAGCCTCAAGTGTACCTTTACATGCAACAATGTTTTTCATTCTCTTTTCATGCTCTTCATAATCTGTGGCATACTTAACATGAAGACATTCTTCCTTTGATTTCCATTGTATGACTAATTCTTCCTTTCCATCTATGACTTGTTTTTCATAAAATTTACTGATATGCTTTTCTATAGTGTCAATCTTTAGCTGCAATGTCTTGGATCTTCCACATTTCCAACTACAAATCTTACATTTGGCCAATGTTTCCTTTTCAATATCGTTTGCATTTCCAATCCCCACTAGTACTATGAATGGGTATTTTGACAACCAACCAAGTTGAAAACTCTTTGTCATTTCCCACTTGCGCCCCCTTTTTGGTTTATTTTTCCTTTTCTTGCTACCAACATCATCATCCTCATCCAATTCAGTTATCTCATTCTGGCTAACCAGGCCCAAGGTATCACTTGGAACATCTTTTGCAGTATTGCTATCCTGATTTGATATATTTTGATTTAAATCAATCACAATCTCAACTTGACCTTCTGGTGGCAGTGAGGTATTGGGAATGCTACCAATATTTGGTGGAACAATTGATGATGTAGCTCCATCTTGACTTGATGGATCAGAAGCTTTGGCAATTGAAAAGTAAGACTGTATGGTACATCTAAGATTTGGGCATTTTGATGGCCTCCCAGTCTCTTCACCACCCTGAGGAGCGACAAGAGTCTCTTCACCACCCTGAGGAGCCTAAGGAGTGGCAGGAGTCTCTTCACCACCCTGAGGAGCAGTAGGAGTCTCAAGAGCGACATGAGTCTTACCACCCTAAGGAGCGGAAGTAGTCTGAGAAGCGACATGAGTCTCTTCACCACCCTAAGGCGGGAACCTTGCCACCACGAGGAGATGGAAGGATTGAGAAACAGCGAGTCTCTTCACCCTGCGAGGAGTAGTGGGAGCCTTACCCACTACATGAGTGCGTGACATATTGATCTCTAATTCCCCCGACATATTCATCTCTCACTTCCAATAAAAACTAGAAAAAAATGTCTTCTTTTTTAAGGAAAAAGAATAATAATATAGATCCAATTACCTACTCAATGTCATCTTTAAGACTGAAGCTAGAATGGAAAATAGATAAAGAAAACTTATTATTATAACTAATAACACTATGAAGAAATGATCACTCACCCTTAAGTCTACGTTTTTGGCTTTCGTTGAATTCCGAATATATGACACTTTCAATTGTATTTATTTCCATTCATGGAATGGATTAATATTAAATCACATATCAAATTCAATACCATGGAATACAAACAAATTTTTTTGGCTTTTCCTAAACTTAGTCACTTGTCCTTAGAATTTTATAAACTTATCACAGAGCTCTAAATTTTCATAAGTTCATGATTCCTGATCTTGGTTGATGGTTCACTTTGTTGAGTTACAAGTCTTTCTTGGTCATCTTTTTACTTAGTGCATAAGAAGTTTTGAAAACATTGAAACTTCAAGTTTAGTTCCTAACTTCTAAGGTTCCACTGTTGAAACCAAGAATGGAAAGAGATAAAAAGAAAGCATTATTACAACTAATAACACTATGAAGAAATGATCACTCACCTTTCAAGTCTACATTTTTGGCTTCGCAGTTCACTGAATTCTAGTTTTGAATGGAGAAGTAGAACCTCATAACTGAACAAAATGTGTAAGAAATTAAGAATAAATGACACTTTCTATTGTATTTATATCAATCCATGATTCCATATTTAGCGAATAATATGGGATTTTTAAATGGTATATTAAATATTTGTCGAATCACACATGCTTATACAATGTCGTTGTAATTTTCAAGGTGAAATGTGTCCTCAAATGTAATTATTTTTTAATGTTATTGGTGAAATAGGTCCTCATGAGCAACTTTTTATCAATTTTAATTGGCGAAATAGGTCTTCACAAGCAACTATTTATAAATTTTAATTGGCGAAATGGGTCCTGATACAATGTTGTTTTAATCGTATTGATGAATATGTAGGTGTTTTATTAAATGCTTTCAAGATTCCAGGCAAAAATATTAGTTGGTCCAATTGAAACGCATAGTTTGAAAATGGAAAATTTGTTGCTTAAATATGCCTCATAAAAAAACTAATTGGCGAATGGACATGCATTGGACCTATACTTTATAAAATTCAGGCAATTTGGACACCCTGTTCGGAGTGAGAATTTGCCAATTTTGACTTTGACAATTCCTAGAATTCGCCAATTGGGGAAGATTTGCCACTAAATTTTTCCCTAGAAGTGTGATAGAGAGAATGAGAGAGAGAGGAGGGAAGGAGGAAGGAGGAGAGATTAAGAGATAGAGAAGGGAGGGTGAGAGATAGGCAAAGATGGATAGGTTAGATAAAGAGTAGAGAGGGAAGGTGGGTGCAATGTAGGAAGATAGGGAGAGAAGGAGGAAGGTGGAGAGATTGAGAGAGAGAAAGAGGAGGGAGGGAGAGAGAGGTATAAGGATAGATTAGATAGAGTGAAGTAGAGAGGGAAGGTGGGTGGGAGGAAGAGAGAGAGGGGGGAGATAGAGAGAGTGAGATAGAGAAAATTAGAGAGGGAATAGAGAGAGGGATGGAGGGAGAGAGAGAGGTGAGATAGACATAAGTATAGAGGGAAGGAGAGAGTGTGAGAGAGAGGTCTAGAGCATAAGGGATAAACAATGAGTGCGATAGAGCGAGAAAGATGATACAACTTGTTAATTATTGAAATTTAACGTCCTAATTATTGATATTTCACATGTTGATTACTAAAATTTTGCTATCTGAAAAATTGTAAGATCTTCAAAAAAATAGAATTTGAATTATAACTCCTAGAGATCTGAAACCATTCTCAAACATCCTGAAACTATATACACGAAATATAACTTAAAGTATAAGAAAGTAAATGTCCATATGTAAATGTCAACTTATACTTTCCCTAAAAGATAACAAGAAGAAAGAGACAAGAAAAAGAGAAGAATTTTTTTTGATGTAGACCAAAACGTAGTGTGTTATAACGCGCTCGCATTTTGGAAATGTTTTTTTGGTTTCAAAAAATGCACATTTTTTGAACTCAAAATATGCACATTTTTTGAACTCAAAATATGCACATTTTTTGAACTCAAAATATGCACATTTTTTGAACTCAAAATATGCACATTTTTTGAACTCAAAATATGCACATTTTTTGAACTCAAAATATGCACATTTTTTGAAATTTAAACCATAATGCGAGCGTGTTATAACACGCTTGGGTTATGGCTTGGCAATGACTGAGCCTAGGCTTAGTCACTACCAACCCATAACGCGAGCGTGTGGGAGCATGTTTTACTATAACACGCTCGTATTTTTGCTATTTCAGGATGAAAGAGTAAATTGGCCACTTTTTGGCCCCCCATCTTTTTGCACTTTCCCAGAGGGGGAGATGTAGAGAGATATTTAGAGGGATAGAGAGAGAAAGGAGAGGAGGGAGGGAGGGAGAGGGAAGGAGTGGAGGGAGAGGGAGAGAGAGTGGTGAGATAGAGGGAGAGGTAGGTAGAGAGAGGGAGAGGGGAGAGAGATATAAATATATCTAGAGGGATAGGGAGAGAGGGAAGTGTTGATGGGTGTTTTATGCACTTCTCAACATAGGTAATGTATAGGTGCATCACCCCTCTTGAAAGGCAATCTCCAACAACAAGTTGTTGAAAATCACCCCAAGGTCTCTCGGGTGTAAGGTCATGAATTTCTTGGAATGTCTCAGTTGTTTTGATGTGTTCTTGTTGGTAATCACAAGGTAGACTTATGTAAGTTAAGTTGGATGAGAATTGGATCTTCTAATGGAGTTCTTAAAATGGGAAAGTGATTGCACAATTGTTGTAGGTTCGAGTAGCAGTCTAGAACTCTTATTTTAACTTTAGATTTGGCTTTACAATGTGCAATGAACCTTGTTCAAAGTCACTATTAAAAAAAAAAAAAAGGGCAGGGAAGAGAGGAAGTTCCTAGACCTGAAACTAGCAATGAACAGTGATAATGGAGGACCCTATTGCGAACAACCTTCCTAAAACTGAGTTCCACAACCAAATTTCCTCAGTAACATGAAACTAGTGCAATCTTCTAAGGACTGCAAATCTTTGACCATTCATTCACCATAAGCATGAATAAAAGATAAAAATTTAGTGCAGCTTTCAATTTATGCCCAAACTAACATTACACAATTATAGTTATTTATCATCAATAAATAGAAAAACGTATGGACAAGGAAGGTTGCCAACACAACATAATTCTTCAATATCAATGCACAACATTAACTAAACTACTAAAGAAAGCTAAAACATATAGAACAACAAAGCTAATCTACTCAAATTCACTAACTATGAGAAGAAGAATCATGCAACATAAAGTTGAAACTCAACAATCCACTGAATCAATGAATTTCTATTAAAATTCTAGCAACATATCTTTACAACAACTCAACTCTCTCTTGAAAATGGGAGGAGACCCCCTATTTATAGTGTCCAAAAAGAAAAATGAATGACCAAGATTTAATCTCATTGTGTGGCCAAGATTCACTACAAATTAGGGTTTCACCTACCCCTAAATATATTGCCAAGTCCAACTTCCATGTCTCCATGAGCTAGTGGTCACTATCTACCAAAGCAAGCTCCTTTTCCCAGGATCTCTCAAGTATCTTGAGGATAGCCTCAATCTTGGGATATGTGATCCTATATAACTTTGGGAAGTCGGTGCATAATTTCCTTATTCCTTGAGTATCTTTTGTACCTCTAGGAACTTGTTTGTTTTCCTGACAGTGCGGCCTATGCCCATATTTCCATTATAGATGACCTGTTGGAACCAGTCCTCCATGGCTATTGTCCAATTCTTTCTTCTCTCCAACTTATCAATGTGGTCCTTGGACAACAGTTGCAGTGGCACTGATGATATAGTAGGGAGTTCCTCAGCCGACGACCATTGTTGAATGTAAGTTGTTAGATCCACCACCTGTGCTTTTAACTCCTCTTTGGAGGTCTTATCCTTATTCATTTGGTGCATGATGGTGGTGACAAATCCCTAGAGATGGTCGATTTTATGCTCCCTTGTTATTGTTCCCAAATCAATGGTAGAAATATTATAGCTTACCCCCTCTTCTCCCACCACCAGGGTAGCTATCTACATTGTTCTGGATCCTGATGCATCCATTGTCATATGAGATCTAACCTTTGGATTCTTCTCTTTCTTTGTACTTATTTGGGCTCAAGCCAAGATGGCCTCCAACCTTGCCTTTGGATCCCTAGGAGGCAGAGTCTTCTTTTCTAATTGTTTCTCTAGCCATTCAAGCATCTAAGACTCCTCTTTTGGTGATTCATGATCACCTTCTTCCTCACGAGTGCATTGGATTTCCATTGCTTTGTCACCTAGAGCTTCCTACTCTATCCTTTCTTCTTCATCAAAATCCTGAATGAATACAGTTTCTTTTCTTGGGGACTCGGTGGATGCATGCTCCTTGGGGCTATCCTCCCCTTCAATGGTTTTCTCTTCTTCCTCTTGGTTGTGCCCATGTTCTTCATGATGTTCTATCTCTGGGATTCTCTTCATGGCTTCAGCCTCTTCTTCAGGCTTGTCTTCTTCTTTTTCTTCCTTTTCCTTTTCTTCTTGCTCTTCGAAAAGAGGCCTCTCTTTATCATGCTTGGAGCTTTCATCTTGTTCCCTAAGTGGAGGCTCAGTATTCTTCTCTTCATCGAAGGGTTTTTTTTCTACTTCTTCCTCGATGTTCTTGAGTTGATGAGCCAGCTCCTCCTCGAGCTCCGGGTTGAAAGTTTCCACAATATATTTTGTGTCGATCTCCTCAGTGTCTTCCTCGGATGACTGTGATTCTTCTTCCTCTCCTTCACACACCACCTTATCAATCACTAGGTGCTAGTACTCATGGTTCTCATGGTAATCTTCTGCTTCTTCTCCCATCTCCTTAGTAGCCTCCCTTTCTTGCCTCTCCAATTCTTCTGATATCTGCATTTTTGCTTTCATTTATGGTGGTTCGATTGGAGGCGTAAGGACCGGAAGGCCAACAACAACTTGTGCTAGGGAAGCCTGCATAGTAGGGTTCATGAATACCCCAAAGAGCTCCATTGGCATGTTTTGTATGTGCCTAGAAAAGGCTTCTAGAAGCAATAGGGGAGGCATTGTAGTTGTCGTTGCAGTGGTAAGTGGAAGAGAGATGGATACAAACATGGAGGAGGAGGAGAGCAGACAGGTGGTGGCAGAGGAAGAATCGATCACCATTACCTGTGTAGTAAGAGGGGTGGAAGCAAGGTGGAATGAGATATCCACCGTGAGCGAAGAAGTGGCAACCATCACCTGAGAAGTAGGAAAAAGGGAAATAGTAGTGGCAACGACAGCAGTGGTGACTGCGAGAGTGGAGGCAGCAAGTGGGGACTTTGGTTGCTCAACCTCTTGTTCTTCTCCTTCATGGAGCAATTCCTCCTGGATGGTTGGCATCTCTAAGAAACTGTCAGATGTCTTTGATTTCTTGGAAGGTTCACCTTCCAAGGCCTTCCTTGAGTACACCCTAGGCTTAGGCTCTCGTTCAACCGTCTCTTTTCTCTTCCTTGATCGTGTAGTGGGAGGATATTTTGAAGTTTCTCCCATCGGGGCAACAACAGCAAAGGCACTACCAGTCTCGCTTCTTGGCTCATTTTCAAGCTCACCATATGTTAGGGTAACCCCCCGTAGCTTCAATTGGGAAATATTCCCGTCAATCCATTCTTTTGTTCTTGCCTCAACCGGCTTCATCAGAATATTGAGGTCATTGACCTCTTCTTCATTCCAGTCAATTAATGGCAGTAGGAGATTGGAAACTACACCGTATCGAGGATCAATCACTGTATTTTCATCCTCCACTATTTGATCTGGCACAGGGAACAAGTTGAACTTCTTGATGAAGTATGTCACCATGCGCATGTAGTTCCTCATTCGCACTTCCTTCGTCATCTCTACAGTTGGTCCAAAAGTCTTCAACATTATGTACGTGGGAATGTTCAATCCCGACCATTTTCCTAAGCTTTCCGTATGGATCCATCTGCAACCAGAAAGTGTGGAGCTTCATGTTCTATTCCACAAGTACTTTATCAAAATAGTCTGCATACTAGGATGTGTGGAGTTCATACATTCCTTGGCCGAAGGAGAGGGGATAGGGAATCCCCACCCTATGTTTTTCGCTTAGGAGGGCATGTGCTCGTTGTAGTTGCTGAGAGAGTTCAAGTAGTATCAGCTGGTCATTTGGGTACCAGGGCAACTTATATGGTTTCTCTAAGAAACATTAGGCTCAAAGGTAGGTAAACTTTGTAAATTGAATAAATAGGAAGGAAAAGTAGCAGAGGAAGGAATTAGCACTATGGGAGACTCTCCTTTCAAAGTCACCTCCAAGCATTCTGATAATATGGCATAAAGGCATCATTGACTCTGCAATAGTCTTTCTTAAAGTTCCAGAATTGAAGTTGGGGATACCTGGCATAGACCTTCAATTCCCTGCCTGGGGCTAGATTTGGTGCTACGAATAGTCCCCTATATTGGACACAATTGGCAAGAAAATAGACCAGGTATGATGTCATATAAGATTGTGAAGTCTTCTTCACTGCCACAAATTGCTTGTGCAGGAACTGGCTGATCATCCCTGCCCAATAGAATTTGGTTTCCCCTCGAATTATTTCTTCTACAAAGTATAGCATCCATTCCTGAAAGAAGGCTGCAATTGGAAGGCCCATAACTCTACTTAATAGGGTTACCAAATCATGGTAATCCTCATAGAAATCACTACAGAAGAGCTCTTGGGGCACTTTATTTGCATTGCCCCTCTTCCCCTTCAGCAAGTACTGGTTGATAAGCTTCTTGCACTTGAGGGGATCAGTGTTCGACATCTCCTTACCATATTCTTTGGATGTTTCCTCCATCTCACTGAAGGTAGGGATGTGGAAGGTCTTCCCTATTGACTTGGCAGATAGATCAACTAGTATATTCCCATCCTTGTCTACAATTCTTCTAGAATCCTCTTGATATGCCTCCCTGTAGGCCATCACAAGCTCGGGAGAAATCAGAGCGGGCAGGAAACTGACAACCTTGGCCAATCCACTGCTTCTAATTCTTCTGGCATTTTCTATTGTGGGGTTGATCCAGACCCTTTGCTTGAATTCATTAATATCTATATGTCCCAGATTTGTATCTAAGATCTCCCTCCAATCTGTGGTGACCTTGGAGTTGAGGGGTTTCCCTTGGAACTTGTACTTCATTTGGTCTTTATCCTCTTTTCCTCGGGGTGCTTTGGTTGGCTTCTTTCCCTTTTCTTTCTCCACGGCCGCCTTTGAAGGTCTTGCACCTAGTTCAATATATCATGCGGGCAAGAAAGCAGTAAACACATTCGAGCATAAAACATGGGAAAGTTAGCCAAAATCCAAAAAGATGATGTCACATTAGATAATTCATCACTTAAAGATCCTAACATCTCTTTCAGATCAACATTAGCCTTTCACTGGAGGGAGTTATAACAATTCGGGCCCAGAGGTGCAGACTTCCCTGGGCTGGCAGCCATTTTGAAGGCAGCTATAGTAGAGGCAGCAATCAGGGCATGGCGGCCCACACGTCCCAACCCGCATCAAGATTTGGTCATGAAATGGGCTCCACTAAGGATGTCAATCCATTCTAGCATGTGGTTCAAAATCAATTTAAATATTTGGAGGGGTTAAGTTCACCTTTTAGTCATGTGGGAATAGAGGGTAGCTCGGTTGTTTGAAGCTCCACCATTGAAATGGCACTAGCAAGGCGGCAGTCCACATGTAGCATCCCGCCATGCGGGCCCTGGGGTTTCAAAGGACATCATCATAGTTTATTTAGAGCTCAAGCCATAACAGGTCAGATGGTGCAAAGAGACATTGGGTCATGGCCATTTGGAACGGCAAGGGCCAGACAGAGGTCCGATAGAAGAGGCCTACATTATCGAGTCCGCATGAAGCCTATGTTTTCTTACTTGTTACCAAGCAGTCAGAGGGAGATGGCGGGGTCAGGCCCCACATAGCAAGTCGACAGAGGTCTGCGGACACTTTGGAACAACGAGAGTGAGACGAAAGTCCATGACCGGCCACCCACAAGAGGTGGTCCACCTAAGGTTTGTCACTTAATTATTTTCACTTTTGAGCTTAGATAGACATGGTGGGTTCGAAACCCGCAAGGCGGAAGACCGGTGTGTAAAGGTCATTTGGAGCAGTGGATAGGCTATGGCAACCCATGGAAAAAATCTTAGACTTAATCACTTAGGGCGCAAAGGAGAATGTCTAGCAGAGGTGAGGTCTGGACCTAGTTGCTAAAAAGGCGGCATCATTCCACTGTTTCAAGTAATCATTGGCTTGATGGCGAAAGGGGAGAGATGACCTGCAAGGAGAGATTACCTTTTTTTTGGTTTGGACGATGAGTCGAAGGGTGGATTCCAATAGGCAGAGAGACGGGTCACAAAATTCATTCAAGGTCGGGATGGAAACCCGCAGATAGCAGCCCGTAGAGAGAACTCCGCAATAGACTTGGACATTTCGGCGAGGTTGAATTTGATGGGCAATGGCCGAGGTGGGATTCACGCACTGGGAAGGCGGGGCCTAAAATCCGTTTAGCACGATGGAACTTGAAGGACATTCCGTATGCAGAGGCTCGCACCAGCGGACCCAAAAGGTGTGAAGGATCTTCGTTTGGACTCATGAATTTTGACCAAGTTTGGGACGATCGATTAAGGGCGCCCTCCTACCAAGGCGGACCTAGTGGGGGCATTTGTCATTTTGAGTTTTAAAGCATTTTCCAAGGAAGGTGATGACAGTGGTTAAGCTGCAAGGTCACAAGGCACAAATGCTCTAGTCAAAGAACCGTCGCCAGGACCTCAAGTCCCACATGCGACCCACGGGCAATTCTTGAAGTTTATCAAAATTTCAACTTATGGGTTTTGTTCACTTGGGTTTGATCTAGTTGATTTTAAGCTTTCTTTCAAATATTTTAGAAACTTTTATAGAATTTAAAGAAAACTCGAGATAGGGAACATGACAGACAACTAACCTATGAATCCCGATGAAAATGAATGAACAAATAGCTGGCGGAGGCTTCGAATCGACGAATGAACTCGACAGACGCAACAGTAGCAAGCTCTGACTGGTTTTTGGACTCTTGATAGGTGAAAATGATAGCTCGAAATGGGCTATTTATAGATCTTCCTTCATTTAATCCCCCTCATTAATTTGGGTACAATGACGTTTATAGTAGATGAGCAGTCGTTTCAAAAACCATGGCGGGAGTTGTAGAGTCTGACGAGCGGATGGTGGTCAAGAGTTACCCATTCGGGTGGTCAAAAATAAAAATGGAAATCGAGGATACGGGTCCCATGGTGAGGAAGGATGTTAGATGAAGGTCGTTCAGAACGGCCGGAAAGCTAAGGAAACCTGTGTAAGGCAGCCCGCAAGGCATGGAAGACGCTAGTTTTAAAGATTAGAGGATAATAGCCAAGGAAATCCCACAAAGACTTAAAGCCTTGAAAATCTAAGGGTAGTAAGATATCATCATCTCAAAGTGACTCTTCTAAGATTCCTTGACCACTTAAGATGCAAAATAGGGGGCACGTAAAATGAGGCAGCAACAAAAATGACCCGACAAAATGAAAAGAGAGGGGGTCCCCATTTCAAACAGGGTGTGTGCGCTATAGGCACAACATGAAGGAGAGAGATAAAGGTAGAGAGAGAGGGGGGAGAGGGGAGAGGGGAGATGGAGATATATAGAGAGAGATATCTAAGGAGAGGCTTGATGATGCTTTTGAATAGTTACAAAGTTACCCTTAGTTAATTGTAAGATGATAGGAGCCCACTAATTATTGAAATTTGACTGTCTAAAAAATTATAAGATCTTCCAAAACCTAGACTCTACATTATAACTCATAGAGATCTAAAACCATTCTCAAGCATCTTGAAACTATATACATGGAATACAACTAAATTATAATAAAATAAATGTCCATATATAAATGTCACCAAAAAGTGTTGTGGCCACTTTTTTAGTGATCTAAAATTGCACCCTGCTGAATAAGAATTCAGTGTTCTAATAACACAATGGAAACAACCTCGAGGTGTGGGACCTTGCACGAATGAGGTTGAATCTCTGGAGAAGGTCATCTTCCTCTTCTAAACTAAGTGCAAATGTGTTGGTCTAACCCAACACATGAAACCTATTACTACCCTAATATAGCAAATCACAAAGGAAAAGAGATAGAAGGAGAACATGAAAATGAAAGAAGGTGATGCACCAAGATAGAAATGTGTTTCTTCTTTGCTTTAGATTGCACGAAATACTAACAAATCAGCTAAAACAAGCATTTAGACATGATAGTAAGATATTTTTACTCAAACAAGTAAGAAATACCTATGATAATGGTAAGATTTTATTGATATTAGGCATAAAAGCTAGACTTTACAATGGTAGAATGCAAAATGAAGGGTCTACAAAATAAAACTATGAGAGGAAACCAAAAGAAGAACCCTAAAAATGAATACATTTTTTGCCTTTATAGATCAGGTATAACTGAGAAACACAAGTCGAACCCTAACCCTAACCAAGCTTAGCCAAAAAGACTATGCATGCAAAATCAGAGCCATCCCATGAAAATATAAATTAAGGCATAGATCTATCAGTAAAGTCAACAAACAACAATAAATGGGCATGGGCACCCATGAAATCCAAATGCAGAAGGCATGGATTGCAATAAATGTTGTCCTTGAAGCTCAAGAATCAGATCTGGGCACTCAAAAGTCAAATCAAGCCTCAAAAAAATCACCCAAAAAACACATCAAAACATAGGAAGGTTGGGGCGTCGGGCCCAAAAAAAACCTTTACAAGCCTAAAAAAATGGTCTGAAGCCTTGAAAATGCATTTTTCGAGTGTCAATGATCGAGCTGTTGGAGGTCAAAGGTCGAGAGGATGAGATACCTCTTACTGAATAAAGGTAAGAGGTAAAGGGGAAGGACGAAGGCCAAAACCCAAAACCTCGACACTTAGTCGGATTTTGTAGCTAAGGCTTCGGTGAGAAGAAAAATGGAGGGAGAAGATTGAAGAAGAGAAAATTTTGAAGATTTCGTAGGTCAGAGGGAAGTCTAACCTCTTACCTCAAAAGATAAGAGGTAAGGTGCAAGGGTGAAGGCTGAAGGTCGAAGGCCAATAAAATAAAGGCACAAGGGAAGAGGGAAGAAGGAAGACCTAAGGCCAAAGACTGAAAGGAGAATGAAGAATGGTGAAAAAATGGAGGAAGACCGACCTTCGGAGATCGGAGGGATGACTTACCTCTTACATTTGAAGGTAAGAGGTAAGATGCAAGAGGGAAGGACAAAATTTGAAGGTTGAAAGGAGAATGAAGAAAATGGAAGAAGAGAGGGATGGTAAGGCCAAAGGGTGAAACTGGAAATAGTTAGAAGAAAAATGGGAAGGAAGGGAGCAATGGAGGAGGCATGAGGGAAGTGAGTAGTAGACAGTCCAAAAACCCGAAATTCTAGGACTTAGCAAAATTTATTAAACCTCCAAGGAAAAATCATGCAAGATGGCCCATGTAGGATCTCTCAAATCGGATATCAGTGATGGGACATCAAAGGGGGGATGAAATGTCAACATTAATGGTGACTTTTGTGGGATTATTGTCTACTAATCATGAGATCTAAAGGTCTTATCGATCCATTGGGCCCGAACTCATGAAAGGAAAAACTTAACAACTGGGCCTCCTCAGAGAAAAATAAAACATGTGTAGTTGCACTTGGAGAAAAGCATGAAAGCTAAGAACATACATTCCCTTAAGGAGAATGCAGGGTGTGAAAATGCACTTCATGGAAAGCAATATATTTACAATATATACACAAACTAAGAAAAAGAAAAGAATGGAAGCTTGTCTCTATCAAAGATGAACCTTTTGAAGGAACTAATCTCCCTTAAACCATAGTTGCAGACCTCACCCAACTACAACCACTGAAAATTGTTGCCAACATGCATGTAACTGCACAAAAAACTTCCAAGGTGAAGGATTGCTTCATTGTAAATTTTTCCATTGCAATGAAACCATATGATGCAAGTGTTAGATTCATCTAACACTATTTCCTCGGCTGAACATACAACAACAGGGGTGAACTTTTTTTAAGACAATTCAACATCCAAGAACAAACCTTTTATAGAGGGAAGAGAACCCACCTCACAAAAGAATGGGCCAATGTCACCATCATTGACCTCCTCAATGCATAAGCTAAAACAAAAGGAGAATGTTTTCAACTCACATGGTGATGCAAAATATGCCAAAACTGGTTTTTGATTTGCACAAGAAAGACCTTCCTCATGCTCCTCAAAAGAGAAACTTTGAAGCTCAGCCATACAAAAAAATTAAGCAACGAGAGCATCAGTCTCCAAACAAATGTGTGGTTGCTCAATAACTACAAAATAATTTGCAATGACACACTCTTCATCAACACAAAACTCAAATTTTTGAGACACTTTCAAGTGAAGAACTAAATTCTTCAAATTGCCTCTAGGTTTTAATTCTTTCTTGGCAACTAGCTGCAAAAAAATCTGACTAATGGCATGTAATGGTTGCCATGTCCTCTGTTGTTTCTTCAGTCTTATATTGTTTGCCAGAAAGTTTCTCTTTTGGGGGTGAAAGATTTGCATCCAAGCTTGAAAAAATAGCTTCTAAATCATCCCAAAAGAGATCCTCCACCTTAGAACTGCAAAGCTCAATAGATTGTGGATCTTCATCCACTATAATAAGGGCTAAACATGTTTGTTGCTACTACTCCAAAACCTTGGAGTTGTCTTCAACCCTCAAGCCCAAACCAAGTTGTTCGGGCCTTCAACTAATGCAGGTATAGTTGATCTATCCTCCTCATCTTCAACAAAACAAGGAAGGGCATCAAATGAGAGGATTTATTCCTCTATTGCATCAATTTTTTCTACCTTTTTAATGCCTTGTTGCTGCAACACTGCTTCATCTTCAATATTTTCTTGCAACAAACCAAGACACTCATTTTCAAGAGCACGTGAAGGATCCACAACAACAACCTCCTCAAGGATAGGTTCTTGTGAGAAATAGAGGCTTGCAAAACTTAGGATCTCCAACATAGAAGATCCACTTGATGGCACAAGAGGTTGTATTGGAGTTTCAAGGGGCTGATTAGGATTCTTGAAACTAAATTTTTGTGCTTGCACACCTCTTACACAATAGGCTATTTTGGAACAAAAGGAAGGCTAATATAAGTTTCAAGAGACTTTCTAGGTTTCTTGAAACTTACAAATTTATGCTTCCTTACCTCCTCCTTAGCAGGTTGTTCTGGAACAAAAGGAGATGCTTGTTTGAAACTAGGCACACAAGGGGGTTCTTAAGTCTCAAGCACTTCTACTAAAGCAAGGGAAAGTCTATTTTTTTCTTGCATAGCAACAACATCACTTGTTTTACTCTCTTCTTGTTGCCTTCTATGCACCTCCAACTGTTGCTCATACCTCCATTGAGCGTCTAACTCTTGTTGTTGAGGATAGTGAGCTTGATGGACAACCTCATCCTACTGTGGGAAATAACCTTGTAGCCCCATATAGGATTGATTTTCCCACTCCTATTGTAAGTCAAGCTCTTGTCTACAAAGCTCCTCAAGCTGTCTATTGAAATCAAGCAAAATGCTTGTAATCTCACTTGCACTTAAACTATCAAAATCTCAGGGTTGACTAGGAGAGGAACATAGTTGATTTTGAAAATTATGAGTCTCTTGGGGTTGTTGATGAGAATGTGTAAGCATCCAAGAAGATTGAGTAGGGTGGGGTGGGTGGTATGCATTTTGAGAAGGTTGAGAACCCACAACAGTAGGGTTCTTTGGAATGGAATGGGAGGTATAACTAGCCTAATATGGTTGATTGGGAGGTACAAACCTAGCATTATCATGATATGGTGGGGTGTACATATGGTTTCCATTAAAATATGACATTTTAATGCATAGGAAACACTTTGAAATTTACAAAATAAGAGCAAAGGATTGCCCAACCAAAGATTTTGGGTACATACCAAAGTGTCACCCAAATATGTTGCGAAGTTACCAGGTGCTTGAAGAACAACTCCAGAGGTTGAAACATTGAAGAAGGCACCACTTCCTCAACAACATGAAATGGAACTAGGCTGCTTGAACCAACTGATTTTGAACGAAATCGCCATGGTGTTTGAAGATATGCCTCAAAAGGCAAGATTTGTTGAAGAAAACACCAGATTCTTTGACCAAGTTAGTTAACTTTGGGCAAGTTTTTTGTTGAATTGGACTTGAGAGCATATCGTTTCTAAATTTTCATACTCAATTATTCAAAACTTTATTTATTTTACTACTTGTTACTTTGTGTATATGTCCCGATGAAGGTAACAGTCATCTAGATGATAATACTACTTCCAATCATAAGGATATAAGTTGACTTTAAAATCTCTTACAAAATTTGAATCCTCCTAAGAGAGTTGGGAACAAACATGCATGGAGGTCTTCAAAAAAATTGAATAGAGAATGAGGAGATGAACAATATTGAATTGGGTTGAATTGAGTTGTATGTTATAACAAGTATACTGAAAATCTATTTTGTTTTGAAATATGTTATTTTACAAACATACACACATGCATACTGTTGGAAATAGGATGCCATTTAATTGCAATCCTAAACATTATTTATTTCATGTGTCTCCTAAGTCCTTGGAAAGTGTTCTCAAACACTAGGATTAGAAAGAGATTAATTTTGAATGAAATAATCATGTTAATTGACATTTGTAATTAATTCTAAATAATAGGAGCATGTGAGGGTGTCCAAGATGAGTTCCTAAATAATAGGAGCACATGGGGCACCTGCATGGAAGGTGGAACTCACCTTGAGTTTAGTTAACTATTTGGAGAAACAAATAACACTTTTGTAATGCATGTAAAGATCCTAGAAGTTAGGGATTGATGTTTACATGCATGAAGTTCAGTTCAGTTCAGTTTGATTTAGTTTAGTTTAGTTCAGTTATGGTTCAGTTATCTTTAGTTGCATGTAGTTAGTTTCAATTGAATGCCAATTGAATTCAGTTAACTTGGAATGCATGACTAATGACTTGAGTTGCATGATAGATAACAAGTGACTACTTTCAGTTAACAGGGGATGATCATTCTTGCATGAATGGTGGAGAGATATGTTTCAGTTAACAAAGAATGACTTGGACCCACCTTGGGTGCCCAAGTTGGCTTCTTGGAGTTAACACTTTTGCATGATAAGATATTTCAAAAGGTTGAGTTAAGTGGGCCCATTCTTGGGTGCCTACTTTGAGGATAAGCTTTGAAGATATCTTCAGAATAAAGGTTGAGTTATGACTTCAATTTGGGGTACCCAAATGGATGAAGGAGTTGATTTAACATTGTTCTTCATGATAGAACTCTACTTGCAAGAGATAGGCGTAGGTTTTTGGTGATAAGATTTGAGCTTTGTAATTGTAACTCTTTGGAGTTTACAAGGTTGATTATTGCCTATTTATCTCAAGCAAGTTGAAGAGAGTTATTATCTGAAGTTTTTATTGCAGGTTGTGAAGAAGATTAGTTGAAGGCAAAAGAACCATCTCAAGCAAGGATTGAAATTATTGTAATCTTATTTTGAGATTAAATAATGCATCGATTCTTGGTGTATTTTTTTCCCGAAAGAGTTTCTCCATGGTATATGTTGTGTATCTTCTAATATCTTGTCTAATTTTTCTACAACCTTATGTCTTCATTCTACAAATGATAAAATGAATTAATCAGATAATCACCCACAAAGAATTTGTAACAAAGAATACATATTTAGATCAACAATCATAAAGTTTTACAAAGAATTAAGCTACATAAACACCTCAATTTTCAACATTTGGTATCAAAGCTGAGGTTGGGTAGAGTATTGGGATGCCTTTCTCTTAAAAGATTAAAGGTTTTTTGGCTGTAGTGGGAGCTTTTACTATTTTTTTTTATTATTCATTTTGGAAAATAAGTTTGTTACAGTGAATTCTTGTTTAGATATTGAAAGGTTCAATGGATCTAATTATGAGATGTGGAAATTAAAAATGGAGGATCTCCTTGAAGAGAGAGATCAATTGTTAGTTGTTGGTAATGAGACAAAATCACCTACAACGATGTTAGATGAGGATTGGGCTAAGCTTGATAAGAAGGCAAGAGGGACCATAAGATTATGTCTTGCTGATGTTGTTCTCTTGAATGTTTTAGAAGAAACTATTGCATATAAGTTGTGGAAGAGAATAGGTGATATTTATCAAACTAAAAGTCTTACTAATAAGTTGTATCTGAAAAGACAGTTGTATTCTTTAAAGATGAAAGATGGTCATTCTGTTACAAATCATTTAAATTCTTTTAATTTTATTCTAAGTTAGTTAGCATCTATAAATGTAAAGCTAGAAGATGAAGATAAATGCATTTTTTTACTTTTTTCTTTACGAGAATCTTGGGAAAATCTAATTGTTGCTATCAGTGGTAGTGGTGTAGATCTAAAGATGGACAATATAATTCCTACTCTCCTATCAGAGGAGATGAAAATCTAAAACAAAAATCCAAGATGCCTTGTTTGTAAAAGGTAGGCCTGAGAAAAAGGAACCTAAGGGAGACAAGGAAGGGAAGGGTAAGTCAGAAGGACAAAATAAGGTTACAAAGTATTGGAACTATGGTAACTAGGACATGTGAAGAAGGATTGTAAGAACAAGAAAAATATTTTTGATTCTTCTACAAAGGAATCCTCTAATGAAAGTAATGATGCATTGGTTATTTCAAGGAATATTTTTTGTGATAACTCTTTCCTTGATGTTATAGAGTGATCTTCATGGAGAGGATGGCAGTCACGATGCCATGTGTGACTCGATTCCATGGTTTAGTGGGAGTTGTTGGTAGTGACGTGGATGCATCATTGGTAAGGTTACCTCGTGATTGGGGATATGGTTTTTTCTTGGTTTAGAGTGGTTGCTATTATTTCATGGTTTACTCTTGATTCTAGATTAGAGTTTGGCATATTACATGTTCTCTTGAGACTAGGATGTATGTTATGGTGCATGTAATCTCTTAGGAGGAGATGGTTAGATCATGGATGTCATGTTTATGTTCAATATTGGAGCTTTGACATTGATCTCGTGTAGTTCTCTTATGTATTGGGTACATTAATCATTTGCTTGATTACTTCATGATAGTGCTATGTTGCATTTGGAGTTTGGCATGGATTGGTTGGTTACAAGTCCTCATGGATACTTGGAGAAATAGGTGAGGATTGAATTCTCTTATGGTAAGAGATATATATTGGAATGGTTACTTACAAGTAAGAAAAGCTATTTTCAATAGTAAAGACCGAGAATCATGTACCTTGGTTGGATGTGAGTTCAACACACTCGGTGGTTTCACATGCCTCCAAAGAGGCAGTTTGGATACAAAGACTTGGGAAAGGTATTGGTTTTAATTAAAAGTAAGTTAAAATTGAATGTGATAGTCAGAGTGCTATGTGTTTAGCCAAAAAATCCTATGTATCATGCTTGTACTAAGCATGTTGATGTTCAATATCACTTTGTGCGAGAAATGGTTGAGAGTGGGAAGGTATTAATTGAGAAAGTTGAAACTTTAATTAATGTTGTGATTATCTTATGAAACCAGTTCCTACAGATAATTTCTCTTGGTTTTAATCATTTGCTTGGAGCTTCATGATTATGCAAGTTGCATTTGAAGTTGGCACAATTGATTAGTTGGTGCGGGAAGGCCATTGGCCTTGAATCTTGTACTTGATTTATAATAATTATTCCTTGTTTAGAATAATTGCAATGTATAATGTCAAGTGGGAGAATGTTGGAAATAGGATGCCATTTAATTGCAATCCTAAACATTATTTATTTCATGTGTCTCCTAAGTCCTTGGAAAGTGTTCTCAAACACTAGGATTAGAAAGAGATTAATTTTGAATGAGATAACCATGTTAATTGACATTTGTAATTAATTCTAAATAATAGGATCATGTGAAGGCATCGAAGATGAGTTCCTAAATAATAGGAGCACATGGGGCGCCCACATGGAAGATGGAACTCACCTTGAGTTTAGTTAACTATTTGGAGAAAAAGATAACACTTTGTAATGCATGTAAAGATCCTAGAAGTTAGGGATTGATGTTTACATGCATGAAGTTCAGTTTAGTTTAGTTTAGATCAATTCCAATTCTTCAGTTTAGTTATGGTTCAGCTTATCCTCTTGCATGTAGTTAGTTTTAGTTGAATGCTAGTTGACTTCTTAACTTGGAATGCATGACTAATGAATTGAGTTGCATGACAATAACAGGTGACTACTTTCAGTTAACAGGGGATGATCATTCTTGCATGAATGGTGGAGAGATATGTTTTGGTTAACAAAGAATGACTTGGACCCACCTTGGGCGCCCAAGTTGGCTTCATGGAGTTAACACTTTTGCATGATAAGATATTTCAAAAGGCTGAGTTAAGTGGGCCCATTCTTGGGCACCTACTTTGAGGATAAGCTTTGAAGATATCTTCGGAATAAAGGTTGAGTTGTGACTTTAGTTTGGGATGCCCAAATGGATGAAGGAGTTGATTTGACATTTTTCTTCATGGTAGAACTCTACTTGCAAGAGATAGGCGTAGGTTTTTGGTGATAAGCTTTGAGCTTTGTAATTGTAACTCTTTGGAGTTTACAAGGTTGATTATTTCCTATTTATCTCAAGCAAGTTGAAGAGAGTTATTATCTAAATTTTTTATTGCAGGTTGTGAAGAAGATTTGTTGAAGGAAAAAGAAGCATCTCAAGCAAGGATTGGAATTATTGTAATCTTATTCTAAGATTAAATAATACATTGATTCTTGGTGGAGTTTTTTCCCAAAAGGGTTTCTTCATGGTATATGTTGCGTATCTTCTAATATCCTGTCTAATTTTTCTACAACCTTCTGTCTTCATTCTACAAATGATAAAATGAATTAATCAGATAATCACCCACAAAGAATCTGTAACAAAGAATACATATTTAGATCAGCAATCATAAAGTTTTACAAAGTATTAAGCTACATAAACACGTCAATTTTCAACACATACATATAATCCTAATACCATAAAAATTTGAGGTATACTAGGATTTTTCCCATGAAGAGGGGGAATGGTATTAAAGTTTTGAGATATAAGGATAATATGGAAAATTGTAGGAGTCAAAATTTTGAGAAAATGAGACTAAATAAATTTAGAAACTACCAGTGGTATGTCCATTGGTGACAAGTAGAGAAATTATAAAATGGTTCAAGGATCAACCATATAGAGAAGATAGTGCCAAAGCCTATAGTTGAAAATTATTCCATTTTGTAATCTATTTGAGACATAATTTATTTGTGGGCTTGTTTGAAAATCAACATAATCTTGTTTGTAGTGTAAAGTCCTCTATTAAACTTTTTGGATGAAATTAAAGTTGTTTGTTTGTAAATTTTTGGAACATTGGCTTCACTTTTTTATATGTGATAAAAAAGGGTTTTCTAATTGGGTCTCCCACCTATACAAAAGTCAAACAAAAAATAAAACAACAATATTTTTCATTAATAAATTGTTTTTGTTTACATAATGGAGCTTAAATAATATTTTTTTCATGTCAACCAACCTTTCTGCTAGACCATTTGACTGCTTATTACTATTTCTAACCTATTCTTATCAATCACTAGGTAATCGTAAGATGCCCTTGATCAAAGAACACAATATCATCTGACAACTTCTTCGACAAAGATAACATTTAGTTCCATTATAGATAAGCTAATAAGACCTAAACCAGCTAACCTAAATGGCCACAAAAATAAAGAAATATTGTAGGGATCAAATTGTCAAAGTAAAATACACAATCAAACATCTTCCTATGCCCCAAAAAAGAAATTCACCCCTTTCAAATTTTTATCTCCATCCACAACAATATTGAAAATATGTAACACCATAAATTTTAAGACAAACCTTTGATTGATAAGTGTAAATCAAGATTCTTTTAGTCCAAGAAATTACAACTTATCTTGAAATAGGGGAGGAGCTTCCATAAGTTTTTTGAGTTTTAATACACACTAAATAATACATACTATATTAAGAATATGCCTTTAAATGTAATAATTCTTTGTAATCATATATCTTACTAGCATACAAATAGTTGGTTGAGGATAAATATCATCTGGTAGGAGCTGCCTAATGCACATTTGCACTCTTATTTTCCAAGATTACTTGGGAATATTGCCTACCATTTGTTTCACACCCTTAAATGTTTCAAGTTTGCTAGTTGATATTTATTCTCAATATAAATAAATGTCTCTAAGATAATATGAAATATTATATACCATGAACCTGTAAATTGTCAATAATTATAATAGAGGATTCACTAGATTTGTGTGAATATATCATTTTATCCTTAATGAATTCTACCAAGTGTTTAGAAATAGAAAATCAAATATGCTCAATATATAATTTGTATGGAAATTGATGTGATGATAGAAGTGTATTTTTATCCTTATCTTAAATAAAATGACACTTTCAATTTTCTAACTTGTGTTAAAATATAATGAATAAAAAAATAAAATACTCAGACAAAAAATTGTCAAATAGTTTGTTATTATTTGCAACTTGATATTTTGTGCACTTTGATAATCTATGTAGTCAAAAGATAAAATTTGGAAAGTACAAGAATCTCGGGTCTAGTATTCTTTACAAGTCTGATTGTATGCAATTCAAGATTGTAAATGACTTTCTCACCGTAGGTTATTTTTATAACTTTTTTCCCTCCTAATTTTTGAAAATGTTTATTTGTGAATTTGAAATCATGGATTTTTATTGTATAAGAGGTGATGGCGTGGATTGATAGAGGCAATTTTAAAACTTATAATTTTATTGATTGTTTGATTTGATTCAAGTAGTGAGTCTCACATCTGTATATTTATTTTACAAGTAGTGAATATTTGGTGGTTTAGTTCTCCAATTTTTGCATTTATTCCTCAATATTTATGAGACATGGGATGAGTATGAGAAATAAGAGTTTTTATGCTAAGTGATTTCTGGATTCAATTTGATTCAAGTAGTGAGTCTCACATCTGTATATTTATTTTTTCTCCTTGCTCTCTAATCCCATCCTGATGATGGATCACAGAGTGTGATCCGAAATGTTGATGCAAAAAATTCGCACACAATCGAATACATAAACCACTTAGCAAAACATATATGGATTGTGGAAACTTGATATCATTAATTTTTATTTATGTCAAGTTGGGACATATTTAATTATTGAAAGACTATAAGTTGAAAACATGTATATTATCTAGTAAGTAGCAAGTATGTAATGATTTGAAAATCTTATCTATGTGTTTGGAAAGATATCTTGTAAGATTGTACAAATTGTAATATAATATTTTATATTAGTTCTATTATATTTTTAGAAGTAAATTATAGTTATTATGAATAACATTATATTTTGTCTCATATGGAGTAGCAATGAATCAAAAATATTTATTCTTTTGGTATTGACAAATGGGTAGTTGCATAGATTTTAGTATATCAATGATATGTAAAGTAAAATTAAAATTATTAATTACATGGTATTTATTAACACAAAATAAATAAAATTTGATATTTTAATATTCAAAATAATAGTGAACATATGTTCTATATGGATCAAAATATGACAAGTACCCTTACAACAATTGAAACATGCTCAATCCTAGCTATTGGGATGAGTAAATAGTTTCATGACTTTGGATATATTGAATTTTATCATTTTTTATGCATAGATACAATACACCAATATTTGGATGACCATGAGATTGAAGGGCATAACATATTTGTTAGTTTTGCATATCTCACAAAGTCAACTTAGTCTTAGGAAATACATTTTGGAATTCAATATGTGCTTTCTTATTATGGAATGATGTGTCTTCCTCCAGTTATGAATAGTGTGCCTATTAATCATGGAATGGTGCTAGAGGGAATCTAATATTTATTCCTCATCTACCTAGTTAAGGATGTAGTTTATATATCCCACTACAATTACACAATTAGCTACTAACCAAGCTAAAACATGAGAAGTGAAGGCAAGAGAGGAATAGTATCAAAATTGGACTTAACAGATAATAGATAATGCATTCAAGCAATGAGATTTATAGTCGGTTATCATCAACAAGCCACTTAGCATACTACAAACATAATGTTGACAACTTGGGAAGAACACTCAACAACCATATATTGGATGTGACAAAATGTGCACAAAAAATATATAATAAAACACTAGAACGGTGCATAAGAAAAGCTCCTATTCAAATTCTAGCTAAATTTCTATTAGACATAAGAGAATGTAAACTAAACAATAAGAGGACAATGATACTCTCTTACGAACACTCTCTTGATGCCATGCATGTGCTTAGGACTTTTTTATGGGGATGACGAATGTAGTTGCTCAAGAATTTCAATAGCATAAACTTGCATTCAATCTAACTCCCACACTTGGAATGGTTTGAAGAATGGGAGATTTATAGATTTGATAAGGATAAATGAAGGGTTGAGATTGATTAGAAATGGATGGCTAAAATTGAATGAGAGGAATTTTGAGTTTGAATTTGAGAGGGAGGAGAAATTAAATACTAGTAGTTAGTGTATGGAGGGTTGGGATTAATTGGGTTAGGTGAATGGTTGAGATTAAAACTTGATTTGGATTTGGATAGAACATATTTAGAAATGAATGACTAGGATTTGCTTGATTGATTTGATGACTAGGATTTAGGATCAAATCCATTTTAGATTTGATGAATTTATATTTATTTTAATTTTTAATTATGGATGAAACATGATTGCCTTATTAGTGGGGAATATATTAGGAATTGGGCCTAGGCTAATTAATCAAATAATTAGATTATTTATTTAAAATTAGTGGAGAGGGATGTAGGACATTAGTTCAATTAAATAAATATGATTTAATTGATTGATTTAATGATAGAGAAAATGTTTGAGGATAAGTTCTAATTAACTAAATATAGTTTATCTAATTAATTAATCTTGAGATGATGTGAGTGTGGTTAAAATGGACTTAAGATGGTTTTGAAAGTGGCAAAAGTGGAAATTTTAGATGTATCCTTAGGATGTGCTCAATTTTAGGTGTCTACAATAATACCAATCTAAAAAATGCATTTTAAGGTCTTTGAGACTTAGATCTTCATAATAATTATAGCATATATCTTAATGTGCACATTTATATCTCCCCCTCCCTTGTTCTTAGGTAGGTTTGGTAGAGTTATAGGTAACACAACAATTATAATCACATAATCCAAGGGTTTGTTTAGATATTTGAGATATATAATCCTTTATTGGATCATTGGGTGTAGGGGGAATGTCATACCCAATAAGACGAAGATGGGTAGAATAAGTAGGATAGGATCGAGAAGGATCACTAGGAAAATAGGTGGATGAAGTGAGAGGTACCCCTTGGGAAAGAATATGATTCTAGGCATACTTGAAAATAAGGGGGCTAGTATGGTGGTTGATAATTGTCATGTTGGTTGCTTCTAGAATAAAAGTTATGGCACAAGAGAAATTGAAAGTGGTTCACTAGCTCAAATTATTGGGTCATTTACAAATTGGTTTGTACAAATATGAGTCCTAAGGGATAATGGTCTTTAAATCTTATGATTAAGTTGTTGATGAGAGATTTTTGTTTGAACTTAATAGGATTATAGGAATCTAATTCTTTCAATTAAGGTGGTAATAAGAGCCTCAAGGTCAATTAATGTTTAACTATATTTAATATCTATGTTTGTTTAGCTAATGCATATGGGGTATTACAATCTTGTTTAGGTTCTTGATGTCTCATGTTGACTTGGGGCCCATAAACAAGTCTAGGTTGAGAGTTACTTTCAAGGTTATATTAGTTATAGTCCCATAGACCATCATACAAGCTAATTCATCTTCAAGATGCTTAAATTCTTGTTCCAATTCCATAACCCTCTCATTCTAAGTAGTTAAACATGTTTCTCTCTAATGTTGAGGGGGTTGTAGGAAAATTTGAGAAGGGATTTATAGGGGTTGGCATCATAGTGGTTTTGGCTAAATGGGGATGTCAAATGATATGCTTCAATAAAAGTGTTGGCCTCTATAGAATTTTTCCAAATGGGATTATGTGGATATGTGGGGCTAATATCCTTGGAGTTTGTAAAGGACAATTAAAAGTTTGATCTCAATCTTCTATAATGGGTGCATTGTGATCTTTGATTTAGGGGATATATCTTGTATTAGCTCTCTTAAGTCCATACATGTTCATGTGGTGCTAGAAGCATTTCAAGAAAAATAGAAGGCGATGAGAAGGTGGAGAACAAATGGGGAAATATCTATGAATGATAAACACAAATATGAGAATTTTTCATGTCAAATTCATTAATTATACATATGCATGGAAAAATAACACATGTGACTTCTTTAGGTTGTGCTAAACTTCAAACCTCTAGGGTGTTAATATTTTTGGTTATATAATCAATGTGGATATGGTTAATATGGATAGTTTGATGGGTTTAGTTGATCAAGCTAAGGGTGTCATGGATTGATAGAAAGAGTAGGGGAAGGTGGTAAATACTTTGACCTTGGCTTAGCTATCCATGGGATCTAATCACCTTTTGTAATCCCAACTTGCTTATTTAGAGTGTCTATCAACAATAAAGGGAGGGACCAAGGTGGAGGTAAAGACCAATACTTGCAATATAATGTCTTGTTCAACCCTAACCATGATACCACAAGATGTTCTTAAGGAAGTTGCAAGGGTTTTGCATAGACATGTGGGCTTGTATAAATGGATGTGTGTGTACTTATTTTTTATGTTTTCTTTGTTATTTTTAAAATTTTAATTTAATTTCATATATTTTTAATTTTGATTTTCTATAATAAATAATCTAAATATAAACAATGATTTAATTAATAAAAATAATATGAAATACATCTATTTTTTATTTTTAAAAATAAATGTTAAAAATATACACTAAGTTGTAGGAAATATGAAAATATGCCTAAACATATTTTTATATTTTTTAATAAAATATTTAAAATAAGCATAACTAATAAAAATATATCTAATAATAACATATGGTTAAAAAAAAAAAAAATCCTTTTGAATGAGGGAAATTATTTTGAAAGTTCCTTCGTAGACATGAATACATAATAAATAACCAAATATTTCCTTTCAAGTTTTAGGAAATACAAATAAAAATAAAAAGTCTTATAGTTCATTAAAAGATTTTCCAAAAAAATCACAGAGATAAATAGTCTATTCAAATACAATAATCTAAACTAGTTAGACAAAGACATTGAAAAATTCACATTTGAAGATAAGTGTTGCATATATAGAGCAAGCTAGATGTTGGTCCAAAATATCAAATCTTCTTCATTCCTTCATATTGGCATTTAGTCATGGTATGCTTGCAAGACAAGACAAAAGGGTGAACTTGAATGCTAGGACAAAAAAATGTGATTGATTTTATTTGATTGTGGTTGTAGGAAAAAATTTGGTAGAGTTTAGACTACTATTTATAAATTCTTGTATATTTTCGGAAAACCTTCTTCTTTTAACTTTTCTTTGAGAAAAATCGGCCAAATAAGACAACACAAGAATTAAATATATATTGAATGAAACTAAGAGAAATATACAAGAAAAAACTCATTATTTAAGAATTTATGTGTTTAATTGAACATAATAAAATCATCACTTTTTCTAAGTAATAAAGGCAAAGTCACAATGATAAATTCACAATTGTTGCTTAAGAGAAGAGATGAATTCTCAAGGCAACAAAAATACAAGTTTTGAGGAAAACATTGAAAGACAAATGAGAAACACTACAAACATCTAGAGGGGCCTAAAGATTTGATAAGTAGCATTTTGGCCTTGGAGACATTAATTGATTGCCACATATTTTGTTTTAATATGACATGTTAACTTTTGAAGATTGTGTAATCCTTGATCTTATCATATTGATTCATATGTTTTTAGGTGTTTACAATAACAATCTATACCATCATTCCAAAGACAACACTAACACATCGATCACCTCCTTCGATGAATCACACATATTAATATCAACCTCTCCAATTATCCTTATTGAATATCTTTTCAATCATACAACTGTGGCCTCCTCCTAAATATAATAAAAGTTTTCAAATATTGAGACTTACAATGTCACATATTCAACTTGATGAATACAATTTCATTATTATATTGCTGTTTTAAACTACAGTTTCTAATTGTATTCAGCATTATTTCAATAAAAATAAATTTAAAAAATTCATTATTATTCAGAGTCAATTAGCAAACCTTACATATAATGGCCAGGATCTAAACATTCCCTCTTATAAATTTCATTGCTTTTGCTACTTATATTTGCTGGTGTAATCATAGTAGCACCCCTCTCTCCACTTTATCCTGTCGTTCTAGAACTCCTAATGCAAATGATTATCCTATCTTTACTTTTGATCGCACTCATCAATGCTTTCCTGATATCGAAGTTATGTTCTTTCTGAGACAAGGACTTTTTTTTAAGCGCGACATTCAGTTGACTGCTTACCGTACGTCAACACGAAATGATGGGTGATGGTGACATCTATTGGTGGAAGGCGTTACGGGGCCTAATACTGTGTACACACTCAACCTTGGAGTAATTAATTCAAAAGCTTTCCTTGTATACTTAAAAGTTTTTAAAACATGTTCCTTTTCTCCTTCCGTGAGGAGTACTTTCTTTATATATTCACAAGTTACAGTTGATGTCTTAACAAACATGTCAGATACTTCGTAGTGCCTTTCAGTTTGGAACACCCACTGGGTGGTTAACAATTCTCTTATACGCAAAGAAAAACATGTTAGCAGCTTTGAAACATCAGTGTTAACCAACAATGTTACGCCAATTTCACTTTTGGTGAGTACCCTCAAGAACATGAAATGGAATGATTAATTTTAATCTTTTTCAGGCTAAAGATAGTTTATAGGATCCTAAAGATAGATTATAGGATGGGGTCTTTGGTTATCTTAAAAAAAACCTCTAATCTAGAAATAAACATCCACATAACCAAAGATAATCTCAGATTCTCCATTACCCAGCCTCAAAAGCTCTGTTCAATACCCCACAAAAATCCACTTCTAGGGTTCACTGTAACAACATGTTAATGGAGCCCATCATTGTGAACTCCCTCAATAAATTATCCTTACGTTCAAGATATTACCTCTTAAACTAATATATAAAGGTTGAGTATTAGACACCTAAGCCAGCGGTGATTCCCTCTTGTTTATCTCTAGTTCCACTCTTTCTTCTTTAAGCTATATATATCACCCCCGCTGCTACTTTTTATTTTGTGGGTCTGTTCCATTGAATATACGTTTACTAGTCAGGTTGCAGAACCACTTGTTGTTTCCATTTAATTGCAGGTCTTTTACGGCTTGCATGATTTGCATGCGATTTTTTACCAATCTGACCGTTGCAGAAGAATGAGACCTACCCATTAGCAGAAGTTCACATCTGTAAGGCCTCTGAGGGATTTGAGTTAGGGCTCTGTTAGGGAAGAATATAAAACAGGGGATTTTCGCTCTGCAAAAATGTGTTGTGGCACTCTCTGCAAGGTGTGTTCCTGCCTTGTCTTTCTTGTGGTTCTGATTGGGCTGCTGTTTGGCTTTGGCGTTTTCAAGAAAGCATTTCATCATGCAGAGCACTGTCTGCAAGACTGCAGCGGCAAATATGAGGCAGCCCTTGCCCCCACTGGTAGACCATTCCTTGTTTATGGGACTCCCATGCCCCTCTGATTCAATTTCATTTATTATGTCAAAATTGAAAAAAAAAAGAAGAAGAGAATTTGTGAATATATCTAAATAAGGGTAAAAAGAATGCAGGCTCAGGAGCCGCGCTTCAATGGGGGTTTCTAATTAGTTTTCCCAACATGTAAGGGAGACATCTTCATGGGGTCTGATTTCTTTTGTATTCCGCAATATATGTGATATTTGGTATTACTGCATTTTATTCAGTTAGTTTAGGGCATCTGTAACTGCAGATCGACCATGGTCGGGTTTTATGGAACCATTCATTTTATCATGCTGATTTAGGTTTAGATTTCATAGCTTGCTTTTGTAGCACGCTGTTAACCATTTGTGTAGTATAATGACAATTTGTTCTCTAAACTTTCTGTAAATTTAATTAAACCCCATTTGGTCTGTATTGTGACAATGAGCACTTGGCCTTTTAGTAAATTTCATTAGCACTGTTGTGTTCATGGCAAAATGGAAATGGTTTATTCTCTTACATCTGCAAGGTTCAGTTAAAAGCGAGGATCCAGCTGAAACATCTTGGTAGTAATACTGTTGATAAATTTGGAACCAGAGTTAATGGGTCTATATCGGGATCTGGGGGCCTTATTCATCTTATTTGGGTTTGTACGCCTTGTTCATCTTCTTGACATTGTCATTGTACTTAAAAAAAATAGTAGACATGTTTCGCTTTTTCCCTTCTGGAATCTAGTTATATGTAAAATGGACAAAATTCATTAAAAATTTAAATCTAGTTTCTTGAATGGAAACTTATTATTTGAGATCACAGTTTTTAACTCTGTTGAAGTTTGCAATTTGCAAGGGGGCGATTCTTTAGTTTATATAAATGAAAAACACCTATTTCCATCTCAACCTCTAAAGTTTTCCTTTGTCAATTTACTGCATGTAATCCCATAAATTGCAGCATGTCCTCTGTAAATGCAGACCCAAAACTTGCTTCCTGTCTTCCTCTACAATCAGGTGTTACTGGGTGTGAAATTCTATGACGAAGCCCATATGTATGTAAATTATGAAGAGTCTAGAGATTCTTACTGATAAGGGCATATGGGTATTAAGTACCTGACCAGCGAATGACATGGTAAAATAAAGTACTCAATAGACTGAGACTGCCCAATACCATAGAAAGCTTCTCCTCACGGGTATAACTCCAAGCTCTCAATTTAGATATACAGTCCAGAATTTACATTAAATTAGTTCAATTGTCATGATAGAAAGCATGTTTTGAACACTGAAATCAGGGCATCAATTGAAGTAGCTGTCCATACATAGCATAGCATAAGAAATTTCAGCCCAGATGGTTCTCCACCAGGTAAAGCTCCCATCCTTTTAGACTTTATGTAGATTAAAATAGCTGCCAATCTGTTGTACTAGGAATTTTGATTTTAAGCACCACAGTTCCAGGTTTTTTGTATGAACATCTACTGTGGACGTCTTCTACATATAAAGCATGATTGCAAATCCTTAAAAAACTATTGCAAAAGTTTCCACTAAGTATGAGAATTGAAATCAGTATTCAAATTATGTTAACCATGAACAACCCAACGTTGGCCGGGTAGTTGTTATGAAAATAAGGTTGTTTGCTATCCAATCACATATGTAACAAACAACCATTCCAAAATAATGTTGGTAATATTACAATATATGTAAAATAATATTAGTTAATTTATAAATATAATGGAAAGCCGATCTAAGTTCATATCTACAGTGAATTTGAAGATAATTATTGTACAAATTAATGAGATAATGATTGAGAGTATTAAAACTCAATTTCTATAAAAAATTATATTATTAATCATTTTAAAAAAGTTGTAATGATTTAATATGTAATCTTATTTAAATTTATTTTTGTATCATTCCTAATTGTAAATAAAGATATTATTAAAAAAAATAACTTACATAAATATTATTCAATAAAATCATAAATACACAAAAATATAAATTTTTATAAATATTATATGAGAATATCATAAACTGTTTTTCTTACAGAACACCATTATTATAATAAAAAAATAAATCAATAATATATTTAAATAATACTTATATACACAACTACTGAAACAACCTATTTTTTTTATTCTCTGTACATGTGCCTTTCTGCTTTAGTCTGTCTTCAACTCTTTTCTGTGTTGTCTGTTTTCAACTAATGGGATTCGTCATCCGATTTAAGAGCAAGTGGGCCTTTTGCCTAGTATTCATTACTTTGCAGGCATGCAAAATTGAGCTTTATTCATACCCATTAACCTTCAGATGAGCAACTCTCAACATACAAGCTAAGTGGTCCTTCAGATACATTTCAGAGCTCTGCAATCAAATCATTGTTTGAGAAACATAAAAAGTTAATATTCAGGTATTCGGATGTTGTTTATCTGCTGTTTGAAAACGAATATCCTAGATTATCTTATAAACTTGCATTGAATACCTAGATTGTGCTTCACTTTCTAAGAAGAAAATGTTTACAAGCCTGAGCTTTTTAACAATGAACTGTAAAACCATGGCCATTAATTGTTATAAGTGGCACCAGAACTTTCTAAGAAGAAAATGCTACCAAGTCTGAGCTTTTTAACAATGAACTGTAAAACCATGGCCATTCATTGTCATAAGTGGCAC
>VDFB02000015.1:167639517-167733573 GCA_007258455.2 Sequoia sempervirens | reverse complement strand
CTTGGCGAAGGTATAAGATCTTGGCGAATCTTGTATACTTCTCGATAAAAATATTAATTATAGTGGCAATTTTTTTTCATTTTTGTGAAAAATAATAATGTCCATTGACGAATCTTTTCTAATTGCTAGAAATCTGTGGAAAATCCTGGCAAAATGCAAATTTTTTAAAACCACTAAAATTTTCCATTGGCGATTAAAATCTATTTTCAAACCCCACAAAATATTTCAATTGGCGAATTAAACCTGTTTTCAAACCCAAAAAAAATATTTTTGTTGGCGATTAAAACTTTTTTTCAAACTAAAAAATAAAATTCATTGGTGAATTAAACCTATTTTAAAATGATTACGAAAAAAAAATGGCGATCTAAACATAATATCAAACTAAAAAAAAATGCAATGGCGAAGTGTCAGTAAAAATTTTCCTAACCTTAGTTGCAATTCTTTCTTGGTCATCTTTGTAGTCGATAGGTCAAAGGTTTCAAAAACTTTGAAACTTCATAATTTGGTTCTAAGGTTCCAAGTTTCAGTGAACATGTGACATTATGGACCATGACCGTTCGATGAATTTTTGATGGACGGTTATATTTGCATTCTAGAAGTATATCTCTCAAGCACTAGATATGCGAATTGAAACCTCCAAAATTACACTAGAACCATTATATTTTCATAAATTAATGGTTGAAATTTTATTAATTATTCAAGTCTTTTGTCATCCTGGTCTTTTTTACCATTTAATATTTCCTAAGTCAGATGAAAATATTTTATGACAAAGCCTTAAATCTTAACTCATAAAGTTTGTTTTAAAAGAGGGATTGTTTAATGAATTTTCGATGGATGGCTATAAATGCATTCCAGAAGTAAATCCTTGAAGTACTAGACTTGCAAACTGAAACCCCTAGAATAATAGTAGAACCATTATATTCTCAAAAATCAATGGTTGAGATTTTATTAATGATTGGTTTCAGAAATCAACATATAGTTCTGATCATAAGTGGGCAAAATTTATTGTGACTTATTAGCTAGGACATTGATAATCATTAAGGTAAAACGAGACATAATTCTCTCTTTTCAATGTATTGAAGTACTCTACCTTTCATTTATTCTATTGAAATTCTCAATTTGGTTGTGGTACTGGGCGGCGGCACGAATTAATACCATATGAATAGCCAGAGTGATTGATTGGATAACTTTATATTGAAAACTGCATGATGTACTATAGAATTGTAGATGATGATTGTAAGGAGAATTAGATGCAGAAACAATTCTCCTAATGTCAAAACCTCAGGGAAGAATGCAGAGATACCTTTTAAAATTACAATTACAATCCAATTAAGATGCACATGAAAGAGATTACTGAAACGAAGTATTTGACAAACACATATGAGCACTAGATATACGTGGGAAAACCCTTATGGGAGAAAACCCACCACACCAAGAGAAATCACTTTGTATTACAGTAATGGAGATTACATACAAATATCAGACTTATCTTTCTGATGTCATATTTTAGCAACTTTCACAATGATCAAACTTGTACAGGAACCTTCAAGTTACAATCTTTACATAATAGAAATCACTCTGATTATACAACCACACAACAATCTGTCGATCCTTCGAATCATCTAACTTACCCATCACAATCTGTGATCACAGAGTATAACCATGTCGCCCCTATCTATTGAGCTTCCTCTCAGAACTACCACAACGAACTATCTTCCAATGATTCTCATTCGACTTCTCTGATTGGTCCATGAGACACCACATAGGAAAGTCTTCACTTGGTCAAAAGGCTTCAATCTATGTTGGCATGTCAGTGAGACACTAACTGTGTCTCCCCGATGCCACACACAGCTTAGCATCCAATATCGCCAAGAGTTTCCTCATCGGCAAGACTCATATCGCTATTCACAAGTCACATCGACCTCAACATTGCTATCGGAAAGACTTACCACTCGCCAAGAGGTTACACCGAGACTTCTTAAGTTACACCGAAGCATCGAACAGTCGGCAAGACATACTGCTATTGCCAAGACATCACAGCGAATACTTCATGTTATTCTAAAATTTCAAATGGTTGGTAAGACTTATCGCTTTCGCTAGGACTTCATACTGAGGTCCTAAGTTATACTAAAACATTAGCATTTCCATCAGCACCCATCTATTGCTAAGACATTCAACTATCACCAAGAGGTTTCACCGAGATCTCTTATGTTACTCATAAGCCATACTACTATCGGCAAGACCCCACGAGTTGCCAAGACTTCATACCAATCGCCTTGAGCTACTCCGATGACTTCAATTGTATCCTCGTCGGTGTGACATTCCATTCTCGCTGAGACTTCTCTCCAAGACCTTTGGGTTACCCCGAGTGAATACTGTCAGTGAGACATTCCTATCGGTAAGACTTCTTACCGAACACCCAAGACTTTCCCTGAAGGCTTCAACATAAAACATTGTCAGCGAGACTTTAGCTATCGGTGGGACTTCACCCCAAACTAAGCCTTTCGGCCAAGGGTCTCCCTGATATACGATAGAATGGCCTGTCGGCTAGAGATCTCCACAGGCAATGAGAGGTTATACCAAACACATGTCACACTGAAGACTCCAATGTGTAACTGTTCGGCAAGACTTCTGCAAGGTCACAGCGACTTGTACAAAACATAAGGCTACAAATCTGCTCATCAGCCAGACATGGAATATGTTACACCGACTTGGCTCCAATAGAGGTTTCAGCCTGTGGGAGTAAACCTATTTTCAAACCAAAAAAATATTTTTTTTGGCGATTAAAACTTTTTTTCAAACTAAAAAATAAAATTCATTGGTGAATTAAACCTATTTTAAAATGATTACAAAAAAAAATGGCGATTTGAACATAATATCAAACTAAAACAAAATGCAATGGCGAAGTGTCAGTGAAATTTTTCCCAACCTTAGTTGCAAGTCTTTCTTGGTCATCTTTGTAGTTGATAGGTCAGAGGTTTCGAAAACTTTGAAACTTCAGACTTTGGTTCTAAGGTTCCAAATTTCAGCAACCACGCAACATTATGGACCATGACTGTTCAATGAATTTTTGATGGATGGTTGTATTTGCATTCTAGAAGTATATCTCTCAAGCACTAGATATGCAAATTGAAACCTCCGAAATTACACTAGAACCGTTAGATTTTCATAAATCAATGGTTGAAATTTTATTAATTATTCAAGTCTTCTGCCATCCTGCTCTTTTTTACCATTTAATATTTCCTAAATCAGACGAAAATATTTTATGACAAAGCCTTAAATCTTAACTCATAAAGTTTGTTTTAAAAGAGGGACTGTTCAATGAATTTTCGATGGACGACTATAAATGCATTCCGGAAGTAAATCCTGGAAGTACTAGACTTGCAAACTGAAACCCCTAGAATAATAGTAGAACCATTAGATTCTCAAAAATCAATGGTTGAGATTTTATTAATGATTGGTTTCAGAAATCAACATATAGTTCTGATCATAAGTCAGCGAAATTTATTGTGTCTTATTAGCTAGGACATTGATAATCATTAAGGTAAAATGAGACATATAATTCTCTCTTTTCAATGCATCAAAGTACTCTACCTTTCATTTATTCTATTGAAATTCTCAATTTGGTTGTGGTACTGGGCGGCAACACGAATTAATACCATATGAATAGCCAAAGTGATTGATTGGATAACTTTATATTGAAAACTGCATGATGTACTATAGAATCGTAGATGATGATTTCAATAATCCAGTGATTTTGACAATTGACAACTTGTGTCGTACTGTCGATTTTGACAATTGACAACTTGTCAGCTTGAGCTATAGTTTTCAACTTTGCATGTAGCTAGCTTGAGGTATTGATTAAGTTGGATTTTTGGTTTGCGGCTGCACGAATCGCAATTATTACTAAGTAGTCAGTAGTAATTATACACAACCTTAGAGCTCGCACATGACACGTGTGATGTGTACAAGGTACCAGGCTTGTGGTGGCACTTTTGGCTCATAAATACGGATAGTGAGAACAACTAAAATCATTTGTTTAATTTTCATAAGGGTTTTCATTTTTTAGGGTTAATAACTTAATAAGGATTCAGGAAGAAGATGATCAGATATTATTGGGGATGCTCTAAATTCTCCTGCCTCTAGTTATGTAGTTACAGAGTAAAATATTTTCTTCAAGTTAAGAATGGGTGGAATTGGAAAGAAGTTGATTTGGTTCACCTAACTTCTTAGACAGGTTTTGAACTAAGATGAGGAGCTCTTATGGACATAAGTGCTATCCCAATGCATGGAGGTTGCAAGTAGAAGATAGGAGCAGTTTACTACCCCTCATTGTCTACATGGTTTCCCAGGTGATTCTCATGCATTTAATTTTAGTGCTCATCTTCTGCATGGGAGCAGTTTTACTAGCCCTCATCTTCTGCATCAGTCTGGTTCTGAAAGGGGCTAAGTACATTTTGTATCTTCATGGTTCCCATTTCCCTAGTTTGATCGGACCTCCTTTCCCCATTGCATTTATTTTTCAGAGTGTATGGCTAACTCAACAAGTCCCATGTGTTTATTTTCAGAGCTCATGGTTGACTTGGCAAGTTCCATTTATTTTCAGAGATACATGTATCACATTTACGTTTTCAAATTTTCACTAGTGGCCCAGTAGAAGCTTGGCGCTTGCGCTTACATTTGTATTTGTACTATGTAATAATGTGACATTGTAATTCAATTGTAATAAAATAAATGGTTGTGCTATTAATGTGACATTGTAATTCATTTTATAAGTCATTTGCGAGTTAAGTGCTATTAATGGTTGTGCAATGTGCTATTAATGTGACATTGTAATTCAATTTATTAAGGCCTTTGAAATATTAAGTTTTTGGCCCCTTGGCCTTGATGTCTATCCTAGTGCATTAAACTTTAAAGAAAATTTAAAACACATGTTTTATGTTTATTATTTATATCATAAATTACTCAACTGTTTGATGAACATTTGATGTATGGTTGTAGTTGCATTCTGAAATGAAATGCATAGAGCGCTACGCTTGTGAACTTAAACCTATGGAATCACCCTATAACTGTTAGATTAACAGAGATCAAAGGCTTAGAATTTTTTTTCAATGCAGGAGTAAATCATTGGCTTGTTTTAAATGTTGTTAACCATGTACACTGTACTACCTAATTGTGTATTGTGTAGTCCATAAGTAACGAGTAGACGTTTCGGTGTTATTCAATTTGCTCATTGCAATGCACCACCTTGTTCTGGGTTCCACAGTTCCACTTCCAACAAAGCCATTCCAGTAACCCAGTTACAAGCTTCAACATAGTTTCAACTTCAAGAATCAAAATTCAAAATCCAGGTAAGTTAAACAATTCTTGTGGCAATGTTTCATCACTTGAAGTTGACGTTTCTTAAAATCTTATTTTGTCAAACTTTGAAGCTTAGGTTTAGGGTTAAGAGGCTTAAGAATTAAGAAAAATTAAGGACTGATAGGGAATTCACAAATTTTATCTTGTTGATTGTATCAACACATGTCTACCACCAATACCACTAGAGCAATGTCGGATAAAAAAATACATTATGCAAAATTGCTTGAAACCCTAGGTTTCACTGATGAATACCATGATATTTATGATCCTAAAACCTATGGTAGGCGTACCTCAAAACTTAGATTTTCGTCTGAGAATAAGGGTGCGAAAAAAATGCAAGTTAATAGTATCAGTGCATTATGGGTAACTAGATTAGGGCGCATGATGTTACATGAGGTTTTCCCTTGCCCATAATTTATCATGGTTTGTTCCCTAAATTATGATGATAACAAAAGAGAAATTGTTAATAAAGATAGCAAAGAAGAATTGTTATCCATTGATGCAAAAGAACTTGGAAAAGTATTGGCCTTGGGGTTTACAACTGAAGAATTTTGAAATGTCCACATTGACCTAGAAAAGCTTACTAGTGATTATGAAGCAATGCATGAAATGGAGAAAAATTATTTCTTAAATAGAATAGTTCAGGATAGAAACAAATTGAAAGGTGATCATAAGCCTCCTTATGATTTGGATATTTTTAAACCATGGGCTCAGGATACTATTTCCATGCTAGCATTTTGCCTCGGACTGGATAGCAATTTGGAAGTGGGTGCGTGCCTCCTTGAAATGACCTGTATAATATCAATTATGGTGTTCTACATGCCAAATATAATTTTATTGAGCACATTGTAGAATCCACGCATAAACAATTTTTAATGATTAAAGGAGGTTCCACCAAGACATTTAGGTTCACAACCTACTTGTGCTATCATTTTCTATTCAAATTTAGAGGAATGTTTTAGACCAACAAGCTTCAAATTCAGCCCTATGGTAATAGTAATCCTTAGCAAAAGAAAATGGATCCAGTATATGAATGGACCACTTTTATAAGGTTGCATGATTCTCAAAGGAACTACAATAATTTTGTAGACTATTTTTTGGCTCCATTGCATCAAGAAATTACAAATACTCCAATGCCTAGATTTCTTATGTCATGTAGAAATTGCATTCAACTAGGAAAAGAAATACAATTGGCTGACTGGTACTTATTGGAAGAATATATTGTGCTAAGATTTTATAGATTGGAAGTACAACCATACAAACTTCCAATACATGTGACAGAAAGGGTTTTTGCTTTGGAATATGTAAGGCAGATGCATAGTACTGATGAAAGACACTTTACTAGTCAAGGGAAGAAGACCTTATTTCCTTCTTTACCTTTACCATGTGGAGGCATGACATTCGAGAGAAAATAATTTAGTGTGGCACATGATATTTTGATTTTTTTTTATTTTGATGCTATCTATCACTGGTAGTATGATCCATGTGACACCATTAAATCAATGATTGTGCTTAATAAGAATGTTGGAAGTAGAATTCAACATCAAAGTAAACCCTTGCTTGAAAACTTGAGAAACAAGGATTCTTGGGATGAGGTCAAAGTAGCAATGGAGAAAAGTGTTGCTGAGAATGGTATTTCTTTTGAACAATTGTTAGCAAAAATAATGGCATTGCATCGAAAGACAATTAGGAGGTACAACAATTTTTATGAAAAAAGTCATAAACCATCTTGTAGAGTAAAAATGTCAGATTCTCTAGAAAAGGAAGTTACAGAAAAAAATTGGTCACAATAAAAAATTATTGCCTTTTGGTCTATGAGGAAGGACCTAGGTGATCCAAGAGCTCTTGTAGAGTATGGATATAATGAAGAAGATCTTGAGTTTAGCAAATTATGGAATATAGAGCATCTGAATGAACAAGAAGATGAAGAAAGTGATGATGATAGGCAAGAAGAAAGCCATAATTTCAAACTTGGTTTAAGTGAGGCCACAAAAGAAGCATTTACTACAGGAGCAACCATAGTTGAAAAAATGGGTTATGAAGGTGGTCCTTTGGGGTCCCAAACACAAGGCCCTTGGATGGTAATAAATGTAGAGCATAGAAAACTAGTTGATAAATTTTTCCTTGGGTTTGGAGGTGAAAAAGTAGACCTAGGGTATACAGGTCAATTTGTTAGAGCTTCAAGTTCAAATCATCATCCTCATGGTTAGACACAATCACAACTAGGACATGCCCATGGTGAAGGGCTTAGTGCAACAGGCACTGCCTCTGGTGGTGATGGTATGGGTAGTAGTACTATTAGTGGTCAACATGTGCTACAACTACAAATTACACACAAGAGGACAACACAATATACCACAAAAACCAGGTGATCAAGGCATACAGAAGAGGCAAAGGATTTTGATAGGTCCAACTCCAAGTCACACTACCAATGGATCCACCACAAAGGAGTTATTTCCAGGCACTCCCCCAATTCCAGTTAGTTTAGCTATGACATCATTAGCAACTGCAAGTACTCTTATTCCTTCGCCATTCAAGCATTCCATTGTTCCTACATCGCCAATTTTTTATTACATTGAAGAGTTTAAAAAGAAATTAGAATAGAATAAAAAAGAAAAGAAGCAACTAATGGAGAGTGTGTCTTCTCTAACTTCAAAGCCTACAACAACCATGGTATTACCCACATTTGACACAAGTAAATAAATCATGGAGTACACATTTTGTGTTCCCATAGTTCAAAACAAACCAGCAAATCAGATGGCTCCATCTAAATTCTAGGTGAACAATTTTCCATTGGATTTTTTTGGAATCAGAAATACTGACAAAATTAATGTATCAAAGAAGAACAATGAATTGGTGTACACACCATTTCTAAAGCAAGATAGAGAGAAAAAAAGGTTACAAACTCAAATTGAAAAGTTACAAGTAGACCTAGCAAATGAGAAAGCAAAGAGGAAAGCAACAGATAACAAGAGCAATGAATTATAAAAAAGAATTAAAATTTTGCCTCTACATTGACAAACAAAGAGGATAACCAAAATGAGATTAAGACTGCAGTGAATGAATTGAAGCAAAGGATAGATGAGAGCAACAAGAAATATGATGAGGAAAAATCCACTTCAGAAAAATTAAGGCTAACCATTGCAAATGGAAATGCACAATGGGAACAAAAATTGGAGAAGGAGAGAAAAAGAAATGACAGATTGGAGGCAGAGCTGATGGAAGCAAAAAATGAAATTAAGTCTTATCAAAATAAGTTATCTTCATTTTGAAGAGAAACAATGAGGCATATGAAACAAAAGATCTAGGATAAAATAATGCAGGGGATTGATCATTTGTGTGACATGTTCCAATTGATTGATGCTATCAAACAACATCATAAGAAGCTCAACAAATATTTAATGGAGAACAAAAATGTACTGGCATTAGAGAAATCAACAAATCAAATTCAACAAACAATCTACAAAGCCAGTGACAATGTTTTGAAATAAAAAAGGATTACTAATCAGCTTGCTACATCAATGGCGTTGTCATCTATCATTGAAAAGTGTTTGAAATTGCATGAAACATAGAAATATTTGCATTTGGTTGCAGACAAGATGAAGAAGGTGGATGAAAATTTAAGGAAATTCATAGAACTTAGTTTACCAAAGGCTTTTGACACAAATGAGTGATTCATTGGATGGAATGATTTTAGAAAGAAGATGGAGGATGCAAGGAAGATTGATTTGGACCAATTTCCTCAAAACCTAGATGTGGTGACCTATTTGGATTCCATCAAACCATTGCTAACCTTGAATTCAAAATTGACTAAAGAATCCAAGACAGGTTCCAATTTGAATCATGAATTGTTAACAAATCTTCAAGTCAAACAACATCAGTTAGAACAAATGACAATTCCAACACCTGAAGAGTGGAAGTTGCTAGAAAAGGTGATGCAGTGATTTAACTTTTGATAATATGAGTTTCCAAGTTCCAACTCAGCTCTATGCAAAGTTGTCTTTGAGAAAGATTTTGCATTTCCAATGTCTCTATGTATTCCTTCATGTGATACAATGATAATCAATTTAAAAGCTCAAATTCAAACTTCAGTAATGTGTTGATGTTTAATTATCTGTATTATTCATTATATCATTTGAAGAAAAAGTCTAGTAGTGGTTTCAACTTCTAGATACACTTGTTATTATGTTCATTGTTGTATATGCTACTAATACTATTGTTAATATGTTATTAATCTAATTAGCATTGAGTTGAGAGATGAATCACTGAGCACATGCTCAAATTTTACTTTTAACACAATTAAAATATGAACTATAAGATGATTTTAATTCCAGGCATCCATAATCTTAGTGAAATTGCATTACAATTCACACATCAATACTCAATCTCCATGACTACTTAGCATATCCACTAAACATTTATATGAATTCATGTCATGGATTATCTATTATTGGAATTGGAATGATGGATTTTTGGTTAATTTCATTGCTACTAAGTTTTGGTGATTTTCCTAACCTTAGTCACTAGCCCTCAGAGTTTTATAACCTTATCCCGGAGCTCTAAATTTTCATAACTCCCCTATTCCCTGACATGGTTGATGGCTCACTTTTTTGAGTTGCAAATCTTTCTTGGTCATCTTTCTAGTCGGTGGGTCGAAGGTTTGGAAAAATTCAAAACTTCAGGCTTTGGTTCTAAGATTCCAAGTTTCAGCGACCACGCGACATTATGGACTTATCTTGCGTTTCAAAGGTACCATCATCTAACATCTCATTGAATGCTATGTATGGACTACACTTGACTTGTCTTTTTAGGAATTTCCAAAAGCATGCTATGTATGGACTAATGTAAAATACAAAATATAATATAAAATATAAAATATCATAATTTCATGGAATATTACAGCATAAAATATCATCAACTACAGTTTGACTTTGGAATATGATTCATGAAGTGCAAGATAAAATAAAATATCATGAAGTGCAATGATTCACAATTTCATTGAATACAATATAAAATATCATCAACTACAATATGGAATAATGGAATTTGATCCTGGGATCCATGAAGTGCAATATAAATACCTAAAAGCTGCTAATTCTCTTGAATCTCTTCCATTTCCCAAACAGACTGGGGATCCTCAATCTGACGTTCATTATCAGATAAAGTAAAAGAGTCATCTTGAATTTGATTCCAAGTCTAATCTTCATTTTCTTCGGATTGTGTCTCAAATTCAACATTCGTTGTGTCATTTTTGTCAATGTCAGCTATCTGAGTCCCATTGCCACTACCAGTGCCACCAATACCAGCCTTTGGAATTGGAGTGTTGCACAACCTGGCCCCTCTTCTTTCACATGTGGACCTCCAGATTGTGAGTGCCCTTTCAAAAGGAAATTTTTTGACATTATATGTGGTTCCTTTCATTCTCAAGCAATTTTCCAAATTCTTGTCTAGTTTGTTTCTTAAATTTGATTTCAAAAACTTCAATGTACTGAAAAATATCTCATCCTCCACTAACCCCAATATCATTATTTGACATAAATCAGCAAGTTTGAAATATTCTGATATTGAACCACGCAATATTTCACTCTGACCTAACTTTGTCCAAACCTTTTTTATTGATCCCAGTTCAAAGGCCTTGTCCTTTCCCATGGATTTATACTGGTCCCTCATAGCTGTTGCAAAAATCCCACATTGTTTTCTATGCTTAGCTTCATCTAAGATACCTTCTATTTTCTTCTCATTGTATGTTACAGTTTTCAAAAATTGTTCAATCAAGAATTTTACCTAAGCATGAAAAAATGTGGGGTTATCTGGATTTTCCCAAAATTGAGGATACACAATACTCATGGCTTCAAGTATTTCATGTTGAGGGAATCTTTGAAAAATATCTAAGGAAAGAGATTTTGCAATTTCCTTCAAATTATCACCAACAAATTTAATAATGCCTTGAAAATCTTCCCGGTTAACAGCTACTTCTCTGCTAGAGCGCCTAGTTGTCTTACATTGGTACATTTGTATCTCATATCCAAATACACAGATGCATAATTTCCCGCTTGCATTAACTGTAAATAATTATCAGGATCATTCAAATTAGTAATTTTTTGCCACATGAAATAATTTGGGCCATCTTGTGTTAGATCTAGATATAGATGATTGAGGGCCAAGCATGTAAGTTTATGTAGATTGGAATATTCATTAATATACATAGTTATATCTTGGGCTTTCTTCACAAACTCATTCATCACATCCAACATGGGGAGAAGACTAGTTAAAGTCAAGAGTATCTCTATATCGCTTAACCTATGTAAGAGGTTAGGAGCTTTGTCTACTGTGTTGTGATGCTCGTACATCACTCCAATCAAAGATTGATATTCTAAAAGAACTTGTTGCGTTGGTCCATGCAGGGAGATCCATCTGGTATCGACATCCTTAAGAAGTTTGTTTCCTGGTGTTATTCCCTCAGCAAAATTTTGAAATTCTGTGAAACTTTTAGGACTTCGGCAGAAGTATGTGTGGATCTCGCAGACTAGATTTTTGAATTTTGATACTGTAGGAAACTTGCTAACAATTTTGAATGCTAAATTCATTCTGTGGACCATGCAGTGAATGCCAAGCATGTATGGTGCACAAGTAGTTTGTAAATTTTTGCAAACATCGATCCTTTGACTTTGCATCACTGCAGCTCCATCAACTCCTACACACACCAACTTTTTTGCAATTGTCAACTCATCCATACCTGCAATTTCATTTAAATATTTTTTGACTAGTTCAAATATATTTTGTACTGTTGAACTGATCTTCATTTTGTGAACATAGATAAGATGAGCTTGGTGAACATGTTTTTGTACATTATACAAATACATATAGACCCAAGAAGTATTGCCTACCGCAGTAACTTCATCTAAAGATAATGCAATGAAATTTGACTCTTTTACTTTATCCTTTAAATCTTCCTTTTCCATTGCAACAAGACAATTTTCACAATCCCATCCAACGTTTACTGACCAATGTGACAAGGGATAGTGAGGAACATTCAAATAAGATAATGAACCATAATATTCTGGGTAGTTTTTCATAAGATGCCCTTTGAACAAAATATGAAAAACAACACTCATTTGAACAGTTTTTGATAGATTTTCTCCTTCAATTGCTTTTCCAAATCGAGCCTCAAGTGTACCTTTACATGCAACAATGTTTTTCATTCTCTTTTCATGCTCTTCATAATCTATGGCATACTTAACATGAAGACATTCTTCCTTTGATTTCCATCGTACGACTAATTCTTCCTTTTCATCTATGATTTGTTTTTCATAAAATTTACAAATATGCTTTTCTATAGTGTCAATCTTTAGCTGCAACATCTTGGATCTTCCACATTTCCAACTACAAATCTTACATTTGGCCAATGTTTCCTTTTCAATATCGTTTGCATTTCCAATCCCCACTAGTACCATGAATGGGTATTTTGACAACCAACCAAGTTGAAAACTCCTTGTCATTTCCCACTTGCGCCCCCTTTTTGGTTTACTTTTCCTTTTCTTGCTACCAACATCATCATCCTCATCCAGTTCAGTTATCTCATTCTAGCTAACCAAGCCCAAGGTATCACTTGGAACATCTTTTGCAGTATTGCTATCCTGATTTGATACATTTTTATTTAAATCAATCACAATCTCAACTTGACCTTCTGGTGGCAATGAGGTATTGGGAAGGCTACCAATATTTGGTGGAACAATTCATGATGTAGCTCCATCTTGACCTGATGGATCAGAAGCTTTGGAAATTGCAAAGTAAGACTGTATGGTACATCTAGGTTTTGGGCATTTTGATGGCCTCCCAGTCTCTTCACCACCCTGAGGAGCGACAAGAGTCTCTTCACCACCCTGAGGAGCCTAAGGAGTGGCAGGAGTATCTTCACCACCCTGAGGAGCAGCAAGAGTCTCAAGAGCGACATGAGTCTTACCACCCTAAGGAGCGGAAGTAGTCTGAGAAGCGACATGAGTCTCTTCACCACCCTAAGGAGCGGCAGGAACCTTGCCACCCTGAGGAGTGGAAGGATTCTGAGAAGCGTCAGGAGTCTCTTCACCACCCTTAGGAGCAGCAGGAACCTTACCCTTGCTGCTTGAGTCACTTGACATATTGATCTCTAATTCCCTCGACATATTCATCTCTCACTTCCAATAAAAACTAGAAAAAAATGTCTTATTTTTTAAGGACAAAGAATAATAATATAGATCTCATTACCTACTCAACGTCATCTTTAAGACTGAAGCTAGAATGGAAAATAGATAAAGAAAACTTATTATTATAACTAATATCACTATGAAGAAATGATCACTCACCCTTAAGTCTATGTTTTTGGCTTTCCTTGAATTCCGAATATATGGCACTTTCGATTGTATTTATTTCCATTCATGGAATGGATTAATAATAAATCACATATCAAATTCAATACCATGGAATACAAAATAATTTTTTTGGCTTTTCCTAAACTTAGTCGCTAGTCCTCAGAGTTATATAACCTTGTCGTAGAGTTCTAAATTTTCATAACTACACAATTCCCCAACTTGGTTGATGGTTCACTTTGTTGAGTTGCAAGTCTTTCTTGGTCATCTTTCTACTTGGTGGGCCTAAAGTTTTGAAAACTTTGAAACTTTAGAGTTTGGTTCTAACTTTTAAGGTTCACTTTGTTGAAGCAAGAATGGAAAAGAGATAAAGAAAACTTATTATTATAACTAATAACACTATGAAGAAATGATCACTCACCTTTTAAGTCTACGTTTTTGGCTTTCGCTCAATTCCGAATGGAGAAGTAGAACCTCAAAACCAAACAAAATGTGTAAGAATAAATGACACTTTCGATTGTATTTATATCAATCCATGATTCCATATATGGCAAATTTTGTGGGATTTTTAAATGGTATATTAAAAATTTGGCGAATCCTGCATGCTTATACAATCATACGTTGTAATTTTCAAGGTGAAATGTGTCCTCAAATGTAATTATTTTTTAATGTTATTGGCGAAATAGGTCCTCATGATCAGCTTTTTATAAATTTTAAAATAGGTCTTCACCAGCAACTATTTATAAATTTTAATTGGCGAAATGGGTCCTAATACAATGTTGTTTTAATAGTATTGGCGAATATGTAGGTGTTTTATTAAATGCTTTCAAGATTCCAGGAAAAAATATTAGTTGGTCCAATTGAAACGCATAGTTTGAAAATGGAAAATTTGTTGCTTAAATATGCCTCATAAAAAAACTCATTAGCAAATAGACATGCATTGGACCTATACTTCATAAAATTCAGGCAATTTGGACACCCTGTTCGGAGTGAGAATTTTCCAATTTTGACTTGGCCAATTCCTAGAATTCGCCAATTGGGGAAGATTTTCCACTAAATTTTTCCCTAGAAGTGTGATAGAGAGAATGAGAGAGAGAGGAGGGAAGAAGGAAGGAGGAGAGATTAAGAGATAGAGAAGGGAGGGTGAGAGATAGGAAAAGATGGATAGGTTAGATAAAGAGAAGTAGAGAGGGAAGGTGGGTGCGATGAGGGAAGATAGGGAGAGAAGGAGGAAGGTGGAGAGATTGAGAGAGAGAGAGAGAGGAGGGAAGGAGAGAGAGGTATAAGGATAGATTAGATAGAGTGAAGTATAGAGGGAAGGTGGGTGGGAGGAAGAGAGAGATGGGGGAGATAGAGAGAGTGAGATAGAGAAAATTAGAGAGGGAATAGAGAGAGGGATGGAGGGAGAGAGAGAGGTGAGATAGACAGAAGTATAGAGGGAAGGAGAGAGTGTGAGAGAGAGGTCTGGAGCATAAGGGATAAACAATGAGTGCTATAGAGCGAGAAAGATGATACAACTTGTTAATTATTGAAATTTGACATCCTGATTATTGATATTTGACATGTTGGTTACTAAAATTTTGCTATCTGAAAAATTGTAAGATCTTCAAAAAAATAGAATTTGAATTATAACTCCTAGAGATCTGAAACCATTCTCAAACATCCTGAAACTATATACACGAAATATAACTTAAAGTATAAGAAAGTAAATGTCCATATGTAAATGTCAACTTATACTTTCCCTAAAAGATAACAAGAAGAAAGAGACAAGAAAAAGAGAAGAATTTTTTTTTGATGTAGACCAAAATGCAAGTGTGTTATAACACACTCGCATTTTGGAAATGTTTTTTTGATTTTAAAAAATGCACATTTTTTGAACTCAAAATATGCACATTTTTTGAACTCAAAATATGCACATTTTTTGAACTCAAAATATGCACATTTTTTGAACTCAAAATATGCACATTTTTTGAAATTTAAACCATAATGTGAGCGTGTTATAACACACTTGGGTTATGGCTTGGTAATGACTGAGCCTAGGCTTAGTCACTACTAACCCATAATGCAAGCGTGTGGGAGCACGTTTTACTATAACACACTCGTGTTTTTGCTATTTCGGGATGAAAGAGTAAATTGGCCACTTTTGGCCCCCCATCTTTTTGCACTTTCCCAGAGGGGGAGATGTAGAGAGATATTTAGAGGGATAGAGAGAGAAAGGAGAGGAGGGAGGGAGGGAGAGGGAAGGAGTGGAGGGAGAGGGAGAGAGAGTGGTGAGATAGAGGGAGAGGTAGGTAGAGAGAGGGAGAGGGGAGAGATATATAAATATATCTAGAGGGATAGGGAGAGAGGGAAGTGTTGATGGGTGTTTTATGCACTTCTCAACATAGGTAATGTATAGGTGCATCACCCCTCTTGAAAGGCAATCTCCAACAACAAGTTGTTGAAAATCACCCCAAGGTCTCTCGGGTGTAAGGTCATGAATTTCTTGGAATGTCTCAGTTGTTTTGATGTGTTCTTGTTGGTAATCACAAGGAAGACTTAGGTAAGTTAAGTTGGATGAGAATTGGATCTTCTAATGGAGTTCTTAAAATGGGAAAGTGATTGCACAATTGTTGTAGGTTCGAGTAGCATTCTAGAACTCTTATTTTAACTTTAGATTTGGCTTTACAATGTGCAATGAACCTTGTTCAAAGTCACTATTAAAAAAAAAAAAAAAGGGTAGGGAAGAGAGGAAGTTCCTAGACCTGAAACTAGCAATGAACAGTGATAATGGAGGACCCTATTGCGAACAACCTTCCTAAAACTGAGTTCCACAACCAAATTTCCTCACAGTATCATGAAACTAGTGCAATCTTCTAAGGACTGCAAATCTTCGACCATTCATTCACCATAAGCATGAATAAAAGATAGAAATTTAGTGCAGCTTTCAATTTATGCCCAAACTAACATTACACAGTTATAGTTATTTATCATCAATAAATAGCAAAACGTATGGACAAGGAAGGTTGACAACACACAACATAATTCTTCAATATCAATGCACAAAATTAACTAAACTACTAAAGAAAGCTAAAACATATAGAACAACAAAGCTAATCTACTCAAATTCACTAACTATGAGAAGAAGAATCGTGCAACATAAAGTTGAAACTCAACAATCCACTGAATCAATGAATTTCTATTAAAATTCTAGCAACATATCTTTACAACAACTCAACTCTCTCTTGAAAATGGGAGGAGACCCCCTATTTATAGTGTCCAAAAAGAAAAATGAATGACCAAGATTTAATCTCATTGTGTGGCCAAGATTCACTACAAATTAGGGTTTCACCTACCCCTAAATATATTGCAATTTAAAATTACATTTTGTCATTTAGTCTATTTTGTCCTCATGTGGTAGCACTATAGCTCTTTTGTCTTCTAGTTGATTTCCTTTTGCTACATCTACTTGGTGAGGAACTCATCATCAATCATGGGATTTCCTTCATTCTTCTTTGTAGTGGCGTATTCCACAAACTTTTCAATCAATTCTTGGAGCTTGTTCCACTCCAATATGTCTGATTGAAGCACTTGGAAGATCAATTTCCTGGAATTTCTCGTAAGCTCATCCTAGTCCATGTCATAATTTTGTACATTCTTTATCACTTGTTCAGATTGGGTGAAGGCTCGTGCAACAAAACCCATAAAATCCATTGTAAGTGAATCTTCGGTCCCATTCTCCATCTTTTTATGGAAGTATGGCTTTATTTTCTCTAGGTCTAGTTCGACGACGGGCATATCAAAATTTGTCATCAGTCTTAGATATTCTTCTCAAGCTGCCCTGATTTCCTTGACCCAATCAATATGTAGCTCCACCTCATGGAGCACTCATTCCAACACTTTTTTTCTATGGTCCAAGCCCAACTTCCATGTCTCCATGAGCCAGTGGTCACCATCTACCAAAGAAAGCTCCTTTTCCCAGGATCTCTCAGGTATCTTGAGGATAGCTTCAATCTTGGGATATATGATCCTATATAACTCTGGGAAGTCGGTGCATAATTTCCTTATTCCCTCAAGTATCTTTTGTACCTCCAAGAACTTGTTTGTTGTCCTGACAATGTGGCCTATGCCCATATTTCCATTGTAGAGGACCCGTTGGAACCAGTCCTCCATGGCTATTGTCCAATTCTTTCTTCTCTCCAGCTTATCAATGTTGTCCTTGGACAACAGTTGCAGTGGCACTGATGATATAGTAGGGAGTTCCTCAGCTGACGACCATTGATGAATGTAAGTTGTTAGATCCGCCACCTATGCTTTTAACTCCTCTTTGGAGGTCTTATCCTTATTCATTTGGTGCATGATGGTGGTGACAGATCCCTAGAGATGGTCGATTTTATGCTCCCTTGTTGTTCCCAAATAAATGGTAGAAATATTATAGCTTACCCCCTCTTCTCCCACCACCAGGGTAGCTATTTACATTGTTCTGGATCCTGATGCATCCATTGTCAGATGAGATCTGACCTTTGGATTCTTCTCTTTCTTTTTACTTATTTGGGCTCAAGCCAATATGGCCTCCAACCTTTCCTTTGGATCCCTAGGAGGTGGGATCTTCTTTTCTAATTGTTTATGTAGCAATTCAAGCATCTAAGACTGCTCTTTTGGTGATTCGTGATCACCTTCTTCCTCACGGGTGCATTGGATTTCCATTGCTTTGTCACCTGGAGCTTCCTGCTCTGTCCTTTCTTCTTCATCATCATCAAAATCCTAAATGAATACAGTTTCTTTTCTTGGGGACTCGGTGGATGCATGCTCCTTGGTGCTATCCTCCCCTTCAATGGTTTTCTCTTCTTCCTCTTGGTTGTACCCATGTTCTTCATGATGTTATGTCTCTGGGATTCTCTTCATGGCTTCAACCTCTTCTTCAGGCTTGTCTTCTTCTTTTTCTTCCTTTTCCTTTTCTTCTTGCTCTTCGAAAAGAGGCCTCTCTTTATCATGCTTGGAGATTTCATCTTGTTTCCTAAGTGGAGGCTTAGTATTCTTCTCTTCATCGAAGGGTTGTTTTTCTACTTCTTCGTCGATGTTCTTGAGTTGATGAGCCAGCTCCTCCTCGAGCTCTGGGTTGAAAGTTTCCACAATATATTTTGTGTCGGGCTCCTCAATGTCTTCCTCTGACGATTGTGATTCTTCTTCCTCTCCTTCACACACCACCTTATCAATCACTAGGTGCTACTCATGGTTCTCATGGTAATCTTTTGCTTCTTCTCCCATCTCCTTAGCAGCCTCCCTTTCTCGCCTCTCCAATTCTTTTGATATCTACATTTTTTCTTTCATTTCTGGTGGTTTGGTTGGAGGCGTAAGGATAAGAAGGCCAACAACAACTTGTGCTAGGGAAGCCTGCATAGTAGGGTTCATGAATACCCTAGAGAGCTTTGTTGGCATGTTTTGTATGTTCCTAGAAAAGGCTTCTGGAAGCAATAGGGGAGGAACTGTAGTTGTCGTTGCAGTGGTAAGTGGAAGAGAGATGGATACAAACATGAGGAGGAGGAGAGCGGAGAGGTGGTGGTAGAGGAAGAATCGATCACCATTACCTATGTAGTAAGAGGGTTGGAAGCAAGGTGGAATGAGATATCCACCGCAAGCGAATAAGTGGCAACCATCACCTGAGAAGTAGGCAAAAGGGAAATAGTAGTGGCAATGACAATAGCGATGATTGGGAGAGTGGAGGAAGCAAGTGGGGACTTTGTTTGCTCAACCTCTTGTTCTTCTCTTTCATGGAGAAATTCCTCCTGGATGGTTGGCATCTCTACAAAACCGTCAAATGTCTTCGATTTCTTGGAAGGTTCACCTTTCAAGGCCTTCCTTGAGTACACCCTAGGCCTAGGCTCTCGTTCAGCTGTCTCTTTTCTCTTCCTTGATCATGTAGTGGGAGGATATTTTGAAGTTTCTCCATCGGGGCAACAACAGCAAAGGCACTGCCAGTCTCGCTTCTTGGCTCATTTTCAAGCTCACCATATGTTAGGGTAATCCCCTATAGCTTCAATTGGGAAATATTCCCGTCAATCCATTCTTTTGTTCTTGCCTCAACCAGCTTCATCAAAATATTGAGGTCATTGACCTCTTCTTCGTTCCAGTCAATTAATGGCAGCAAGAGATTGGCAACTACACCATATCGAGGATCAATCACTGTATTTTCATCCTCCACTATTTGATCTGGCACAGGGAACAAGTTGAACTTCTTGATGAAGTACGTCACCATGCGCATGTAGTTCCTCATTCGCACTTCCTTCGTCATCTCTGTAGTTGGCCCAAAAGTCTTCAACATTATGTACATGGGTGTGTTCAATCCCAACCATTTTCCTAAGCTTTCCGTATGGATCCATCCGCAACTAGAAAGTGTGGAGCTTCATGTTATATTCCACAAGTACTTTATCAAAATAGTCTGCATACTGGGATGTGTGGAGTTCATACATTCTTTGGCCAAAGGAGAGGGGATAGGGAATCCCCACCCTGTGTTTGTCGCTTAGGAGGGCATGTGCTCATTGTACTTTTTGAGAGAGTTCAAGTAGTATCAGTTGGTCATTTGGGTACCAGGGCAACTTATATGGTTTCTCTGAGAAACCTTAGGCTCGAAGGTAGGTAAACTTTGTAAATTGAATAAATAGGAAGGAAAAGTAGCAGAGGAAGGAATTAGCACTATGGGAGACTCTCCTTTCAAATTCATCTCCAAGCATTCAGATAATATGGTCTATAAAGGCATCATTGACTCTGTAATAGTCTTTCTTAAAGTTCCAGAATTGAAGTTGGGGATACTTGGTAAAGACCTTCAATTCCCTGCCTAGGGCTAGATTTGGTGTTATGAATAGTCCCCTATATTGGACACAGTCGGCAAGCAAATAGACCAGGTATGATGTCATATAAGATTGTGAAGTCTTCTACACTACCACAAATTGCTCATGTAGGCATTGGCTGATCATCCCTGCCCAATAGAATTTGGTTTCCCCTTCAATTATTTCTTCTACAAAGTATAGCATCCATTCTTGAAAGAAGGCTGCAATTGGAAGGCCCATAACTCTACTTAATAGGGTTACCAAATCATGGTAATCCTCATAGAAATCGCTATAGAAGAGCTCTTGGGGCACTTTATTTGCACTGCCCCTCTTCTCCTTCAGCAAGTACTAGTTGATAAGCTTCTTGCACTTGAGGGGATTAGTGTCTGACATCTCCTTACCATATTATTTGGATGTTTCCTCCATCTCACTAAAGGTAGGGATGTGGAAGGTCTTCCCTATTGAATTGGTAGATAGATCAACTAGTATATTCCCATCCTTGTCTACAATTCTTCTAGAATCCTCTTGATATGCCTCCCTATAGGCCATCACAAGCTCGGGAGCAATGAGAGCAGGCTGGAAACCGACAACCTTGGCCAATCCATTGCTTCTAATTCTCTTGGTGTTTTCTATTGTGGGGTTGATCCAGACCCTTTGCTTGAATTCATCAATATCTATATGTCCCAAATTTGTATCTGAGATCTCCCTCCAATCTGTGGTGACCTTGGAGTTGAGGGGTTTCCCTTAGAACTAGTACTTCATTTGGTCTTTATCCTCTTTTCCTCAGGGTGCTTTGGTTGGCTTCTTTCCCTTTTATTTCTCCATGGCCGCCTCTGGAGGTCTTGCACCTAGTTCAATATATCCTACGAGCGAGAAATCAGTAAACTCATTCGAGCATAAAACATGGGAAAGTTAGCCAAAATCCAAAAAAATGATGTCACATTAGATAATTCATCACTTAAAGATCCTAACATCTCTTTCAGATCAACATTATCCTTTCACTAGGAGTTATAACAATGCGGGCCTAGGGGTGCAGACTTCCCTGGGTTGGCAACCATTTTGAGGCAGCTACAGTAGAGGCAGCAATCAGGGCATGGTGGCCCACACGTCCCAACCCGCATCGAGATTTGGTCATGAAATGGGATCCACTAAGGATTTCAATCCATTCTAGCATGTGGTTCAAATTAAATTTAAATATTTGGAGGGGTTAAGTTCACCTTTTAGTCATGTGGGAATAGAGGGTAGCTCAGTTGTTTGAAGCTCCACCATTGAAATGGCACTAGCAGGGTGGCAGTCCACATGTAGCATCCCGCCATGCGGGCCCTGGGGTTTCAAAGGACATCATCATAGTTTATTTAGAGCTCAAGCCATAGCAGGTCGGATGGTGCAAAGAGACATTGGGTCATGGCCATTTGGAACAGCAAGGGCCAGACAGAGGTTCGATAGAGGAGGCCCGCATTATCGAGTCTACATGAAGCCTATGTTTTCTTACTTGTTACCAAGCAGTCGAAGGGAGATGGTGGGGTCAGGCCCCACATAGCAAGTCGATGGAGGTTTGCGGACACTTTGGAACAGCGGGAGTGAGATGAAAGTCCATGACCGGCCACCCATAAGAGGTGGTCCACCTAAGGTTTGTCACTTAATTATTTTCACTTTTGAGCTTAGACAGATGTGGTGGGTTCGAAACCCGCAAGGCAAAAGATCAGCATGTAAAGGTCATTTGGAGTAGCGGATAAGCTATGGCAGCCCATGGAAAAAAGCTTAGACTTAATCACTTAGGCCATGAAGGAGAATGTCCAACAGAGGTGAGGTCTGGACCTAGTTACCAAAAAGGTAGCATCATTCCACCATTTCGAGTAATCATTGGCTTGACGGTGAAAGGGGAGCGACGACCTGCAAGGAGAGATTACCTTTTTTTTGGTTTGGATGGTGAGTCGAAGGGTGGATTCCAATAGGTAGAGAGACGGGTCATGAAATTCATTTCAAATGGCAAGGTCGGGATGGAAACCCGCAGATAGTAGCCTGCAAAGAGAACTCCGCAATAGACTTGGACATTTTTGCAAGGTTGAATTTGATGGGCAATGGCCGAGGTGGGATTCATGCATTGGGAAGGAAGGGCCTAAAATCCATTTAGCACGATGGAACTTGAAGGACATTCCCTATGCAGAGGCCTGCACCAGCAGACCCGAAAGGTGTGAAGGATCTTCATTTGGACTCATGAATTTTGACCAAGTTTGGGACGACCGATTAAGGGCACCCTCCTACCAGGGCAGACCTAGTGGGGGCGTTTGTCATTTTGAGTTTTAAAGCATTTTCCAAGGAAGGTGATGATATTGGTTAATTTGCAAGGGTACAAGGCACAAATGCTCTGGTCAAAGAACGGTCGCAGGGACCTCAAGTCCCACACGCGACCCACAGGCAATTCTTGAAGTTTATCAAAATTTCAACTTATGGGTTTTGTTCACTTGGGTTTGATCTAGTTGATTTTAAGCTTTCTTTCAAATATTTTAGAAACTTTTATAGAATTTAAAGAAAACTCGAGATAGGGCACATGGCAGACAACTAACCTATGAAGCTCGATGAAAATGAATGAACAAATAGCTGGCAGAGGCTTCGAATCGGCGAATGAACTCAGCAGACGCGACAACGGCAAGCTCTGATTGGTTTTTGGACTCTTGATAGGTGAAAATGATAGCTCAAAATGGGCTATTTATAGATCTTCCTTCATTTAATCCCCCTCATTAATGCGGGTACAATGACGTTTATAGTAGATGAGCAGTCGTTTCAAAAACCATGGCGGGAGTGGCAGAGTTCGACGAGCGGACGATGGTCAGGAGTTACCCGTTCGAGTGGTCAAAAATGAAAATGGAAATCAAGGATACGGGTCCCACAATGAGGAAGGATGTTAGATGAAGGTCGTTCAGAACAGCCGGAAAGCTAAGGAAACCTGCATAGGGCAGCCCACAGGGCATGCAAGACGCCAGTTTTAAAGATTAGAGGATAATAGCCAAGGAAATCCCACAAAGACTTAAAGCCTTGAAAATCTAAGGGTAGTAAGATATCATCATCTCAAAGTGACTCTTCTAAGATTCCTTAACCACTTAAGATGCAAAATAGGGGGGACACAAAATGAGGCAGCAACAAAAATGACCCGACAAAATGAAAAGAGAGGGGGTCCCCATTTCGAACGGGGTGTGTGTGCTATAGGCACAACATGAAGGAGAGAGATAAAGGTAGAGAGAGGGGGGATAAGGGAGAGGGGAAATGGAGATATATAGAGAGAGATATCTAAGGAGAGGCTTGATGATGTTTTTGAATAGTTACAAAGTTACCCTTAGTTAATTGTAAGATGATAGGAGCCCACTAATTATTGAAATTTGACTGTCTAAAAAATTATAAGATCTTCCAAAACCTAGACTCTGCATTATAACTCATAGAGATCTAAAACCATTCTCAAGCATCTTGAAACTATATACATGGAATACAACTAAATTATAATAAAATAAATTTCCATATATAAATGTCACCAAAAAGTGTTGTGGCCACTTTTTTAGTGATCTAAAATTGCACCCTGCTGAATAAGAGTTCAGTGTTCTAATAACACAATGAAAACAACCTCGAGGTGTGGGACCTTGCATGAATGAGGTTGAATCTCTGGAGAAGGTCATCTTCCTCTTCTAAACTAAGTGAAAATGTGTTGGTCTAACCCAACACATGAAACCTATTACTACCCTAATATAGCAAATCACAAAGGAAAAGAGATAGAAGGAGAACATGAAAATGAAAGGTGATGCACCAAGATAGAAATGTGTTTCTTCTTTCCTTCAGATTGCAAGAAATATTAACAAATTGGCTAAAACAAGCATTCAGACATGATAGTAAGATATTTTTACTCAAACAAGTAAGAAATACCTATGATAATGGTAAGATTTTATTGATATTGGGCATAAAATCTAGACTTTACAATGGCAGAATGCAAAATGAAGGGTCTACAAAAGAAAACTATGAGAGGAAACCAAAAGAAGAACCCTAAAAATGAATACACTTTTTTCCTTTATAGATCAGGCATAACTGAGAAACACAAGTTGAACCCTAACCCTAACCAAGCTTAGCCAAAAAGACTATGCATGCAAAATCATAGCCATCCCATGAAAATATAAATTAGGGCATAGATCTATCAGTAAATTCAACAAACAACAATAAATGGGCATGGGCACCCATGAAATCCAACTACAGAAGGCATGGATTGCAATAAATGTTATCCTTGAAGCTCAAGAATCAGATCTAGGCACTCAAAAGTCAAATCGAACCTCAAAAAAATTGCCCAAAAAACACATCAAAACGCAAGAAGGTTGGGGTGTTGGGCCCAAAAAAACACCTTTACAAGCCTAAAAAAATGGTTTGAAGCCTCGAAAATGCATTTTTCGAGTGTGGATGATCGGGTTGTTGGAGGTCAAAGGTCGAGAGGATGAGATACCTCTTACTAAATAAAGGTAAGAGGTAAAGGGGAAGGATGAAGGTGGAAACCCAAAACCTCGACACTTAGTTGGATTTTGTAGCTAAGGCTTCGGTGAGAAGAAAAATGGAGGGAGAAGATTGAAGAAGAGAAAAGTTTAAAGATTTCGGAGGTTAGAGGGAAGTCTAACCTCTTACCTCAAAAGATAAGAGGTAAGGTGCAAGGGTGAAGGCTGAAGGTCGAAGGCCAATAAAAGAAAGGCACAAGGGAAGAGGGAAGAAGGAAGACCGAAGGCCAAAGACTGAAAGGAGAATGAAGAATGGTGAAAAAATGGAGGAAGACCGACCTTCAGAGATTGGAGGGAAGACTTGCCTCTTACATTCGAAGGTAAGAGGTAAGATGCAAGAGGGAAGGACAAAATTCGAAGGTCAAAAGGAGAATGAAGAAAATGGAAGAAGAGAGGGATGGTAAGGCCAAAGGGTTAAACTGGAAATAGTTAGAAGAAAAATGGGAAGGAAGGGAGTGATGGAGGAGGCATGAGGGAAGCGATTAACAGACAATTTGAAAACCCAAAATTCTAGGACTTAGCAAAATTTACGAAATCTCCAAGGAAAAATCATGCAAGATGGCCCATGTAGGATCTCTCAAATCGGATATCAGTGATTGGACATCAAAGGGGGGCATGAAATGTCAACATTAATGGTGACTTTTGTGGGATGATTGTCTAATAATCATGAGATGTAAAGGTCTTATCGATCCATTGGGCCCGAACTCATGAAAGGAAAAACTTAACAACTAGGCCTCCTCAGAGAAAAATAAAACATGTGTAGTTGCACTTGGAGAAAAGCATGAAAGCTAAGAACATACATTCCCTTAAGCAGAATGCAGGGTGTGAAAATGCACTTCATGGAAAGCAATATATTTACAATATATACACAAACTAACAAAAAGAAAAGAATGGAAGCTTGCCTCTATCAAAGATGAACCTTTTGAAGGAGTTGATCTCCCTTAAACCATAGTTGCAGACCTCACCCAACTACAACCATTGAAAATTGCTGCCAACATGCATGTAACTGCACAAAAAACTTCCAAGGTGAAGGATTGCTTCATTGTAAATTTTTCCATTGCAATGAAACCATATGATGCAAGTGTTAGATTCATCTAACACTATTGCCTTGGCTGAACATACAACAACATGGGTGAACTTTTTTTAAGACAATTCAACATCCAAGAACAAGCCTTTTATAGAGGGAAGAGAAACCACCTCACAAAAGAATGGGCCAATGTCACCATCGTTGACCTCCTTAATGCATAAGCTAAAAAAAAAGGAGAATGTTTCCAACTCACATGGTGATGCAAAATATGCCAAAACTGGTTTTTTATTTTCACAAGAAAGACCTTCCTCTTGCTCCTCAAAAGAGAAACTTTGAAGCTCAGCCATACAAACAAATTAAGCAACGGGAGCATCAGTCTCCAAAAAAATGTGTGGTTGCTCAATAAATACAAAATCATTTGCAATGACACACTCTTCATCAACACAAAACTCAAATTTTTGAGACACTTTCAAGTGAAGAACTAAATTCTTCAAATTTCCTCTTGGTTTTAATTCTTTCTTGGCAACTAGCTGCAAAAAAATAGACTAATGGCATGTAATGGTTGCCATGTCCTCTGTTGTTTCTTCAGTCTTATATTGTTTCCCAGAAAGTTTCTCTTTTGGGGGTGAAAGATTGGCATCCAATCTTGAAAAAATAGCTTCTAAATCATCCCAAAAGAGATCCTCCACCTTAGAAATGCAGACCTCAATAGATCATGGATCTTCATCCACTATAATAAGGGTTAAACATGTATGTTGCTACTACTCCAAAACCTTGGAGTTGTCTTCAAACCTCAAGCCCAAACCAAGTTGTTCGAAGCCTTCAACTAATGCAGGTATAGTTGATCTATCCTCCTCATCTTCAACAAAACAAGAAAGGGCATCAAATGAGAGGATTTATTCCTCTATTGCATCAATTTTTTCTACCTTTTTAATGCCTTGTTGCTGCAACACTGCTTCGTCTTCAATATTTTCTTGCAACAAACCAAGACACTCATTTTCAAGAGCACGTGAAGGATCCACAACAACAACCTCCTCAAGGATAGGTTCTTGTGAGGAACAAAGGCTTGCAAAACTTAGGATATCCAACATAGAAGACCCACTTGATGGCACAACAGGTTGTATTGGAGTTTCAAGGGGCTGATTAGGATTCTTGAAACTAAATTTTTGTGCTTGCACACCTCTTACACAATAGGCTATTTTGGAACAAAAGGAAGGCTAATATAAGTTTCAAGAGACTTGCTAGGTTTCTTGAAACTTACAAATTTATGCTTCATTACCTCCTCCTTAGCAAGTTGTTCTCGAACAAAAGGAGGTGCTTGTTTGAAACTAGGCACACAAGGGGGTTCATAAGTCTTAGGCACTTGTGCTAAAGCAAGGGAAAGTCTATTTTTTTCTTGCATAGCAACAACATCACTTGTTTTACTCTCTTCTTGTTGCCTTCTATGCACTTCCAACTGCTGCTCATACCTCCATTGAGCGTCTAACTCTTGTTGTTGAGGATAGTGAGCTTGATGGACAACCTCATCCTACTGTGGGAAATAACCTTGTTGCCCCATATAGGATTGATTTTCCCACTCCTCCTATTGTAATTCAAACTCTTGTCTACAAAGCTCCTCAAGTCGTCTATTGAAATCAAGCAAAATTCTCATAATCTCACTTGCACTTAAACTATAAAAATCTCAAGGTTGACTAGGAGAGGAACATAGTTGATTTTGAAAATTATGAGTCTCTTGGGGTTGTTGATGAGAATGTGTAAGCATCCAAGAAGATTGAGCAGGGTGGGGTGGGTGGTATGCATTTTGAGAAGGTTGAGAACCCATAACAGTAGGGTTCTTTGGAATGGAATGGGAGGTATAACCAACCTAATATGGTTGATTGGGAGGTACAAACCTAGCATTATCATGATATGGTGGGGTGTACATATGGTTTCCATTAAAATATGACATTTTAATGCATAGGAAACACTTTGAAATTTACAAAATAAGAGCAAAGGATTGCCCAACCAAAGATTTTGGGTACATACCAAAGTGTCACCCAAATATGTTGCAAAGTTACCAGGTGCTTGAAGAACGACTCCAAAGGTTGAAACATTGAAGAAGGCACCACTTCCTCAACAACATGAAATGGAACCAGGCTGCTTGAACCAACTGATTTTGAATGGAATCGCCATGGTGTTTGAAGATATGCCTCAAAAGGCAAGATTTGTTGAAGAAAACACTAGATTCTTTGACCAAGTTAGTTAACTTTGGGAATTTTTTTTGTTGAATTGGACTTGAGAGCATATCGTTTCTAAATTTTCATACTCAATTATTCAAAACTTTATTTATTTTACTACTTGTTACTTTGTGTATATGTCCCGATGAAGGTAACAGTCATCTAGATGATAATACTACTTCCAATCATAAGGATATAAGTTGACTTAAAAATCTCTTACAAAATTTGAACCCTCCTAAGAGAGTTGGGAACAAACATGCATGGAGGTCTTCAAAAAAATTGAATAGAGAATGAGGAGATGAACAATATTGAATTGGGTTGAATTGAGTTGTATGTTATAACAAGTATATTGAAAATCTATTTTGTTTTGAAATATGTTATTTTACAAACATACACACATGCATACTGTTGGAAATAGGATGCCATTTAATTGCAATCCTAAACATTATTTATTTCATGTGTCTCCTAAGTCCTTGGAAAGTGTTCTCAAACACTAGGATTAGAAAGAGATTAATTTTGAATGAAATAATCATGTTAATTGACATTTGTAATTAATTCTAAATAATAGGAGCATGTGAGGGTGTCCAAGATGAGTTCCTAAATAATAGTAGCACATGGGGCACCTGCATGGAAGGTGGAACTCACCTTGAGTTTAGTTAACTATTTGGAGAAATAGATAACACTTCTGTAATGCATGTAAAGATCCTAGAAGTTAGGGATTGATGTTTACATGCATGAAGTTCAATTCAGTTCAGTTTAGTTTAGTTTAGTTCAGTTATGGTTCAGTTATCTTTAGTTGCATGTAGTTAGTTTTAGTTGAGTGCCAATTGACTTCAGTTAACTTGGAATGCATGACTAATGACTTGAGTTGCATGACAGATAACAAGTGACTACTTTCAGTTAACAGGGGATGATCATTCTTGCATGAATGGTGGAGAGATATGCTTCAGTTAACAGAGAATGACTTGGACCCACCTTGGGCGCCCAAGTTGGCTTCTTGGAGTTAACACTTTTACATGATAAGATATTTCAAAAGGTTGAGTTAAGTGGGCCATTCTTGGGCGCCTACTTTGAGGATAAGCTTTGAAGATATCTTCAGAATAAAGGTTGAGTTATGACTTCAATTTGGGATGCCCAAATGGATAAAGGAGTTGATTTAACATTGTTCTTCATGATAGAACTCTACTTGCAAGAGATAGGCATAGATTTTTGGTGATAAGATTTGAGCTTTGTAATTGTAACTCTTTGGAGTTTACAAGGTTGATTATTGCCTATTTATCTCAAGCAAGTTGAAGAGAGTTATTATTTGAAGTTTTTATTGCAGGTTGTGAAGAAGATTAGTTGAAGGAAAAAGAAGCATCTCAAGCAAGGATTGAAATTATTGTAATCTTATTTTGAGATTAAATAATACATTGATTCTTGGTGGATTTTTTTCCTGAAAGAGCTTCTCCATGGTATATATTATGTATCTTCTAATATCTTGTCTAATTCTTCTACAACCTTATGTCTTCATTCTACAAATGATAAAATGAATTAATCAGATAATCACCCACAAAGAATTTGTAACAAAGAATACATATTTAGATCAGCAATCATAAAGTTTTACAAAGAATTAAGCTACATAAACACCTCAATTTTCAACATTTGGTATCAAAGCTGAGGTTGGGTAGAGTATTGGGATGCCTTTCTCTTAAAAGATTAAAGGTTTTTTGGCTGTAGTGGGAGCTTTTACTATTTTTTGTTATTTTTCATTTTGGAAAATAAGTTTGTTATAGTGAATTCTTGTTTAGATATTGGAAGGTTCAATGGATCTAATTATGAGATGTGGAAATTAAAAATGGAGGATCTCATTGAAGAGAGAGATCAGTTGTTAGCTATTGGTAATGAGACAAAATCACCTACAACGATGTCAGATGAGGATTGGGCTAAGATTGATAAGAAGGCAAGAGGGACCATAAGATTATGTCTTGTTGATGTTGTTCTCTTGAATTTTTTAGAAGAAACTATTGCATATAAGTTGTGGAAGAGAATAGGTGATATTTATCAAACTAAAAGTCTTACTAATAAGTTGTATCTGAAAAGACAGTTGTATTCTTTAAAGATGAAAGATGGTGATTCTGTTGCAAATCATTTAAATTCTTTTAATTTTATTCTAAGTTAGTTAGCATCTATAAATGTAAAGCTAGAAGATGAAGATAAATGCATTTTTTTACTTTTTTCTTTACGAGAATCTTGGGTAAATCTAATTGTTACTATCAGTGGTAGTGGTGTAGATCTAAAGATGGACAATATAATTCCTACTCTCCTATCAAAGGAGATGAAAATCTAAAACAAAAATCCAAGATGCCTTGTTTGTAAAAGGTAGGCCTGAGAAAAAGGAACCTAAGGGAGACAAGGAAGGGAAGGGTAAGTCAGGAGGACAAAATAAGGTTACAAAGTATTGGAACTATGGTAACCAAGACATGTGGAGAAGGATTGTAAGAAAAAGAAAAATATTTTTGATTCTTCTACAAAGGAATCCTCTAATGAAAGTAATGATGCATTAGTTATTTTAGCAAATATTTTTTGTGATAACTCTTTCCTTGATGTTATAGAGTGATCTTCATGGAGAGGATGGCAGTCACAATGCCATGTGTGACTTGATACCATGGTTCAGTGGGAGTTGTTGGTAGTGACGTGGATGCATCATTGGTAAGGTTACCTCGTGATTGGGGATATGATTTTTTCTTGGTTTAGAGTGGTTGCTATTATGTCATGGTTTACTCTTGATTCTAGATTAGAGTTTGGCATATTACATGTTCTCTTGAGACTAGGATGTATGTTATGGTGCATGTAATCTCTTAGGAGGAGATGGTTAGATCATGGATGTCATGTTTATGTTCAATATTGGAGCTTTGACATTGATCTCGTGTAGTTCTCTTATGTATTGGGTACATTAATCATTTGCTTGATTACTTCATGATAGTGCTATGTTGCATTTGGAGTTTGACATGGATTGGTTGGTTACAAGTCCTCATGGATACTTGGAGAAATAGGTGAGGATTGAGTTCTCTTATGGTAAGAGATATATATTGGTTACTTGTTAAGAAAAGCTATTTTCAACAGTAAAGACTGAGAATCCTGCACCTTGGTTGGATGTGAGTTCAACACACTCGGTGGTTTCACATGCCTCCAAAGAGGCAGTTTGGATACAAAGACTTGGGAAAGGTATTGGTTTTAATTACAAGTAAGTTAAAATTGAATGTGATAGTCAGAGTGCTATGTGTTTAGCCAAAAAAATCCTATGTCATGCTTGTACTAAGCATGTTGATGTTCAATATCACTTTGGGTGAGAAATGGTTGAGAGTGGGAAGGTATTAATTGAGAAAGTTGACACTTTAATTAATGTTGTGGATTATCTTATGAAACCAGTTCCTACAGATAATTTCTCTTGGTTTTAATCATTTTCTTGGAGCTTCATGATTATGCAAGTTGCATTTGAAGTTGGCACAGATTGATTAGTTGGTGCGGGAAGGCCATTGGCCTTGAATCTTGTACTTGATTTATAATAATTATTCCTTGTTTAGAATAATTGCAATGTATAATGTCAAGTGGGAGAATGTTGGAAATAGGATTCCATTTAATTGCAATCCTAAACATTATTTATTTCATGTGTCTCCTAAGTCCTTGGAAAGTGTTCTCAAACACTAGGATTAGAAAGAGATTAATTTTGAACGAGATAACCATGTTAATTGACATTTGTAATTAATTCTAAATAATAGGAGCATGTGAGGGCATCGAAGATGAGTTCCTAAATAATAGGAGCACATGGGGTACCCACATGGAAGATGGAACTCACCTTGAGTTTAGTTAACTATTTGGAGAAAAAGATAACACTTTTGTAATGCATGTAAAGATCCTAGAAGTTAGGGATTGATGTTTACATGCATGAAGTTCAATTCAGTTTAGTTCAGATCAGTTCAGTTCAATTCAGTTCAGTTCAGTTTAGTTTAGTTATGGTTCAATTATCCTTAGTTGCATGTAGTTAGTTTTAGTTGAATGCTAGTTGACTTCAGTTAACTTGGAATGCATGACTAATGAATTGAGGTGCATGACAAATAACAGGTGACTACTTTCAGTTAACAGGGGATGATCATTCTTGCATGAATGGTGGAGAGATATGTTTTGCTTAACAAAGAATGACTTGGGCCCACCTTGGGTGCCCAAGTTGGCTTCATGGAGTTAACACTTTTGCATGATAAGATATTTCAAAAGGCTGAGTTAAGTGGGCCCATTCTTGGGCACCTATTTTGAGGATAAGCTTTGAAGATATCTTCAGAATAAAGGTTGAGTTGTGACTTTAGTTTGGGATGCCCAAATGGATGGAGTTGATTTGACATTTTTCTTCATGGTAGAACTCTACTTGCAAGAGATAGGTGTAGGTTTTTGGTGATAAGCTTTGAGCTTCGTAATTGTAACTCTTTGGAGTTTACAAGGTTGATTATTTCCTATTTATCTCAAGCAATTTGAAGAGAGTTATTATCTAAAGTTTTTATTGCAGGTTGTGAAGAAGATTTGTTGAAGGAAAAAGAAGCATCTCAAGCAAGGATTGGAATTATTGTAATCTTATTCTGAAATTAAATAATACATTGATTCTTGGTGGAGTTTTTTCCCAAAATGGTTTCTCCATGGTATATGTTGTGTATCTTCTAATATCCTGTCTAATTTTTCTACAATCTTCTGTCTTCATTCTACAAATGATAAAATGAATTAATCAGATAATCACCTATAAAGAATTTGTAACAAAGAATACATATTTAGATCAGCAATCATAAAGTTTTACAAAGTATTAAGCTACATAAACACCTCAATTTTCAACACATACATATAATCCTAATACCATAAAAAATTGAGGTATACTAGGATTTTTCCCATGAAGAGGGGGAATGGTATTAAAGTTTTGAGATATAAGGATAATATGGAAAATTGTAGGAGTCAAAATTTTGAGAAAATGAGACTAAATAAATTTAGAAACTACCAGTGGTATGTCCATTGGTGACAAGTAGAGAAATTATAAAATGGTTCAAGGATCAACCATATAGAGAAGATAGTGCCAAAGCCTATAGTTGAAAATTATTCCATTTTGTAATCTATTTGAGACATAATTTCTTTGTGGGCTTGTTTGAAAATCAACATAATCTTGTTTGTAGTGTAAAGTCCTCTATTAAACTTTTTGAATGAAATTAAAGTTGTTTGTTTGTAAATTTTTGGAACATTGGCTTCACTTTTTTATATGTGATAAAAAAGGGTTTTCTAATTAGGTCTCCCACCCATACAAAAGTCAAACAAAAAATAAAACAACAATATTTTTCATTAATAAATTGTTTTTGTTTACTTAATGGAGCTTAAATAAAAAAATTTCATGTCAACCAACCTTTCTGCTAGACCATTTGACTACTTATTACTATTTCTAACCTATTCTAATCAATCACTAGGTAATCGTAAGATGCCCTTGATCAAAGAACACAATATCATCTGAAAACTTCTTTGACAAAGATAACATTTAGTTCCATTATAGATAAGCTAATAAGACCTAAACCAACTAACCTAAATGACCACAAAAATAAAGAAATATTATAGGGATCAAATTGTCAAAATAAAATACACAATCAAACATCTTCCTATGCCCCCAAAAAAGAAATTCACCCCTTTCAAATTTTTATCTCCATCCACAACAATATTGAAAATATGTAACACCATAAATTTTAAGACAAACCTTTGATTGATAAGTGTAAATCAAGATTCTTTTAGTCTAAGAAATTACAACTTATCTTGAAATAGGGGAGGAGCTTCCATAAGTTTTTTGAGTTTTAATACACACTAAATAATACATACTATTAAGAATATGCCTTTAAATGTAATTATTCTTTGTAATCATATAGCTTTGAACTAGCATAAAAATAGTTGGCTGAGGATAAATATCATTTGGTAGGAGCTTCCTATTGCACATTTACTCTTATTTTCCAAGAATACTTGGGAATATTGCCTACCATTTGTTTCACACCCTTAAATGTTTCAAGTTTGCTAGTTGATATTTATTCTCAGTATAAATAAATGTCTCTAAGATAATATGAAATATTATATACCATGAACCTGTAAATTGTCAATAATTATAATAGAGGATTCGCTAGATTTGTGTGAATATATCATTTTATCCTTAATGAATTCTACCAAGTGTTTAGAAATAGAAAATCAAATATGCTCAATATATAATTTGTATGGAAATTGATGTGATGATAGAAGTGTATTTTTATCCTTATCTTAAATAAAATGACACTTTTAATTTTCTAACTTGTGTTAAAATATAATGAATAAAAAAATAAAATACTCAGACAAAAAATTGTCAAATAGTTTGTTATTATTTGCAACTTGATATTTTGTGCACTTTGATAATCTATGTAGTCAAAAGATAAAATTTGGAAAGTACAAGAATCTCGGGTCTAGTATTCTTTACAAGTCTGATTGTATGCAATTCAAGATTGTAAATGACTTTCTCACCGTAGGTTATTTTTATAACTTTTTTCCCTCCTAAATTTTGAAAATGTTTATTTGTGAATTTGAAATCATGGATTTTTATTGTATAAGAGGTGATGGGGTGGATTGATAGAGGCAATTTTAAAACTTATAATTTTATTGATTGTTTGATTTGATTCAAGTAGTGAGTCTCACATCTGTATATTTATTTTACAAGTAGTGAATATTTGGTGGTTTAGTTCTCCAATTTGTGCATTTATTCCTCAATATTTATGAGACATGGGATGAGTATGAGAAATAAGAGTTTTTATGCTAAGTGATTTCTGGATTCAATTTGATTCAAGTAGTGAGTCTCACATCTGTATATTTATTTTTTCTCCTTGCTCTCTACTCTCATCCTGATGATGGATCACAGAGTGTGATCCGAAATGTTGATGCAAAAAATTCGCACACAATTGAATACATAAACCACTTAGCAAAACATATATGGATTGTGGAAACTTGATATCATTAATTTTTATTTATGTCAAGTTGGGACATATTTAATTATTGAAAGACTATAAGTTGAAAACATGTATATTATCTATTAAGTAGCAAGTATGTAATGATTTGAAAATATTATCTATGTGTTTGGAAAGATATCTTGTAAGATTGTACAAATTGTAATATAATATTTTATATTAGTTCTATTATATTTTTAGAAGTAAATTATAGTTATTATGAATAACATTATATTTTGTCTCATATGGAGTAGCAATGAATCAAAAATATTTATTCTTTTGGTATTGACAAATGGGTAGTTGCATAGATTTTAGTGTATCAATGATATGTAAAGTAAAATTAAAATTATTAATTACATGGTACTTATTAACACAAAATAAATAAAATTTGATATTTTAATATTCAAAATAATAGTGTACATATGTTCTATATGGATCAAAATATGACAAGTACCCTCACAACAATTGAAACATGCTCAATCCTAGCTATTGGGATGAGTAAATAGTTTCATGACTTTGGATATATTGAATTTTATCATTTTTTATGCATAGATACAATACACCAATATTTGGATGACCATGAGATTGAAGGGCATAACATATTTGTTAGTTTTGCATATCTCACAAAGTCAACTTAGTCTTAGAAAATACATTTTGGAATTCAATATGTGCTTTCTTATTATGGAATGATGTGTCTTCCTCTAGTTATGAATAGTGTGCCTATTAATCATGGAATGGTGCTAGAGGGAATCTAATATTTATTCCTCATCTACCTAGTCAAGGATGTAGTTTATATATCCCACTACAATTACACAATTAGCTACTAACCAAGCTAAAACATGAGAAGTGAAGGCAAGAGAGGAATAGTATCAAAATTGGACTTAACAGATAATAGATAATGCATTCAAGCAGTGATATTTATAGTCGGTTATCATCAACAAGCCACTTAGCATACTACAAACATAATGTTGACAACTTGGGAAGAACACTCAACAACCATATATTGGATGTGACAAAATGTGCACACAAAATATATAATAAAACACTAGAAAAGTGCATAAGAAAAGCTCCTATTCAAATTCTAGCTAAATTTCTATTAGAAATAAGAGAATGTAAACTAAACAATAGGAGGACAATGATACTCTCTTACGAACACTCTCTTGATGCCATGCATGTGCTTAGGATTTTTTTATGGGGATGACGAATGTAGTTGCTCAAGAATTTCAATAGCATAAACTTGCATTCAATCTAACTCCCACACTTGGAATGGTTTGAAGAATGGGAGATTTATAGATTTGATAAGGATAAATGAAGGGTTGAGATTGATTAGAAATGGATGGCTAAAATTGAATGAGATGAATTTTGAGTTTGAATTTGAGAGGGAGGAGAAATTAAATACTAGTAGTTAGTGTATGGAGGGTTGGGATTAATTGGGTTAGGTGAATGGTTGAGATTAAAAGTTGATTTGGATTTGGATAGAACATATTTATAAATGAATGACTAGGATTTGCTTGATTGATTTGATGACTAGGATTTAGGATTAAATCCATTTTAGATTTGATGAATTTATATTTATTTTAATTTTTAATTATGGATGAAACATGTTTTCCTTATTAGTGGGGAATAGATTAGGAATTGGGCCTAGGCTAATTAATCAAATAATTAGATTATTTATTTAAAATTAGTGGAGAGGGATGTAGGACATTAGTTCAATTAAATAAATATGATTTAATTGATTGATTTAATGATAGAGAAAATGTTTGAGGATAAGTCCTAATTAACTAAATATATTTTATCTATTTAATTAATCTTGAGATGATCTGAGTGTGGTTAAAATGGACTTAAGATGGTTTTGAAAGTGGCAAAAGTGGAAATTTTAGATGTATCCTTAGGATGTGCTCAATTTTAGGTGTCTACAATAATACCAATCTAAAAAATGCATTTTAAGGTCTTTGGGACTTAGAGCTTCATAATAATTATAGCATATATCTTAATGTGCACATTTATATCTCCCCCTCCCTTGTTCTTAGGTAGGTTTGGTAGAGTTATAGGTAACACAACAATTATAATCACATAATCCAAGGGTTTGTTTAGATATTTGAGATATATAATCCTTTATTGGATCATTGGGTGTAGGGGGAATGTCATACCCAATAAGACGAAGATGGGTAGAATAAGTAGGATAGGATCGAGAAGGATCACTAGGAAAATAGGTGGATGAAGTGAGAGGTACCCCTTGGGAAAGAATATGATTCTAGGCATACTTGAAAATAAGGGGGCTAGTATGGTGGTTGATAATTGTCATGTTGGTTGCTTCTAGAATAAAAGTTATGGCACAAGAGAAATTGAAAGTGGTTCACTAGCTCAAATCATTGGGTCATTTACAAATTGGTTTGTACAAATATGAGTCCTAAGGGATAATGGTCTTTAAATCTTATGATTAAGTTGTTGATGGGAGATTTTTGTTTGAACTTAATAGGATTATAGGAATCTAATTCTTTCAATTAAGGTGGTAATAAGAGCCTCAAGGTCAATTAATGTTTAACTATATTTAATATCTGTGTTTGTTTAGCTAGTGCATATGGGGTATTACAATCTTGTTTAGGTTCTTGATGTCTCATGTTGGCTTGGGGCCCATAAACAAGTCTAGGTTGAGAGTTACTTTCAAGGTTATATTAGTTATAGTCCCATAGATCATCATACAAGCTAATTCATCTTCAAGATGCTTAAATTCTTGTTCCAATTCCATAACCCTCTCCTTCTAAGTAGTTAAACATGTTTCTCTCTAATGTTGAGGGGGTTGTAGGAAAATTTGAGAAGGGATTTATAGGGGTTGGCATCATAGTGGTTTTGGCTAAATGGGGATGTCAAATGATATGCTTCAATAAAAGTGTTGGCCTCTATAGAATTTTTCCAAATGGGATTATGTGGATATGTGGGGCTAATATCCTTGGAGTTTGTAAAGGACAATTAAAAGTTTGATCTCAATCTTCTATAATGGGTGCATTGTGATCTTTGATTTAGGGGATATATCTTGTATTAGCTCTCTTAAGTCCATACATGTTCATGTGGTGCTAGAAGCATTTCAAGAAAAATAGAAGGCGATGAGAAGGTGGAGAACAAATGGGGAAATATCTATGAATGATAAACACAAATATGAGAATTTTTCATGTCAAATTCATTAATTATACATATGCATGGAAAAATAACACATGTGACTTCTTTAGGTTGTGCTAAACTTCAAACCTCTAGGGTGTTACTATTTTTGGTTATATAATCAATGTGGATATGGTTAATATGGATAGTTTGATGGGTTTAGTTGATCAAGCTAAGGGTGTCATGGATTGATAGAAAGAGTAGGGGAAGGTGGTAAATACTTTCACCTTGGCTTAGCTATCCATGGGATCTAATCACCTTTTGTAATCCCAACTTGCTTATCTAGAGTGTCTATCAACAATAAAGGGAGGGACCAAGGTGGAGGTAAAGACCAATACTTGCAATATAATGTCTTGTTCAACCCTAACCATGATACCACAAGATGTTCTTAAGGAAGTTGCAAGGGTTTTGCATAGACATGTGGGCTTGTATAAATGAATGTGTGTGTACTTGTTTTTTATGTTTTCTTTGTTATTTTTCAAATTTTAATTTAATTTCATATATTTTTAATTTTGATTTTCTATAATAAATAATCTAAATATAAACAATGATTTAATTAATAAAAATAATATAAAATACATCTATTTTTATTTTTAAAAATAAATGTTAAAACTATACACTAAGTTGTAGGAAATATGAAAATATGCCTAAACATATTTTTATATTTTTTAATAAAATATTTAAAATAAGCATAACTAATAAAAATATATCTAATAATAACATATGTTTAAAAAAAAAAAAATCCTTTTGAATGAGGGAAATTATTTTGAAAGTTCCTTCATAGACATGAATACATAATAAATAACCAAATATTTCCTTTCAAATTTTAGGAAATACAAATAAAAATAAAAAATCTTATAATTCATTAAAAGATTTCCAAAAAAAATCACAGAGATAAATAGTCTATTCAAATACAATAATCTAAAATAGTTAGACAAAGACATTGAAAAATCCACAATTGAAGATAAGTGCTACATATATAGAGCAAGCTAGATGTTGGTCCAAAATATCAAATCTTCTTCATTCCTTCATATTGGCATTTAGTCATGGTATGCTTGCAAGACAAGACAAAAGGGTGAACTTGAATGCTAGGACAAAAAAAATGTGATTGATTTGATTTGATTGTGGTTGTAGAAAAAAATTTGGTAGAGTTTAGACTACTGCTTATAAATCCTTGCATATTTTTGGAAAACCTTTTTTTTTTAACCTTTCTTTGAGAAAAATTGGTCAAACAAGGCAACAAAAGAATTAAATATATATTGAATGAAACTAAGAGAGAAATACAAGAAAAAATCATATTATTTAGGAATTTATGTGTTTAATTGAGCATAATAAAATCATCACTTTTGCTAGGTAATAAAAGCAAAGTCACAATGAAAAATTTACAATTGTTGCTTAAGAGAAGAGATGAATTCGTCAAGGCAACATAAATACAAGTTTTGAGGAAAACATTGAAAGACAAATAAGGACCACTACAAACATCTAAAGGGGCCTAAAGATTTGATAAGTAACATTTGGCCTTGAAGACATTAATTGATTGCCACATATTTTGTTTTAATATGACATGTTAACTTTTGAAGATTGTGTAATCCTTGATCTTATCATATTGATTCATATGTTTTTAGGTGTTTACAATAACAATCTAGACCATCATTCCAAAGACAACACTAACACATCGATCACCTCCTTCGATGAATCACACATATTAATATCAACCTCTCCAATTATCCTTATTGAATATCTTTTCAATCATACAACTGTGGCCTCCTCCTAAATATAATAAAAAAATTTAAATATTGAGACTTACAATGTCACATATTCAACTCGATGAATACAATTTCATTATTATATTGCTATTTTAAACTACAGTTTCTAATTGTATTCAGCATTCTTTCAATAAAAAAATAAAAATAAAAGTTCATTATTATTCAGAGTCAATTAGCAAAACCTTACATATAATGGCCAGGATCTAAACATTCCCTCTTATAAATTTCATTGCTTTTGCTACTTCATATTTGCTGGTGTAATCATGGTTGCACCCCTCTCTCCACTTTATCCTGTCGTTCTAGAACTTCTAATGCAAATGATTATCCTATCGAAGTTATGTTCTTTCTGAGACAAGGACCTTTTTTTAAGCGGGACATTCAGTTGACTGCTTACCGTACGTCAACACGAAATGATGAGTGATGGTGACATCTATTGGTGGAAGGCGTTACGGGGCCTAATACTGTGTACTCACACTCAACGTTGGAGTAATTAATTCAAAAGCTTTCCTTGTATACTTATAGTTTTTAAAACATGTTCCTTTTCTCCTTCCGTGAGGAGTACTCTCTTTATATATTCACAAGTTACAGTTGATGTCTTAACAAACATGTCATATACTTAGTAGTGCCTTTCAGTTTGGAACACCCACTGGGTGGTTAATAATTCTCTTATACGCAAAGAAAAACATGTTAGCAGCTTTGAAACATCAGTGTCAACCAACAATGTTATGCCAATTTCACTTTTGGTGAGTACCCTTAAGAACATGAAATGGAATGATTATTTTAATCTTTTTCAGGCTAAAGATAGTTTATAGGATCCTAAAGATAGATTATAGGATGGGGTTTATAAGATCCTAAAGATAGATTATAGGATGGGGTCTTTGGTTATCTTAAAAAAAAACCTCTAATCTAGAAATAAACATCCACATAACCAAAGATAATCTCAGATTCTCCATTACCCAGCCTCAAAAGCTCTGTTCAATACCCCACAAAAATCCACTTCTATGGTTCACTGTAACAACATGTTAATGGAGCCCATCATTGTGAACTCCCTCAATAAATTATCCTTACGTTCAAGATATTACCTCTTAAACTAATATATAAAGGTTGAGTATTAGACACCTAAGCCAGCGGTGATTCCCTCTTGTTTATCTCTAGTTCCACTCTTTCTTCTTTAAGCTATATATATCACCCCCGCTGCTACTTTTTATTTTGTGGGTCTGTTCCATTGAATATACGTTTACTAGTCAGGTTGCAGAAACACTTGTTGTTTCCATTTAATTGCAGGTCTTTTACGGCTTGCATGATTTGCATGCGATTTTTTACCAATCTGACCGTTGCAGAAGAATGAGACCTACCCATTAGCAGAAGTTCACTTCTGTAAGGCCTCTGAGGGATTTGAATTAGGGCTCTGTTTGGGAAGAATATAAAACAGGGGATTTCAACTCTGCAAAAATGTGTTGTGGCACTCTCTGCAAGGTGTGTTCCTGCCTTGTCTTTCTTGTGGTTCTGATCGGGCTGCTCTTTGGCTTTGGCGTTTTCAAGAAAGCATTTCATCATGCAGAGCACTGTCTGCAAGACTGCAGCGGCAAATATGAGGCAGCCCTTGCCCCCACTGGTAGACCATTCCTTGTTTATGGGACTCCCATGCCTCTCTGATTCAATTTCATTTATCATGTCTTCGCTTAAAATTGAAAAAATAATGAAGAAGACAATTTGTGAATATATCTAAAGAAGGCTAAGAAGAATGCAGGCTCAGGAGCCGCGCTTCAAATGGGGTTTCTAATTAGTTTTCCCAACATGTAAGGGAGACATCTTCATGGGGTCTGATTTCTTTTGTATTCTGCAATATATGTGATATTTGGTATTACTGCATTTTATTCAGTTAGTTTAGGGCATCTGTAACTGCAGATCTACCATGGTCGGGTTTTATGGAACCATTCATTTTATCATGCTGATTTAGGTTTAGATTTCATAGCTTGCTTTTGTAGCACGCTGTTAACCATTTGTGTTGTATAATGACAATTTGTTCTCTAAACTTTCTGTAAATTTGATTAAACCCCATTTGGTCTGTATTGTGACAATGAGCACTTGGCCTTTTAGTAATTTCGTTAGCACTGTTGTGTTCATGGCAAAATGGAAATGGTTTAGTCTCTTACATCTGCAAGGTTCAGTTAAAAGCGAGGATCCAGCTGAAACATCTTGGTAGTAATATTGTTGATAAATTTGGAACCAGAGTTAATGGGTCTATATCGGGATCTGGGGGCCTTATTCATCTTATTTGGGTTTGTAGGCCTTGTTCATCTTCTTGACATTGTCATTGTACTTAAAAAAAAATAGTAGACATGTTTCGCTTTTTCCCTTCTGGAATCTGGTTATATGTAAAATGGACAAAATTCATTAAGAATTTAAATTAGTTTCTTGAATGGAAACTTATTATTTGAGATCACAGTTTTTTACTCTGTCGAAGTTTGCAATTTGCAAGGGGGCGATTCTTTAGTTTATATAAATGAAAAACACCTGTTTCCATCTCAACCTCTAAAGTTTTCCTTTATCAATTTACTGCATTTAATCCCATACATTGCAGCATGTCCTCTGTAAATGCAGACCCAAAACTTGCTTCCTGTCTTCCACTACAATCCGGTGTGACTGGGTGTGAAATTGTATGACGAAGCCCATACGTATGTGAATTATGAAGAGTCTAGAGATTCTTACTGATGAGGGCATATGGGTATTAAGTACCTGACCAGCGAATGACATGGTAAAATGAAGTACTCAATAGACTGAGACTGCCCAATACCATAGAAAGCTTCTACTCACCGGTATAACTCCAAGCTCTCAATTTAGATATACAGTCCAGAATTTACATTAAATTAGCTCAATTGTCATGATGGAAAGCATGTTTTGAACACTGAAATCAGGGCATCAATCGAAGTAGCTGCCCATACATAGCATAGCATAAGAAATTTCAGCCCAGATGGCTCTCCACCAGGTAAAGCTCCTATCCTTTTAGACTTTATGTAGATTAAAATGGCTGCCAATCTGTGTACTAGGAATTTTGATTTCAAGCACCACAGTTCCAGGTTTTTTGTATGAACATCTACGGTGGACTTCTTCTACATACAAAGCATGATTGCAAATCCTTAAAAAGCTATTGCAAAAGTTTCCACTAAGTATGAGAATTGAAATCAGTATTCAAATTATGTTAACCATGAACAACCCAACGTTGGCCGGGTAGTTATTATGAAAATAAGGTTGTTTGCTATCCAATCACATATGTAACAAACAACCATTCCAAAATAAAGTTGGTAATATTACAATATATGTAAAATAATATTAGTTAATTTATAAATATAATGGAAAGCCGATCTAAGTTCATATCTACAGTGAATTTGAAGATAATTATTGTACAAATTAATGAGATAATGATTGAGAGTATTAAAACTCAATTTCTATAAAAAATTATATTATTAATCATTTTTAAAAAGTTGTAATGATTTAATATGAATCTTATTTAAATTTATTTTTGTATCATTCCTAATTGTAAATAAAGACATTATTAAAAAAAAATACTTACATAAATATTATTCAATAAATCATAAATACACAAAAATATAAATTTTTATAAATATTATATGAGAATATCATAAACTGTTTTTCTTACAGAACACCATTATTATAATAAAAAAATAAATCAATAATATATTTAAATAATACTTATATACACAACTACTGAAACAACCTATTATTTTTATCTCTATCCATGTGCCTTTCTGCTTTAGTCTGTCTTCAACTCTTTTCTGTCTTGTCTGTTTTCAACTAATGGGATTCTTCATCCGATTTAAGAGCAAGTGGACCTTTTGCCTAGTATTCATTACTTTGCAGGCATGCAAAATTGAGCTTTATGCATACCCATTAACAACCTTCAGATGAGCAACTCTCAACATACAAGCTAAGTGGTCCTTCAGATACATTTCAGAGCTCTGCAATCAAATCATTGTTTGAGAAACATAAAAAGTTAATATTCAGGTATTCGGATGTTGTTTATCTGCTGTTTGAAAACGAATATCCTAGATTATCTTATAAACTTGCATTGAATACCTAGATTGTGCTCCACTTTCTAAGAAGAAAATGCTTACAAGTCTGAGCTTTTTAACAATGAACTGTAAAACCATGGCCATTAATTGTCAATAAGTGGCACCAGAACTTTCTAAGAAGAAAATGCTTCCAAGTCTGAGCTTTTTAACAATGAACTGTAAAACCATGGCCATTAATTGTCATAAGTAGCACCAGAACTTTCTAAGAAGAAAATGCTTCCAAGTCTGAGCTTTTTAACAATGAACTGTAAAACCATGGCCATTCATTGTCATAAGTGGCACCAGAAAGTATTATAGCAATGATTTTTTTCAAGAATTTTGCAATCCTCTCAGCAGTGTCAAGTGCCAAAGCTCAGTTCATCTGTCTTTATGAAAGTAGAAGAATTTATAATTTCCTCCTCCATTATAGACTTTTGTAATAATTAAGTACACAGTTTAATGAAAATAGCTGCCAGTTGAAATTTTTAACATCATTTGCAGCCATTGTTTCTTCTAAAATGGCTTGAGTACTGTTTTCCTGTAGTCATTCTGTGCTAGCACAATTATGGCTCTAATTTTATGGAGCATCCTTGGTTGATTGGAAGTCTTACATAAAAAGAAAATTGAATAAATAAATGCTAATAAGTTCTTGAATTTATCTTTAGAATTTTCTATCTTTTCTTCCATGATTCTAGGAGGCACCCAGTTTTTTTTGTTTTTCTAATCCAAAGACACCACCAACATTATGGATAAAACCAACGTCCATTAAAGCAGAGAAAGAGCGCCGAAAAAAATGGAATCTTGGAAGTAATCGTATCTTTTCTTTTTGGGAGAGATTTTCAATTTTGGAGAAAAGATAAAAAGGGCAGGAACAGAAGGGATGGATGCTGCATAGGAAAATAAAGAAAGAAAAAAATAGGGGAGCTGAGAACACTCTTATTTTCTGATTGATTAGATTAGTATTTTAGGGAAAAAATATGTTAGTTATTTTTTGGAAAGGGGGATTTATGGATCTGCAGAGTAGATATTGAAGATAATTCAAAACTGTAAAATTGGATTGTTTTATGTGCAGTATACATAAACAATCTACTCTTATTAAAAGGGTCTAATCGTAGTGCTTGTGAAGGTTGATGATGTTTAAAATACTTTATGTTATTCTAATTTTCAGAAATTAGATTAATCTATTGTTATTTTGTGGATAGTATTGTTATAGCTGGGTTTTCTTTGTTTTTATTGATTATTTTAAGTTGTAGGATTGCATATTAGTACAATGCTACTTGGGTTGGTTATGGTTAACTTTTCAGCTAGGCCACCCCCCAAGGTCTGTATTAGATGATATCAGAACCAAGTTTTCAGCTCTAAGAAGTTGAAGAGAGAAGAAAGAGGAGTTTGCTCTCCATTTGGCGTAGGTGTGTAGAGAACAAGCGGTGAAAGAAAAAAGGCTACCAAGGGGTTTACTTTTTTTTTTGGGACTAAGAGACATAGAAGAGGGCCAAGGAGAGACCCAAATGAAGATTGTTGAGGAGATTAGAGGCTTTGGAGGCTAGACTCCCATATGACGAATTTGAAAATAAATTAGAGACACAAGGAGCTCCAATTAGGGTTCAAGACCCCATTGAGAGATTAATTCAAACTATAACCAATCAAGGAACAAAGGTCAAACCCAATGTATCAAATTTTGTAAGGGATTTAAACTTGGATCTCTTTGTGGATTGGGTGAAGGAGTTGGAGACATATGTTGACATGAAAACTTGAAAGGATATGATCCTAAGAGAGTCTTGAATTTGTTGTAACTAAATTGAAGTCACAGGCTACCCTATGGTGGGATATTATTCAAGAATCATGAAGAAGACGAGGTGAGGAGAAGATAAGGTTATGGCCAAGATGCTAAAATATCTTAAGGCAAATTTATTACCCTTAGACCACCAACATAAGTTGTTTAAACAAATTCAAAATCTAAAGCAAAAAGGTTTGTGCTTACAGATCATAATAGATATAAAAGGAGAGGAGAACACAATTGTTGGATATCTTAATGGGCTAAGATTTGAGCTCCATGATGAATTAACTTTCATCTAAGTGAATACCATGAATGAGGCATACCAATATGCCTTAAAGGCTAAGGAGAAGTTGTCTAGAAAACAACAAATTACAACAAGAGGTAGAGGGAGATTTAATAGAGGTAGAAATACATAAGGCATTAGAAGGAATCAAGATTGGCAAACAATTTGATCTAGTACTTCATAGGACCAAAATTACCCACATAGGGAGGAAGCATATCCATCAAGAGGAAGAGGAACCTATAACAAAGGAAAAGATAGATAATTTGGTAGCACAACTTTAGATGTGATCAAGGTGATCAAAGAGGTTTTGAATGTCCATGTAACATCCCTCTAATTAAACCTCAAAGGTTAAGAGTCAAAAAGGGCAAGATAATTTTTTTTTTTTAAACATAAAGGATAACATACACAAAAGAAGTTTCCAATACATTAATACGACCACATACAAGGCCAATAATGGCCTAATGCAGCCCAAGGGAGAGGATTAATCTACCCTCCAAAGAAAAACCGGACAAAACAAATAAGATGGCTCCAGGGAAAATGCTTCGGAACCTTAGCAGCGCTGCTCCGGAACTTATTGAGCTACTCTGGAACTTACAGCGTTGCTTTGAAACTCTAACAGCGCTGCTTTGGAACTTACAGTGCTGCTTCAAAACTTCTACAGCATTGCTCCGAAACTTACAGCACTGCTCCAGAACCTTCAACAGTGCTACTCCCGAACTTGTAGCGTTGCTCCGGAACTTGCAGCAATGCTCCAGAACTTTAACAGTGCTGCTCTGGAATTTGCAGTGCTGCTCCGGAACTTTAACAGCGCTGCTCTGGAACCTTAATAGCGTTGCTCTGGAACTTGCAGTGCTGCTTCGAAACTTTAACAGTGCTGCTCCGGAACTTAACAACGCTGCTCCGGAACTATGGCAGCAACCACACAAATTAATAGAGCAGGTTGTATTGCACTGGAAACTTAACAACATGATACATAAAGGAAGAAAATACATCTATAACTTTAATTTTACATGAAATAAGAATGAAGCCATAAAAGAATTATCATTGAACATGCGATTCCGATACCAACACCGGAACCCGAAAGCCAAACATAATTATCACATATCTTCTCATTAAATTTATGATTTCTTTCACTCTCAAGTGAGTACAATGAGCATAAAGAAATGAGTTTGAGTACAATGGCATAAACATGAATTAAATACATCATCAGAAAAGTAAATACGGAAGAGGGGATGACTCCAACGGTACTCCAATAACCTGTACACCGGTCCCCAATGGCGGTGGCAACACCTCCCTACCATGTGGACTCAAAAGAGGCCACCCCACCGTGCTCGGAGATAATCACAAGGCCCAAATAGAGGTGGCAAGACAAAGGAAAAGTAAGGCCAACTCTCACCTCAATCATGAAGCAAACAAGGAAGACAATGCACACAATCAAGGTCACCACAAGAAATGCTCATCAACTATCATGACGGGTACTACTCACGTCTACCAAGGGCTAGATAATAGAGTGCATATCAAATGGAGTGTCATCATGCGTGCTCAAAGGGATGGCACCACATGGAATCAAGTACACCTTTCATAGGGACGAGGAGACTCAATCATGCCCGAATCCATGCCCCGCAGACGGATAACTCAACATCCCATAGACAGATGGGCCTTCTTGAGTGCATCCTTAGCCTTTACAAGCGCTCAAGGCCATGCACGAGGACTCATTATCTTATTAGTGTTTTACCCCATTAATTTTATTTTGTTATCACTTGTTTACTCTAACTCTGCTACTAGTTCCCCTAGCAGCCACTTGCGGGCCCCGAGCCCGTAGAGAGCCACTCCATATGACCACTCAATTACCTAGGCCTATGCTCATCTCGTTTAACCAAACGAGGAAATCAAACAATACATGAAATGAAGGAAAGGCCACAATTTTAGTCAAGGAACCAATTAAAAACAGCCAACTAACACTGTTGTAAAGGACACATTTAATGGTTGTGTTTCAGCATGAAAAGAAGGCATATAAAACATGTAAAAATTCAAAGTGTCCGGATTACGAATCTAAGCCTGGCCCAGTTCAGATTTGGGCGTTTCAAGACAAAATACACCTTTGATTTTTTACTTTAGGGCCAAAAATAAGTGTTGTACAGAAAAAAAAGGTCTTTTTCCACACAAGGCAAGTAAAAAAACACAAAAAATTAAAAGTGCCCAGATTTCAAATTTGCCAAAACCCAGTTGAGGTATTGGCATCCCTACATGAAATCCACCATTGTTTTTTCATTTTTATCAACAGGGCAATGAGTAGCAATAGAAAACACGACTTTTTTTTCATACAAATTGGGCAAAAGAAAAACAATAAGAAAGAACCCAAAACAGATTTCTCTTATAAACCCAATTCGAGTTTGTTGGAGATCTACAAATTCAGTCACACAAAACCCCCACATAGCAGCAATATCCAATTAAAAACAAACCAACATCCAACTCCAAGCAATACCAAGCAAAGACATAAGGAAATTCTTCAATTTTCAAGGAACAACAATAACCCAGAAAAGAAAGAAAATTTACCAACCAAGCATCAATGAAGAACAATCAGAAGATTACCTTGAATTTCCCCAAAACTAAAATGGCGAATTTGCTCAATGGAGAAGGCACGACCAAGCTCCAATAATAGACAATCAGCAAGAACAGGGAGGCTGAATTCAATAATTTTTTGCCCACAATTTTCTTCTCCCAAAACTTTCACAATCTCCCCAGCTTAGTTATCCAAATGATGGGGGTTTCTTCCTCCATCCAAAAACAACAATTTCCCCTTCTTCTTTTTTACCCCAAAATGAAAATCCTCCCCTTCAACAAAACTCTCTTTTCCTTTTTTATCTTTTATCCAAAACCACCAAAAGAGAATAAAACATTTTTTATAAAAATTATGCATTAAAGCTCCCCCAAAAGGAACAACTAATTAAAATCACAAAATAAGAAATATTAAAATACGCATGAAATATTAATGAAAGTCCAAAGCCAAATACCTCAATGAGACAAGCAGGCAAGTCACATAAGGGAGAAGGGTGCTCCAGAAGTTACTGTTAGGTAACTGGATAGAAAACAACAATACAAAAACACTGCCCTAACAGGGTACAGTGGGCTAGGGTAGGGGATATTGGCCTGTGACTACCTCCAATAACCACCATCAGGGAAAGAGAATACGCTCAGGCATATGAATTTAGGCAGAGTCGATACTCAGTACTTGCATCACTCCAATCAAACATTAAAGTACATGTGCATGAATCATATATCATATATCCAAAGCAACATCAACCATCAGGAAAAAGAGTTGTAATATCATAAGCCTCTCGGTTACGAGTGTTATGATATCATCTTTTTCTTGTCCATAATCATACAATAGCAAGGACAATGATGTATACATAAAAATACAAGCATGTAATTCCAACATAATATCTAGCCATGTAAGCATGAAGTCCAACATGAACAATAATCATGTCAACAACATAGCAACATATAAACATGTAAGCATGTAAACATGTAATCCAGCATAACAATCACAGAATTACACCTCTCAGGTGTCAATACAAAATAATGAAGGGACGAATAGAGTAAATACAAAATATACAGTTATCGGAATCCATCAAGAAAATACCACAACAAAATACAAACATGGGGGTTGTTACAGTCCACAAGTATAAGATGATGGTAGACATAGAAATGACCATGTTGTCCAAGCTAATGAAGATTCAGTTACATCTCCTAATCACATTGAGTAACTAAAAATCTTATGATGAAGAGGGTATTGTTGAAGACAATGAAGGACAATGAACCATTGCAGAGAAAGAAACTTTTTAGAACCTTTCACAAGTCGAGAAGTAAATTTTGGAGGTAGTACAAACAACCTAGTATCTAATGAGATGGTAGAGAAAGTATGCTTGTAAAAGATAACACACACAAATCCTTATAATGTATCTTGGCTTCAAAAAGTTCACCAAATACTAGTAAATGAACAATGTCTAATTGATTTTTAAATCGGTTTTTATAAGGATGATGAGGTTTAATGTGATGTAATGCCTATGGATGTGTGTCATGTTTTTTTGGGTAGATCTTGGCAATTTAGTAGAAAAGCTATACATGATGGGAGAGCCAACACATACACTCATGAGAAGAATGGAAGGAAGTTCATGTTGGGCCCTTTGAAGGAACTTGGAAAAAAGTGGACAACAACAAACCTCTATTAATCTCTAACAAACAATTCTTGAATATGTTAGAGGGGAGAAGATGTTTGGCCATCATACCTAAGGGACTCCAAGTTGGGACATCAAAAAAAGCAAGTGATGTACCATTTGAAGTATAGTTACTAAAAGAATACACAAAGATGATCTCTAGTGATCTTCCAAAAGGATTACGCCAATACAAAGTATTAGCCTTTACATGGACTTGATGTCTTCTAAACAAGGCAACATATCAATAGATTCCAATGAAAAATGAAGAAGTAAATTGAAAAGTAAAAGGGCTTCTTGACTAAGGTCTAAAAAGAGAGAGCCTTAACCCTTGTGTTGTACTACAATATTATGCACCAAAGAAAAGTGTTGAGTGGAGGATGTGCACTATCTCTCAAGCTATCAATAAAAAAAACAATCAAATATCAATTTCTCTTACCTTGTATGGATGACTTAATGGATTGTTTAAGTGGACCCAAGTACTTTTCCAAGCTAGATTTAGAAAGTGGATATCATCAAATCTAAATTTGGAAAGGTGATTAATGAAAGAACACCATCAAAACAAGGGAGGGGTTGTATGAGTGGTTGGTGATGCCTTTTGGACTATCCAATGCATCAAGTACCTTTATATGTTATGAATGGAGTGCTAAAACCATTCTTTAGCAAGTTTGTGATTGTGTATCTTATATTATGATGTTTAGAAGGAAAAAAGAAGAGCATACGTTGCATTTGAAACAAGTACTAGAGATGTTAAAGGAAAAGAAATTGTTGGTCAATTTGAATAAGTATAATTTTATGAAAGAACAATTGGTTTATTTGGGATTTTATTATATCCCAAGATAAATTGAAGATGGACCCCAAAATGGTGAAATCCATAAGGGATTGGCCTAATCCAAAATGTGCTTTTGATACAAGAAGTTTCCATCATTTGGCTACTTCTATAGGAAATTCATTCACAATTTTAGTGCAATATGTGCATCAATCACATAAACTATGAAGGAAAAAAAAAGCGAGTTTAAGTGGACATTAAAATAACCCATACTTGCATTGCGAAATTTCGACAATGTTCCAAATTAAGTGAGATGCAAGTAGGATGACAATAGGTGACATTAAAAGTTAGAAAGGCAAGCCTATAGGATATTTTAGTGAGAAGATCGACAATGCCAAAAGGAAATATTTGGTTTATGACCAAGAATTTTATGCCATAGTGTAATCTCTCAAGAAGTGGCATCACTATTTACTACCTATGAGATTTATCTTGTGTGTTGATCATTGAGCCTTGTAGTACATTAATAATCAAGGTAAGTTAAATCAATGTCATGTGAAATTGTTAGAATTTCTTCAAACCTATACATTTGTACTCAAGCATAGGAGTGGGAAATCCAATAAGTTAGTTGATGCATTGTGTAGAAGAGTTATTTTGTTACATGAAATGCAAGTAGAGGTAGTATGATTTGATTTCATGGAGTTATACCAAGATGATGTAGATTTCAAAGAAGCTTGGCTAATGTGTAAGAATAGATAGTTAGCATCAATATGACTAAATGGTTGGATTATTTACTTCAAGAATATTTCTTATTTAGGAGACAAGAATTGTGTGTGCCTCAAGGTTCTATGAGAGGGAACTTAATCAAAGAGGTTGGTAGGGAATTTTAGAAATGATAAGACTTTTGCATAGCTTAATGAAAGGTATTATTGGCCCAAAATGATAGCAGATGTAAATAAGTATATAGATTGTTGTAGAATATGCTAGCTTGTAAAAGGGAAAAGCAAAAATAGTGGTTTGTATATGTCATTATCTATTCCAGAGGGACCATGGGAGCATATAAGTATGGTTTTTGTCTTAGCCCTTTCGAGGACTTAGAAGGGGAATGACTCAATTTTTGTAATTGTTGATAGATTCTCGAAAATGGATAGTTAAATGCATGAAAGAGAACTAATTATGCTACAAATATAGAAAATTTGATTTACAAGGAAGTAGTTTGATCGCATGGGCTGCCAAGGAGCCTAGTATTAGATAGAGAAACCAAATTTGTTGGTTGTTTTTAAAGGACCTTGTGGAAAAAATTTAACACATAGATGTAATTTAATTTAGCCTATCATTCATAATACAATGGGAAAATGGAAGTGGTAAATAGAAGCCTTCAAAATTTATTGAGATTTCTTGTACGAGACAAACTAGGGAGTTGAAATTTAGTCCTAGCACAAGTTGAATTTGCCTATACCAAGTTAGTTAATTGGAGCACTAAAAAGACACCCTTTCAAATTGTGTATGGGCACACTCCAAGGGGTGTAACCAAGTTGTGGGACATAGAGAATGTGATAAAACCCAATGTTGAAGGAGAAGATATTTTCAAATACATAATAGAATTATATGACCAAATCTCAAGCAAAGCACTACCTAATATAAGCAACATGCAGATTTGAAGAGGGGGAATAGTAATTTTTTAATTTGGCGACTTAGTCCTTGCTCATTTAAGCAAAGAGAGGTTTCCAAAAGGGACCTATAACATACTTAAGTGTAAAAAGATTGGGCTATGTAAGGTGCTAAAGTGATTGTCCATTAATACATGAAATAGAATTGTTAGGTGGAGTGGACATTTCACCTATCTTCAATGTTGTGGACCTCTACCTTTATCATGAGAGCCAAAAAGGGAAGGAAAATAATGGTGCATATATGCAACTTCTTGATTGGAGGTAACTACTACTTGAAAATGAAAGAAAAAAAATGAATTAATTATCAACTCTAGAGTTGTCAAACAAACATGAGGCAAAGAGTATTGGAAGTATCTAATGAAGTGGAAGGCTAAACCTCCCAAGGAGGCTGCTCAAACGAGTCCTAAAGTTATTCATCTTGACTGGTCCTTAGAGGAACTCACTTGAATTTCATGATCTAGAGTTCATGCTTTCTCCTACTTAGGATGTTTGATGCAGGAGCATCCTTGATTGATTGGAAATCTTCATAAACAATGAATAAATAAATGCTAATAAGTTTTTTGAATTTGTCTTCAAAAATTTCTCTTGCATTTATCTTGACTTTCACAATTCTAAAAGGCACTCACAATTTTTTTTTTTGAATCCAAAGACAATACCAACAATTATAGATAAGAGCACCTTCCATAAAAAGAGAGTAAACATAAAAAGAGAATGTTGGAGGTAATTGTATCTTTTTTGTGGGGAGAGATTTTCAAATTTAGAAAAAAGGCAAAAGGTCATAATTGGAAGAGATGGAGGCTGCATTGAAAAATAACAAAAGAAAAATTATTAGCTTTGAGAACACTCTCATTTTCAAATTGATTAGATTAGCACTTCATAGAATAAAAAAAATCTAAGTTTTTTTTTGAAAGGGAGGATTTATAGATCTATAATGTAGATATTAAAGATAATTTAATGTTGCTCCAATGAATTATTATATGTAAAGTATACATAACAGTCTACTCTTAAGTATACATAAACAATCTACCCTTATTAAAAGGGTCTAGCCATAGTATTTGTCAAATTTGATGATGTTTAAAATAGTTTATATCGTATTCTAATTTTCAAAAATTAGATTAATCTATTATTTTATTTTATTTTGTTACAACAGGGGTGTCCCAGTGACTGAGCAGCCCGTACTTTGAGTACGTGAGGTGAAACTAGTCCCCTGCAGGTGAGATTAATCTATTATTTTTATGTAGATAAGAGTATTATAATTAGATTTTCTTTGTCTTTGTTGATTATTTTAAGTTTTAGAATTACATATTAATATAAAACTACCTGAATTGGTTGCCTTCAGATTTTCTTTGTCTTTGTTGGGCTGCTTTTCCGTTTCTCGCCGTTGCGGGCAATTCTCAAACTTCCGTTAAACTGAAAAAGATTATGCCGTTTCGAACTGGCTGTGTTGTATGAGAACATAGGGGTGGTGTCCCTACTCTGTGTGCTCAGGGGTTTTAAAAATTCCATGCCCTGTTATGGCTCCTTTGTTGTTTATTGCCAGTTCTACCGCTCAGGGCTTGGCCGTTATCGGCGATGGTCTGGTGCCTAAGGTTACTGTTCTTGTGGATGGAAGGCTGGTGAAATCTTAGGTGAATGCAGTCAAGGGTTCTATGGCCTCCTTTTGGTTCATTGGTGGTTTGTCATAATTGCCATAAGCATCAAATACAAATAAGGGTTTTGTATTGTCTTCGAGGATTCATTGGTGGTTTTTCATAATTGCCTACAAATTGGTCATGCAACAATGGGGTGCTCAAGCAATAGGAGCTTGCATTCAGTTTGGAGGAAAAAAAGCCCATGAATCCCCACAACCCCTAGTTATAAAGGAAAGTACGACACCATCAAGAGAGTTGCCAAAGGAGATTTGTAAGGAAAGAAGGGGTTTCGAGGAGACCTAAGTTGCTTCCAACTCTCTAAATTTTATACGAAGTTCAACTAAAAAATGGTTTTGGGCTTTGGATGAGAAGCCTTGTCCTTTGCTCCTCTTTGATTCAAGTGAGGATTTTAAAATTGGAAATCCAACTATGAAGAAAATTAACTTTGAAGCTCAATCAAAAGGGGTTGTTTAGCATTCCTTAGAATGTTACAGTCCTTTGGTTGTTGTGCTATGTCTATTGTTTTGGTTCCTTGGGTTGTGATGCTAATTGTCTACTGATGTTTTGTAGTCTTTTTGTTGCTTACTCCTTTTCATTTCTTGATGTGGTTTGGGCTTCATTAATCTATTTCTCTTACTTTGTAAAAAAGGTTAAGGCCCTTTCAAGAACCCTACCATTACTCTTGTAAAAATTAAAAATATATGTTTGTTGTAGAACAAAAAATTAGATTTTGCAATGACCCAAAGAGTGGTGCAACAAAGTAAGGAGGTCTAATAAAAGACTATTTAACCACAAAATCAATGTCAAAAAACAATACTTTCACATCATAGATAACTAAAATATCTCTCTTTCAACTGATGTTCTATATAATTCTTCAAGTCCAGTCAATAATTGATTTTACCACCTTTTACAAAGAAGATAAAGATGTTATAAGATGGTGTCAAGAAAATATGTAGTACATCACCATAGGCACTTGTGATATGGATCAATGGCCTCTTCTTAAATGATTTCAACATAGAATTTACCTTGGAATTAAGTGCACCTCCTTGAAATTCATAGAATAACCATATTTGGATGTACATTGAGATACTGATCTCAAAAATTGATGTCTCCTCACATGAACTTCATTAAGACCAAGAATTACATAGGTAATCTTGTTTAACAAAAGATTTAAATATTTTGGTGCACAATCTATTAAAGTACCTTTATTTAGTATAAGCATTAAATACAAATATAGACACATGTACATGTTCATGCTACTCATAAAATGTAAGGTTTAAACTATTATAGTAATTGGATAGATAATTAGTACCACGCAACTCCATTTCTATTGATTTGCACGAATTTATTAAATTGAATTTGGGTGTAGGAAAATGTAACTACAACCATTTTAAATGATAGAAACACATGTAAAACATCTTCAAAAGAATCTAACATAAAAACACATATTTGTGGTTAATACAAGATTTTCCTGAGTTAGGATGTTTGTGCATTATACACTCCAAGAAAATGATTCATGTGCTTAATGTTTATAGATAAGGGATAAATGAATAAACCATTATGTAGGCTAGTGACCCAACCATGTAACATACCCTTAACATGTGAATAGTCCCCTTGAAATACATCACAAATCTCCTTTTCACCTTTGTCACTTCTAAAACTAAAAATTTGAAACAAAAATCATCCACCAATTACCCTCTCTCCTATACTCTTTTTTACTTCCAAAATAATTATTTCATCGACACCTTCAACCATATCTACATTTACATTCACGTTATTCGTTTCTTCCAAATATCAAGTTCCTTATTAGTTTGCATATGACATATTCTTTTCAATCAATATGTACACAAATTTTTATAATTGACAACTATTCTAAATTCATCAGAAAATGTTGTATACAAAGCCTAAATTACCAATAGATTTTATTTACCTTCCACTAATTCCTCTAACCAAATCTCTTCAAACAATATCTTTACTTTGTGTTGTTCTTCCTTACCTTCAAATTGTATTGTGCCATTTAAAACAATTTCAACTCACCATGCTTATCTTCTTTCAATTTTTAATTAAATATCAACTCCTAATCTGCAACATTGTCAAGTTTTGCTTAAATTCAATCCATTCCACATGCATTCATATTTATTTGCTTAACCATCTATTTTTTATCTAACATTTTTAACTTCCATATTTCCTTAATATTTTTCTTCCTCTACAATCAACATCTCTCTATTTTTATCTCTATATCTTTTGTGGTAGCACTACATTCCCATTCTCTTTAGAATATAACTTTTACTACTTCTCTAGGTATTTTATGTTACAACTCCTACTTTTCAATCCTACTATTACACTGCAGATTTTCATAACATAATTTCAGTATAAATCCATTGGACATTTTTCCTTCTCTTGTGGCTTCTCCATTTCCTTCCATCCTTTAGATATTATCCTTATTATAATTTATAATTATTTTACCTCTTCTCAATTCATCCTCATTATAAGTGTTCCAATATTTTATATCCTTTCTATCCTTACATATTTTATGCTAACTTCTCAACTATTACTTACCTTCACTTGTTTATTCACTTGACTTTGTTTTCTATCATAACTTTCTTGTATTCTTTTATTACTTGAAATTTATCACTTCTTCCTCTTCATTCATTTTTGCTTACCTTGTGGTATATGTTCAACTTTTCTTTTTTCTTTAGGAAAATCTAATATATTCGCCCCAAGCTATCTAAACATCCATTACACTCAACTCTCCTTAAATACCATTAGACCATCCATTATATAATGTGCTTATTTGTTTTATTCACAATAACTAACTATAATAACCAACTAATTAAATTATTTCACATACGAATTAACAAATAAGTCTTCTTGCTTCACACTATACAATTCTCTTACCAATCCAATTGATAATCTACAACCATGAATTCATTCTTCAATTCACTTACCATCATATCCCACTTAATAATATTTTCTTCCACTTTTCCATTACTCTTCTAAAATTTGTTATCTATACTCACCTACTTGCCCAAGCTCTACTAAAATCTATTATTCAAATTTCTTTCACTTCCCTTTCCAAAACAATTGATTTATTTATTTTACTACTTGTAATATTATCATACTTAAGTATGTTGAAATTTTCATTTGACTATCCCTCACATAATAATCTTCTATTACCACTCTATGCTCACACCTATCCTTTACCATGTCACCATTCCATCTTTCAATATTACTAAGTTCATCTCACACTAATTTTGACTCCAATTTTCTTTTCATTTTTACAATCATCATACATACAAATTCACAATTCTTCCAAATCACAATGCAATTTGTATTCATTCAGTTTCCTTACTCCAAACTTACCTTTAACTGTCTGCCTAGATCTCCTAACTCAAAATTATTTTTTTCAACTTTAAAATGTGTTTTATCTATCTACCTAGTTCTTCAAATTCATTATCATCTTTTATATCATTTACATTCACCTACCATTCAATTTATTTACATCCAACAAGTATGTTTTTCCTCCTACATAACAACCTTGTAAAAATACATCTACTACACCCCTTTCACTTGTAAATTTTATATTTTTCTCTTTCTTGTCATATTATCCTTATACATTGGTTCTTTCCTAATAATTCACTCTAATATGGATTGTCTCGTCACTACCTTTCCATCTTCAACAATTTTTTTCAAAATTTCATGACTTTGTCCAATACTTGATCTAATATTTGTCAACATATTAAGAATTTTATCTCCACACTTAATATTCTCGATACCCTTACAATTATTCATCTTCATGACCTTCTCTACACAATTATTCTATATCTGTTAGATCTAAAATTTTCACTTCCACATCTTGGGAATTCACACAAATCTAAAATCCCTTGTAATTTCCATAGTCCATTTCTCCACATTTCATCTCTTGAAATGTATTCCTCTTCAAATATCTCCAATCAATACCTTTGCTGTAAGTTCAAATATCTCCAATACAACACATTTTTTTATAAAGACAACTATCTATAATTCAACATCTTTGTTGTAAATGTAACTATCTCCAATTCAACATTGTTGTTGTCACCATCTATGGTATTGCTATTATTGCCAATATTCATAGCCATGACTTGTATGTCTTCTATAATCTTCCACTCTCACAATCTTCTTGATTCTTGACTTTATTAACTTTATTCTATAATCTTCCACTCTTACAATCTTCTTGATTCTTGACTTTATTAACTTTATCCTTTTATATGTGCTATCTTTCATCCCTTTCAAAATTTGCTAATCTAGCTTGAACCTTCTTTATCAAATCAAGCATTTCATCTACTTTATTTGCAATATCAATATTCTTAACATTACCTTAAATTATTTTGTTCTTTGCATCTTAAATAACAATTTTCTTGCAAATTTTTTTTTCTAATCTTCCATATGTGGGTTCTCTTAAATTATATGCATTATCTCTCTGGGGGCTACTATGCATTACAAATCCTTAATATTAGATCCATTTACTCTAAAGTTTCTCCTTTCTTTATTTTTTTTCTGCTAATCTACATCTAATATTCGTTCTCCACTCCTTGCATGTATCTGTTATTTTTTTTTTAATTCATACACTATATTCTTCACATCAATTCTATCTTTTATTATTTCATAGTAATCACTTTTTATTTTATCATACCATTCAAGTCTTCTTTTGACATTATCATTCTATTTTTGAAAATATCTTGAAAATTATCATCTAAATTCTCCTCCTTGATCATGCAAATTTATACTTGCCCTCATTTATTTATTTCCTTTACTTTTATCAAAATTAAATGTAGAACTTCTTCTTTCGCCGCTTTCAACATTTTCTAATATAGCTTGAACTTTCTTTAACATATATCAAAAATTTAATCTACTTTAATTGCATTATTAATATTCTTGACTTAATTTTTTCTTTGCATTTTCTTAAATAATCATTTATTGTTAAGCCCGCACGAGTAACCGAGTTGGCTTGAGTCTTGGGTTTGCTCCCCAAGGTCTTGGGTTCGACTCAAAGGCCCAGGCTCACCCAATGTTGTGGCTTGCGAGCAATTGTTTGTATCCCCAGGGACTAATCTCACCCTAGCTTGCCCACCAGTCCATCGACGAGGACGTGGGGCTAGGTCGTGTAGACACCCTGGGTTATCAAAAAATAAAAATAAAAATAAAAAAAATCATTTATTGTTTATAGGGAAACTTGCCTTTTACTCCTTTTTGATATATGTTTTCTATACACTATATTATTCACTATCAACAATATATTTTCCCATTTCCTTTCTAGGGCTCTTTCTAAACTTATATCCCTAGATTTAGGTCTTATATTCATTTTCCTTGTCTTTAGAACAACAATAATCATAAATACTTACTTGCATATTACCTCAAGATTTTGTGAGCTCAATCCACTCACATTTGACACAAATTACTCTTCAAAGATTTTTTTAGTTCAATGTCGCTTTCTGTATATTTATCTTCTAACTTCTAACTTATTTCCTTGCAAAAAATCAACCTATCCACCCATTTCTCATACAAAATATGTTTTAATCACACTTATAATTCCATTCATACACCACTAAAAAATTTCCTCGCTAACAACATGCTTCTATCTATATATGGTGAATTTCTTGATTTGGTTAGAAATCTGAAATAGATTGAATAACCCAAGGAACTTTTTAAGAGAAAACCAAAGTTACATAAATTGGAAAAACATAAGAATGGAAACCAGGACTCTGAGAGATTATGCAATGTCAATGTGACAAAATTGCATTAAGAGATTCCAAGCTAAAAAGATACATTGCAAAGATGCATGCCAAAAGATGCAAGAGTATGCAAATACAAGCTAGGTAGTGAGTTTATAGAGAATTTAGGAGAGGATGTAGGTAGCAAATCCAACCAATAGGAATCAACCAAAAAAAATGGAGATAGACCACCAAAAGTGGAGGATGCCACCAAAAGTGGAAATTGGTTCCACCCTTTAAGGAAGGGGACACCACACACTTATCTCCTAGTAATAAACTCACTTTATTATCCTAGGAAAGCTTAATTAAGTGTAGGAAAATCCTAGGACTAAGGAAAATAAATTAACCCACTAGGAAATAATAACCTACACCAACACCCCCCCTTAAGCACAAATTAGGAGGATGGAAAAGATGATGGGTCTCAAAAAATGAGGCCATGTTAGGTACTCATGTACATATCTAATTCCCCCCAAGGAAGAAGAAGCCCTCCCCCACAAATAGAGAGAGAACATCCCCTAGAATAGAGAGAAGAAAAGAAGGACTAAGTAGCCTCCAAAGAGATCCAATGGTAGATGATTGAAACTAGATGAAGAAGATGTTCCACGATCGTTGAACAACATTCCTCCCCTTAGGAAGAACCACAACCAAAGGTGTATGCAATCTATCTCCCAAGTCCTTAAAGGAATATATAGGAAGAAAGTGCAAGATGTACAAAGTCTCTGAAGTCCGCTCAAGTATCTCCATGTCAATGCTGAAGGAGACCGCAATCAAGTTAGGTGTTCTAGGCCACACTATTGAAGATGACAAATTAGAATCTCCTAGAGACTGATGTAGAGCATAAGGCAAAGACTCAAGTATCTCCTCTGAAGATGTCTTCCAAAGTATCCACACTCATATCAGACTGTAAGAAATGATCATGTAGAGAATGAACAAGAGGATCAAAGTGTGCCCTCATAATAATTGAAGAAGAATCATCTTCATCAAAGAGAACATGAATTCACTCAATAGTGTCTCCCAAATTTGCAATATGTGTCTCCATAAACAAGTCTGAAATACCTCTCAAGAGATCATCCCAAGATGAATCAGGAAGACTATAGATATCCTTCTGCAAGAAGTCATTGAAAGCTTTCGAAGAAGCAACTTTGGACTCTAAATTAGCAACATATGCAAGGAAAAAAGAGTGTTCCTCAAAGAGAAAACAAATGTCCTCAATAGTGTCATCTGGATCCAAAATGAGGAACTCTACAAACAAACATGATATATCTGGCATAAATTGGTCCCAATGGATTGAATATAGAAGACAACTGATCTTGCTACAATGTATCACTGGAGGCTCTCAAAGAAGCATCTCTGGAATCTAAATATGCAATAGGTGATGTTGATGTAATATCAACATGAGAATGATAAGAAAGAGAAGTCTTGGTGTCATTTGAATGTTCAATACGTGCATAATACTTAAGCTCCTCTAAAGTAGCAACATCAAAGGGTATATTATTTGCATCATCATGTGGAATGAGGAAATTTGTAGCAAGATCATCTGGGAATGGAGAAACAAGAGGGTCTCCAAACATCTCCCAGATCTTGGTCCAAAGTGTGTGGGGACATTCAATGTCTACTATAGCCAACAAAGTGTCATAATCAACATAACAACCAATGATTCCTAATACATGATCAACTCTATTACCCCATATTGATTTCCTTCCAAGTGTGTCTGGTTCAAGCATGAGCACATAAAGGCAAGGAAAAAGTTTTAGCTATCTAAGATGGGTTATAATGCCTTTTTTCCAAGACTCATAATTAGCCTTATCCAAAATTATCACAAAAGGATGAGTAGAAAAACCTATGATACAATCCTCAAATGATTACAAAAGAACATAAAAAAAGAACACCAATACACTCCCACTCTTTTCACTAGTATCAAAGATCACCCCCCCAAATATTATAAGGTTGGCACTTTATATTTTAGTGTGTTTACAAAGCCTTTTCCAAGATACAATGCTCAATAGGCTCAAAATAGTCAAAACTACAAATTATGATACAAAATGAATGTAAGAAAAAATCTAAAAAATTTAGCCTTATGGATGTGTAGTGCTCTCCAAGACCTTTCCAATGCCTACTTGTTCCCAAAAAATGGAGCACATGGGAAAAAGTTATGGCCTTTCGAAGAAATTTTCTCTAAACAATTTCAACTTGAAATATTTGGTAGAAAATGGAAATTTTTCATTTCAATACCTTTGTAGATGGAAAGTGTTTGTCTCTAGCTTTTCGACGATATCTGGTTTGCATAAAACACACTGTGGCAAAAAGTTATGAATTTTTTTAAAAATGGCGAAATTTAGCCTGTAGTGATGGCCCTCCCAACAAAAGAAAAATCTACCAAAAATAAAATACATCTACAATATACAAATTTTATATGAGAATAGGGATTTTTGGGCTTTCTAAATGCAATGTCAGGGTCCATTTGGGCCGAAAATTCTTCAATAAAAGTTGTTTGTCAAATCTGAGCTTTAAACCCCCATTTGTAACTATGTCAAATGGTCTCCAATTTAGATAAAACAAAAGCCAAATATGACTTTCTTGAGCCTTGTAGATGCATTGGAATAGTAAAAAATACTGCTAGTATAACCAAAAATGTTGCAATCACCCGGATATCACAAAACACATATGCAATGTGAAGAGGTTATTAGATCTTTGCAAATCCTTTTTGATTTTCTAGATTGTTTAAAACACAAGAGAAGAGCATACGAGAATTTACAAGATCTTTACATGAAAACTCAATCTCTCAATTAGGAATCTATGAACTTAGATTTCTCAAAACAAAAGCTCTGATACCATGTTAGAAATCTGAAATGGATAGAATCATCCAAGGAACTTTTTAAGAGAAAACCAAAGTTACATAAACTAGAAAAACATAAGAATGAAAACTAGGACTTTGAGAGATTATGCAATGTTGATGTGATAGAATTGCAGTAAGAGATTCCAATTTGAAGAGATACACTACAAAGGTGCAAGCCAAAAGATGCAAGTGTATGCAAATACAAGCTAGTATATAAAACTTAGGAGAGGATGTAGGTGGAAAATCCAACCAATAGGAATCAACCACAAAAAGTGGAGATGGACCACCAAAAGTGGAAAGTGGTTCCATAATTTAAGGAAGGGGACACCACACACTTATCTCCTAGTAATAAACTCTTTATTATCCTAAGAAAGTTTAATAAAGTGCAAGAAAAACCTAGGACTAAGGGAAAATAAATTAACCCACTAGGAAATAATAACCTACACCAACAAATTTTACTCTTACAAATTGCCTCTTTGTGATCTATTTGCTCAAACTTCTCAAATCTTCTTCATGAATTTGATTTTGATTACCTCTTCTTTGGAACTATTTCAACAAACTCAACGACCTTGGTTATATTTTACCCAACATTGTAGCATAGGAAGACATATTCACTTTTATTCTTTTAATAGTACCATGATACATTCTACCCAACAACTTAGTGCCAAAAGATATCTTGATGCTTCTTAATTTCTCTAGATCCAATGTAATCTCTACCTAACTCACACAACTAGAGGATACTCATATAAACCCACTCACATGACTTAGGATATTCACTTACTCGTTCCAAAATTCAACTTTGATTCACTTTTTCAAATTTATTTAGGACTTCTTTAACATTTATTTGATCTACATCTTTTTCTCTTCTTTCTTCACTATATACTCAACACTTTGTAGGAACTATTCCCACTATGATACCATTTGACACAATCATGGTAAGAGGATCTAATGAAAGACTATATAACCAAACAACAAGTGACAACAAATAATATTTTCACATAGTGGATAACTAAAATTCTCACAAAAAAATTGATTATTGCTTCAAAACAAGTTACAACATAAACTTTATGAGCTTCAATCACTTTACGTGTAGAAATTACAACATAGATTAGTTGATCTCTAACTCACAATGACTAGTTCCTAAACTATTTCTTGTTTCAATTGATGCTTTGTATACTTCTCCATCTCTACTCCACAATTAATTTTTCCACCTTTTATAAAGAAAATAAATATATAGTAAGATGGCATCAAGAAAAAGTAATAGTAAATCACACTAGGCACTCATGATAAGGATTAATTACCTTTCATTAAATGATTTCAACCTTGATTCCACCTTGGAATTAGGCATACCTCCTAAAAATTGTATAATGACTATCCCTAGATGTGCATAAGATTATGGATATCAAAAATTTATGTGGATCATCTTATGAACCTCATCAAGACCAATAATAACATTAATAATCTCCTTGTTTAGCACAAGCTAGACTAAAATCATAGGAAAGAAAATGTAATTGTGATAATTCTAAATAATAGAAACACATGTAATGATTGGACAAAAAAAATTATACCATACCTTTCGATTTCTATTGATTGATATGATTTCACTATATTGAAACCACAAGTAAGAAAACACAATTGTAGTCACTCCAAATGATATAAACACATGTAAAATTCTTACAAAAGATAACAAAAACAAAACACATATTTTTGGTTGATACATGAATTATTAGTATTTGAATTAGGATGGCATTGCATCAAAGAGGGGAACTAAACAATATCTAACCATCTACACAAGCTATGTTTATGAAATATTGACAATAAGGTTGAATATTCTATAAGCAATACCTTTCCATCTCCATATATTCCAATACTAACCAATAGCAAAGCTATGGCCCAAATTTGTCATGAATTTAATTAGATGCACACATTGAAAAAGTTTCATATTGGTTATCAGTTCCCTTAGCGTAACCTGATTCTCTATAAGCCATTAGAAGCATTAAAATTGATTTTCACCTAAAATAAGGTGTTAAATAAGAAGGTAAATTTTGTAAGTCCATTTTCACTTCTTTTTTAACACTTTTTATTAATGATCCTTTGTGTTTCTTGATAATTACAAATTGAAATAAAAATGAAGCTATCAATTGCAATCCTTATTTTCCCCATACTTGTGATTATATTTTTGAGCTCTTTGAAAAACTACTCTAACTTTCTCAATGCAAGTTAGAAGAGTCACATTGAAAAAATAAAGGCTTGGTGAACAAATTACCATGAAATTTGTTCTGAATTCTACTCATGCATTAGAAAAACAAAGTCTTGGTAAGAATATGATCATGAAACTTGTTCTTACTTTTTCTCATGCATTGGAAAAATGAAGGCTTGGTAAGCAAATGATCATGAAACTTGTTCTTAATTGTATTATGCTTATGAGTATTCGCCCAACAAGTGGGAATGCTACTCCAAAAAAGCTACAATAATATTTATTCTTATTTATATCACTATAGAAAATGTGGGTGTGCATGTGATTATGGATTAAGCTATTGTAAAATAAATTTTATAGATTTTAACACTAACAAAGCTCATTGTGGAAGTTACTCTAATGCATTTCATCATGCCAAGTGCACATTTGGTATTTATGGATGTGCACATGGGCATGGCTTCTCTAATTATAATCAAACAAGAACACCAGGGAAATAATAATTATAATATCTACTCTTCTACCTAGGAGACAACCCAAATTTTTGAATTTTAAAACACCAATACATTGTGAGATCTCTACTTTGCTAGAAAATATCTTAAAGATGTGAAATATTTATTTGAGGCATTGTGGTATTCAAATATACGATCATTTGTATTCTCCTTGAATGCCTAATTCCAATGTATTACTATAGAGGATAAGGAGGGATAAGTTGTGTTTACACCTATTAATTATATGGGTGGATTGATCCCAAATAAACTAAACTAGAGCATTATTGAGTAGGAATAATATATCATCAAGACCAAATTAATGAGATACTCAATAAATGTGCATACTCTCACAAATCTAGATACAATATAGTTTTTGTGGTTGGAAAATTTAAGCACAATCTAACAAGATTTAGGGTTTGATATAATAAGATTTAGTATTTCATATAAGTGTTTTATGGTTTGATACATTATGATTTAGGGTTAAGTATAGCAATATTAGACTTACCCAACAAAAAAAAATGTCACTTATTCTACTTATATATTTTTTAGATAATAATATTATGTTCAATTCATAATAATGGTACTTTTCATTCAACTATTAGGTCTTTCATCACACAAGTTTTGGAAAAACCTTTATAACTTCATTTTTTGGACACCTCTTACTAAACTTGTTCATATGAATAGTTGTATGATGATTCATGTATCCAAACCTTAGTTACAAGTAAATAATATTTAATCATATTTTCCATAAAAAAATTAGGTCAAGTACACGATTCTTGTAATTACAACTTCATCACAAAGCTAATACTCGCAACTATTGGCCCTTTTCCTACGTATAGAGGATAAAAGTACATACCTTGCCCAAGTGTAGCCTTTTTCTATACATTCACTATGTCCTTATTTTAAATATATTTTCTTGACAATAAATTTGATTTATTTCACACATAAGTTGATACGATCCTAAATCCTATTATCCATTTAATTCGCTCAATATTTAAGGAACCTTGTCTTTTCAAATATTTTGATCATCATTTGTTAACTTGTATGCCAAATATTTTGAATTAAGTGCACTTATGATCTTGTATTTAAGGATGCACCATAAAAAATTAATCATAATCAAATTTTGATCAAGATAAAATAAATTAGAGCATATTCAAAACAATTATCAAAATCATTATTTGTATTTCTACATCAAGACTCACATATTCTACACAAGGTATTTTCATTTTTTGTAGCTTATGTCTTTGATAATTATGAATGTGAAAATGGGTTTGAATCACTATGAAGGAAGTTTCATACTTCTATCCATATGCAACAAATCCCCAAGGATTCTATTTATTCAAGATAGGTACAAATAAAGGTAAATATAACTCTAAGAAAAATTTAGAAGAACATAACCACACAAATGAAAATATTCCATAGATTAAACCATAGACATAACCTATTAGTGTAAATAGAGTGATTATCATACCTAGTTAGCTAATCACCTTTCTAGGATTGACCTATTCACACCTAGCTTAAGTTTATGTAGGTTTTATTATGTTTTTGTCTCACTTCATAGGGTTGACATGTGTCCTCATGACTTGAGACACCTATTGACAATTGCCCACACACTTGTCAAGTGAGCTCACAAGTGTCCCACCTTTGGAGGGGTAGTTAGAGTTTCACTCCTACCTTCTCACCTCCTCATCCTTGCCTACATACTCAAGGTTTGATCATTGTATTTATACACTCTTCATTCATATATTTGGTAGGCATACTATTGTGCATATTTTATTCACTTGTGAAAGTTGTTTCATGCTCTTTGATCTTGGAATTCTCCAACATAACCTAGTCTTGAGAAGGCCTATATTCATAAAATATATTTTTCATAGTTTGATAAGAGTAGATACAATTATAGAATGTTGAATTTAATCATTTACCATGTTATACAATATAATCTCCAACATTGACAACCCTAAATCAGCATAACTAAATTACATTCTAATGAGCAATCATTATTGTCTCAATTCAATACTTTAGCATTGACTGTTATCAAATCATTAAATTAGATCCTAAATTAGAGTAGGGTGTGTTTTATTACCCTATTTTTTGGTGAACTTGAATTGTTTTTAACACATCTAGTGTTTTCCCCTAAGGTTAAACCTTCTTTTTCAAATTTATAATAGTCAAATCTAAAAAAAATCTATCAATATCTTTACATATTTAAAACTTATGTGCCTGAATTATCTCTTTCTCTTATTTTATCAACAATATAATAGAGTTTTATGCCAAATCATCTTCCTAGATCTCGTATCCCCATTTTCTAGGATCATTTTGAGACCCCCAACATTGAAAGTATTAACCCACCCATTTAAATCTATGAGGTAAAGCCTTTTGATGATGAGGCTCGTCTTGAAAATATTAAAAATCAAAAGAAGTTAGATATGGTCAATAAGATACAAATTATTAGAGAGGGGATTAGGAAATTTAATGATCAAACAAATCCTTTAGCTTTAGTTGATACCCCACAGTTTACTCATGATAAAATCATATGATATGGAAGTGCTCATGATAGGAACAATTATAGGAAAAACTAGTGTTGCTAATGATATTTATTCCTCTTCACTTTCCCAAGCCTCTTCCTTCATTGTCTTTCCAAACCTAAATCACCCAAATTTCTCATCCAATACCCCATTTCTTCCAATTCTATGCCCATAAAATTTTCAACCATTCATCAACCTCATTCATATCATACCCATCTCATTCTTACACCTACCTCTCACATCCATCATACTCCCATTTCTCCTACACAACCACTAGTTCAACCTACTCCTATTCTTACTTTACAACATTTTTCCCAACCATTTCACATCATCCTTTCTTCCAATTACACAATACCCATCCCTCCAACAACAATATCCAACCTTCCTTGCAAAGAAACATGAACAAATTAGTAAAGTCTAGAAAAAAATCTTCTTCTAATCTTTGGTAAATGTTTAACTCAATAGATCACTCATAATCATCTATCCTATTATATATTATCTTATATATTTCCAATATTTATTTATGGGACAAATATTCTAATTTTATAATGGTAAGGAGAACCGATTGACTCATGCTAGAAAATTTTGTCACTTGTTTGGATTTTATGTACAATGATATAGTACTTTCTAAATTGTTCTCACTTACATTAAATGAATACACACTAGAATGGTTCTTTACATTACCACATGGTTCCATCCATTCCTTTCCTAGACTAGCAATTCCTTTGTCCAACACTTTCAAGTGAAAATTCGATTAAAGATTAATTTGGTTCAATGTAAGCAAGAAAATAACCAAAAAATGAATAGATCTTATAATTTTTTTCACTATAAAATTATGAGATCCAGTGCTTGTTCATTAGTTACACACAATTTTATCAAAGATATAACCATATTCAATGAGTATGCTATATTTTTTATTTATGTAAAAATATAAGAGATTATGAGCTAAGTTGTTGGAGAATAATATTGTAAAGCATGGATCATTTATTACTCTTTTATCTTCCTCATCCTCCCCTTGCAAGAACCAACTTAAACATAATTTTAAAAAGGTAGCAATAATTTAACTCATAAATAAGAGAAAAAACCAAATGTGAATTATCATATCACTAATAGGTAAACATCTTCAAATGCTAGTACTAAAAAATCACCAATACAATGAAAGTTCACATGCTAAGGATTCCTAAAGAAAAAACAATTATACCTTAGACAAGTAATGTGATTAAATTACATGTTTTCTAAGATATAATTGCATTCTCTATTAGTTATAATTAATGATTGAGTGTTGGGTTAACCTCAAAAATTTATTATAAAGAGGATGTTGATTTCAACCAAAATCATTTTTAAGTCCATAAAATGTTTTCAGTGCAGTGTTCTTAATTTTGATAAGTATTTTTTGAGGTTAGTAAAGATGATGTCGTGGTATTATTGGGGATACTATAAATTCTCATGCCTTTGATTATGTAGTTTCAAAGGAAAAGAGAGACTAATTATCTTTAGAATGGGTGGAATTGGAAAGAACTTGATCTAGTTCTTCTGGCTATTGTGCCTAGTTTTGAACTAGAATGAGGAGCTCTGATGGGGATAACTGTTGTCACTAGGAGTGCGAAAATAGAATTCTTTTAATTTTTTCTACATTGAAACTCATCAATTTCTCATACTTCATTTTGACAAAGGCCCTCAAAGAGGAACTGTGGACTTTCAAGGTAATTTTGATCCTTCCTAGTGTCTTGGAGCTACATGAAGATTGAGGTAGAAAATTTAATACCCCTTCAACATCTTATGCATAACTTCAACTGGTACCCAGGCATGTATATTTTCTATATTCACAACTTTTTTTAATCCAACATGTTTGAAAAACCTTGTGGTTTGAGAATATAAATATTCATAGCTCCAATTTCCCTAACATATTCGACAAATCTTGTGATTTCAAAATGGTTAATGCTTCAACCACAACTCAAACTGCTTGGTATCAATTGTGTGAGATGAGAACTTTTCTTGCTCTACTCATCTTTAAAAAGGGATGTAACATTATAATTCATTTGTTGGAAGTGGATTCACTTTGAGAGGAGAGGGTGAATCAAAGTGAGATAATTTTAACTTTTGACTTTGAAAGCACAATGAAACTTTTTACTGTTTTAACTCGATGTGGCAAATTTGTTTATGCAAGTGAACATTAACACTTTAGATCAGATTGACATGAAACTTGAATATCATTTACAATTCTTCTTAAAAGAATCATATGATATTGTTCAATTAATGTGTGAACAATCTTGTTTATGCTTTTGAAACAAAACTACAACTTTGCCCAATGCAGATTTAACTTGCTTTATAGGAGGCTTTTTAAAATTAGATTTGAACAATTTTAACTTTGCATGGCAGACTTGAACAATTTGAAATATGAAACTTTTGTACACACTAAAAGTATCAAAGCATTGACTGAACGAGCACATTAACATGAAACAAACATTTGAGAGACAAATAACATCACATAACACAAGGATTTCCTGAGTTGAAAAAATATCATGGGGTATAAAAAGCCACTCGATAAAATTTCCTTTTTATTAATCAAAGAGCACCAATTCTGTAACAATGGTGGAGCAACAACTCAACACCTTTTCTAAAGCACCAACTTCATAAGAGCACCAACCCCTCAATGCACAAAGTCACTGTCTAAAAATGCAAACACTAATGACCTTGCAACTCCACTTTATTTGTAGTCCCAAAATCATTAATGAATACAAAAATACAAAAGATATTCAATGATTCCAACTACAATATGAACTGTTCATAACAATACCACAATCATTTCTCATAAATCTGAAAGATATGTCTATTATAAGAACCAAAGATTTCACAAAATAAGAACCCTCTTTCCTCTTCTCAAATATTGCAAATATAACAATGATATGACCAACAAATGCTCTGTATTTTCCTCATACATTCCAATCTGAACAATGGCTTAAAGCCATGTTTATATAGAGCACAAAAAAAAATGAAACCCTTGTAACTGAAATGAAAAACCCTCGACCCAAGTGACAACCCTCGAGTTAGGGTTTTGAAATTGAAAATTTAGTTGCCAACTACCTTTTTCAATCTCTTTGAAAAACAATAACTGCCTTTTCCCTTTTAATATCTTTACAATTTTCTTATTAAGAAACAACAACTTTCGATTTTGAAAAATGAACTGAAAGAAAACTTTTTTTTTCACCATTTGCCTTAACTAATTCAAAGCCTTTTTGAAAAAGATGAAAAACAATGAGTAAAATTTACCTTTTACGATGGCTTAACCTGCAAACAAAATCACTGAAGATCTTCAAAAAACTTACACAAATCTCCACTACCAACTCATGGAAAGTCCACCATAGAAACTACCATCCTCCGTACTCTAACATACCAAAAAACAACTCAAAATGTCTCCATTATCAAGCTTGGACTGTAACTGAAAGTGCATCATGCCAGCACTAGGGTTTGTGTCTTCAGAGCAAACTAAAACAACATAATGAATGCCCTATCAAAATTTTGAACCAATGAATTTAGAATGTCTTTTTCAGATTTGATAACATTTGAAGTCCAAGACTCTTAACAAACATCATAATCACTTGAAGTCCGTTGTCAAGGAACATTATTAACCAAACATCAATGATGGTTGTCGATAAAAAACAAATGATAACAAATGTTACTACCACTTGAAATAAAGTCAACTTCCTTGCAAATATGATGAGGCCGATAATAGTCATGGTAAGACCAATGTAATATGGTATGCTTGGTGAAAAATGATAAGCCCGATAAATGTAACCAACAAGTAATATGAATTCCAATCACTATGATCACCGATAAAATGATAGTCGTTAGCCACTAAATGGCTTTCATTTCAAACATTAGCAAAAACTCGATGAAACAAACATTATAACCATTGAAATATAGTATGTTCGACCAAAACTTAGGGAATATTAAAATGTAGACCATATCACTTGTGAGGCTTGAATATTCCAAAACAAAACCATGAAAGGTGATAACACAAAGTCATCAAATATAGCATATTTTTCTATAAGAAACCATTCTATATTTCATTGCCCCTCGTTTATTAATGCCATCATATAAATCATCAAAGTTCAAATGTTAGAGAATTGCCTTTGAGAAGGATATCATGCACCAAAAGAATGACACCAATACCATAAAACAACTGCATCCAACATATGACCATATGAATGAAAAACCTGTAGATGCTTGCATGAGGTTTCCTGAAGACTGAAAAAGTGTTAGATCCAATATAAACCCATAGCAAGATGAATGAAGAAATTACCAAGGCATATGCCAATTACAATGACACATGTACCAACTGATCAACCTGTATGAAATAACTCATGTACAAAATCTCTAAGTGAAATGCAAGCACATGTATTCTGATGAAACAATAAGCTTTACCAAGTGATATAAAGGCCATGTAAATGATCAATAAAATGTAACCGTGCAATCAAAAAATCTTATAATTTGCACATGGAGCCAAAAGAAGATGTCTTATAATCTGCACATGAATCCAACATATCAATACCATCAAAACTGAATATAAACCATCATCACAATGTTGTTACTGAATGCCAAAACTGAATATGAACAAGAGTGCCAATATCATGAACAAGAATGCCAATGTCAACCACATGAAAACATATACAAACTGATCCACCAAATTGATCATGTATCTATATGCAAGTATGTAGCCAAAGTTGTGCCAACCAATGATGATCTGACCAATTTGTGAACTTGTTAGCATGCCTTATCGATATTGCCACATCAAGGCATATAGCATCAACTTTTAACATCAAGGACAAACTAAAACAACTGAGAGCCAACATCATTTACAATAAATAATTATTTAGTGAGTTAAGTATCTATTCAAGTTAGAAGCAATAGTATAATATCTTATATTGAACCAAATCAAAATTAATATTAGATTATCACAATCCATGATACTATCAATTTTTTCATTTCTCAATTACTTAAGTTATATTTTTAAATGGAAAATGAAAGAATGCCAAGAAAAATGGGTGCTCATTCATTTGTTTTCGTACTCATAAGATCTTTAAAAGACATTAGAAGCATGATCTCCATTATGATCTATATGATGCGATCATCACACTCTTCATTAAATTGATTTCCTACCAACAACCATGACAACAATTGAGCTTTAGTCAATTTTCACAACCAAAGAAACCCCCGACAAAATTCATTTATGTATTCATATCTAATTATAATCAAAACTTATTTGACACTCGAAAGTTACCCACGTTTTTGAAACCACCCCAACCTTTGATAAGTTTTGGGCCCATATTTGATTACTAAAAAATGCAAGAATAAAAGTGGTTGATAAATTTGCAAGTTCTGAGAATACTACAAAGTCCTCATAAAAAATGTCATAATGATTCATTAAAAAAAAGGCAACACCAAGCAGAGAGAATCAAAAGGTTCAAAGGTTCTAAGAACATAAAGAACTTGTGATTAGTTCTTAATGACGATCCAACCTATGACAAAAAGGATTTGCAAATAATATTTATTTAAACAGTTGACAACTCCCCCACAAATTATAGATCAAATGACTCCATGTTCCTTGCAAATTCAATATTTGTTTGTGGAACTTCGTATGCCAACTACACCATTAGCGAGTTGAGTGGCTTGAACTTCCTCACAAATTCGGGTTGGATGGCTCCAATTAGATGAGACTTGGAATAATTTGACCATTTACTACATATTCAACACTATTGATAAAAGTCAATTTTCACATTGAAATACTAGGAGAAGACTGCTAATCAACTCAATCAACTCAACCTTCACAACAATTCGATACACCCAAAAATATAATTTGCATTGGTTATAAATGTCCACATTAGTTAAATTGACTTTATACAGTCAAAATGCACCTACATTTTTCTATGTGCCAATCTTTGGGAACTTCACTACTTGCAACCCTTGTTTTTGTATTTAATTTCATTGGTTAAGTTTGAATCTCAAATGTGGGTGAAAAATTTAGAATTATTTTTTAGTTTTGGATGCATTTACTTTGTTGGTTAAATTGGTTTTGAATTTGAAATGTGTGTAAAAAATTGATTGATTCCTTAAATTTTTCAAATTGATTTGTGTTTAAGAGCATCTTACACATCTTAATGCTTTATAGGTAACATAAATAAATGGAAGATGTCAAATAAAAGCTAAAGCAAGTTTGGATAACTATGCACTTGAAGGCCCACTTACATTTATTTATGATATCTTATAGACCATTAAATGGTTATCTAGAAATGTGACTCAATCTAATTGACTTATGTTAGATCTTGTAAAATGCGCACGTGCAATTTATTAAAAAGCTATATTTTTATTTTTATTTACTCTCATAATTTGTGCAAGTGGTCCTCTCTTACAATCACGTCATATTTTATTTTGTACACCTTAAAGTGTGTAGTTACCCATGTGCATATGCACATGTATTGATGCCTTAATTAATTTTTAGTTCCTACCATGGAACTATAGGCAAGTGATTAATTGTTTTGCTTGCAGCCAATCAAATTCTATTAATTTCTTTCCTATACATTATAATTTAATTTTAATACATTATATTTTAATTTTTTTAAAGTTAAATGCATAATTTTTAACTTTTCAAATTCCAAAAATTATTTTTCCTCAATTTTATTGGCTCAAAACTTTTGAGCGATAAGAGTGATTTTCCTGGCTCCATTATAGAGTTGTGATTATAGTGGGAGATGGAAAGAGAATTAACTTCACTATTCTATTTACGTTTGCAATCTAAATTTAACTAACTCTAAATACTGATAAATTCCCTTATACTTATACTTTTAACTTAATTATTCTATTTAATGACAATTACTTTTAACTTGACTATTCTATTTACATTTACAATCTAAATTTAACTAACTATAAATGCTAATAAATTCCCCTATACTTTTACTTTTAACTTAACTATCCTATTAAAGTTTGCAATCTAAATTTAACCAACTCTAAATGCTAATAAATTCCCCTATACTAATTTCTTAAATATTGTATGTAATTTAAATTATATAGGTTAATTATTCAAATTATTTTTGCAATATAAACCTTACTAGTTCTCGATATTAATAAATTCAATTATGCTAAATTTTTTGATTTTTTTTTTTAAATAAATGTATCTATACATTCAAACTATATTTTAAGATTAATTTTTGGTAATATTAATTTTCATTTGCCTTTGATAAATTAAAATATATTTCTTGAAATCCATTTTTGTAATATAAAATCAATTTGATAAATTGAACAAAACTAATTTTCTTTAAATAAAATAAAATATAAAAATAATTAATTTATAGATAGTTTTAATATAATTACTTTTAAAATAATTTGATTATTTTAAAAATTAAATTATATATTTTTTGCTAATACTAAATTAGATGCTAAATTAGTTTGATTTATTTTATTTAAAAATTAAATTTACTAAATCTATTTACTTTATTAATAAATGTCAAATTCTTTTATAAAATAAAATTTTAACTAAAATCTATGTCTAAATAAATCATTCAATTTTAAATTTTTTATATAACTAGAAACAAGTACTTTGCATTTTTAATTTTATTTCATACTTATGGTGTGCACGTGCAATTGAGATACAAATTTTTTGGATTTAAAATTGAGGCTCAATTTTTTTGGATTTGAAGTAACTATTTTTTAAACCGTTTCTTGCATAACTGTTTTCTCATTTGAATATAATCAAACTATATAATTGCTTCATAGTTCATTGTGAATGCTTCTTCCTCTACAATTTGTAGGTGATTCAAGTACAAATTCATATTTATGTTTTGTGGGTAAAAGATGTTGGAATTATGAAGCCCAATCGATTCATCTGTCTAACCCTTTTATTAGTTCCTGTCATGGAACTATAGGCGACCCCTTGAACTTAACTAGTGATTAATTGTTTTGCTTGTAGCCAATCAAATTCTATTAATTTCTTTCCTATACATTATAATTTAATTTTAATACATTATATTTTAATTTTTTTATAATTAAATGCACAATTTTTAACTTTTCAAATTCCAAAAATTATTTTTCTTCAATTTTATTGGCTCAAAACTTTTGAGCGATAAGGGCGATTTTCCCGGCTCCATTATCAGAGTTGCGATTATAGTGGGAGATGGAAAGGGCAAGAGAAAATGACAATTACTTTTAACTTAACTATTCTATTTATGTTTGCAATCTAAATTTAACTAACTCTAAATACTGATAAATTCCCCTATACTTTTACTTTTAACTTAATTATTTATTTAATGGCAATTACTTTTAACTTAACTATTCTATTTACATTTGCAATCTAAATTTAACTAACTCTAAATGCTAATAAATTCCCCTATACTTTTACTTTTAACTTAACTATCCTATTTACGTTTGCAATCTAAATTTAACCAACTCTAAATGCTAATAAATTCCCCTATACTAATTTCTTAAATATTCTATGTAATTTAAATTATATAGGTTAATTATTCAAATTATTTTTGCAATACAAACCTTGCTAGTTCTGGATATTAATAAATTCAACTATGCTAAAAAAATTTAAGATTATTTTTTTGTTAAATAAATGTATCTATACATTCAAGCTATATTTTAAGATTAATTTTTGGTAATATTAATTTTCATTTGCCTTTGATAATTTAAAATATATTTCTTGAAATCTATTTTTGTAATATAAAATCAATTACTACTAATTTCTTTTGAAATTTGATAAATTGAACAAAACTAATTTTCTTTAAAAAAAATAAAATATGAAAATAATTAATTTCTATATAGTTTTAATATAATTACTTTTAAAATAATTTGATTATTTTAAAAATTAAACTGTATATTTTTTGCTAATACTAAATTAGATGCTAAATTAGTTTGATTTATTTTATTTAAAAAATAAATTTACTAAATCTATTTACTTTGTTAATAAATGTCAAATTCTTTATAAAATAAAATTTTAACTAAAATCTATGTCTAAATAAATCATTCAATTTTAAATTTTCTATATAACTAGAAACAAGTACTTTGCATTTTTAATTTTATTTCAAATGCTCTCTTTGGAGTTCAATAGTTAAAATGTAAAAAGGACAGTATTAATACATAAATTTGCATAATGTATTAATACATAAATTTGCAAAATGTATTAGCAGATTTCCATATAATTGCAAGGATGTGAAATAATAATGCTAAATTTTTTTTATAAGGTGAGTGTTATAATTAATATTACATAAATATAATCAAAATAATCTAATTTGAAAATATTAATAATTAAGAATAAGGTTTAGAATTAAGTTTATTATAATTATAAGTATATATATTAATTTACAATTATAATAATATCATTTTTTAATTAAATTATGATTAGGGTTATAGTTCACTAAAATACAATTAAATATTTTAGTAACTTAGAATTAAAATTAAAATTATATAATTATTTAACTTTAGGATTAGAATATATAAATATAATTCTAATTTATTAATTATTATTTTAAAATTTAAAATAATTATAAAAATAACTATAGATGTTTTAATCAATTATATTATAACCATATCTTATTTAATAATTATTTTAAATGTTTAATTAAATAATTAGTTGTGAGAATTTTTATAATCAAATAATTAATTACAACATTAGTTTTATAAATTAATTAAATTATAATTCTAGAGCCCTAATTATTATTAATAATTATAATTTTAAAATCATTATAATTATGATTAGGTTTAGAAATAGGGTTAACTAGTTTAATGGTTAGAATTATAGATATGATTAGAGTTAGGGTTAGGATTATTGTTAGAATTAGGATTAAAAATAAGGTTGAGATAGAATTAGAATTAGATTTCAAATTAATGTTAGAATAAGGGTAATGAAAAGGTAAATAATGTTCCCCTTAATCACACTTCAAAAATTTATCTTTATGTTAGGGTTAAAATTAGAGTTTGGTTTAGAATTAAAATTAGGATTAGAATTAAGGTTATAATTATGGTTAAGATTAGACTTAGGCTAAGGCTTACAATTAGGAAGGGTTAGGGTTAGAATTAAGGTTTCAATTATGTTTACAATAGAAGTAGGGTTAGGGTTAGAATTAGAATGAGAACTATGACTAGGGTTAAACAATAAAAGTTATAATTAGGATTAGAATTAAAATTATGATTACAATTACAGTTAGGGTCAGGGTTAAAAGTGAGGGTTATAATTTACTTAAGTTATTCTAATGCATATAAACCAATACAATAATAGTCACTATTAATGCACAATGATAACTTAAATGTGAAATTTCTCACTTAGTTCACTTAAACATCTATCTTCATCAACTATGTCCTAGCAATAGTAGTTACTATCAATGCACACCAATAATTTACATAATAAATTACTTATTTAATTCACCTAAATATTTATTCTGATCAATTATGTCCTACTCTTCCCTTTATTTATCTGTATTGTCAAACAAAACTACTTTGAGAATATAACTATCAATTGTTATTTTTCCAATCTAATCAAACCATCGCTAATCTCAATTTTCCTACAAATCAAAGAGAAAAACCATCTTGCTAGCATTTGGCAAGAACTTGGCATCAATATCTAAGATTCACAACAAATAAAAATAGGACTATTCTTGCACATTTTGGAAGGAATTTTGCATCAATATCTAAGATTTAAATAAAAACACAACAAATAAAAATAGGACTATTCTTGCACATTTTGGCAAGAACTCCATTGCTTTGCATTGACTTTACACAAGAAATTGGGCCTTAGAATTTTCTTAAATTTTCCATTTTCTCTATTTCTCATAACTAATGATTGTATACCTTATCCAAATTGGTTGTCTAACTGCACTTCATATTATGTAAGTTCATTACAGACACAATAGATTGAATATTGTAAATAGCAACATTAGTCATTATTACATGGATCTCTACTTTTATTTGTTTTTACCTCTTGGAATTTTTGCTTAAGTTTGGTTTTTGTTGATATAAGAAAAATAAATAAGGAGAGTCTGAAAAATATGGAGCTAGCTTGATTCTACCCTCATTCATCTACTGCTTAGATAAACTGATTTGTAGTCTCATTGCATGATTTGTCTCTCATATATGCTATTTATTGAAACTTTAAACTTAGTTTCAAATTTCTTTAATAGTTTGGTTAAATATAAGGTTAGAGTATCAATTTATCATCCTTCCAATAAATTGGAGGAACATAAATCTAGTTTTTCAACCAAACCCAATAGCTTGATTTGGGACACTACTTGTCTATTGACTGTCATTAATGTATACCAAAATATAAAAATTGAAGACGCCTTCAATAGTCAGTATAAACCTACTATTTAAAATAAAAATCCTACTACAAAACTGTCTAAGGATTCCATATTTAAATGTTGGTCATAATGGGTGCACCCCCTTGTAAGATTAATCACACTACAAGAACATATAAAAATCACAAGGTTCCAAGCCTATTTGTCAAGTTGGAATAAATCCAATGCCACATTGCATCCTAAGTTCCATCATAGGCTTCTCTGCAACATCATCCCTTAACCATGGACCTTCATCACAAACCTTATCTTACATAAAAGGATAATTAACCAAATGTAGGTTGAGGTTGTGCAGACTTTCTATTGCATGATAACCCCAGTTACATATGTCATAGACACAAGGTCATAAGGTTTTTGCTGACTATCAACATCCAGTTTGAAGTCATCAAACTTAGGAAAATATTCAGGAGAATAGGAATTCTATAGATAAACTTTCTAATTACTCATTCTTAGAAGACAAAACCCTAACCTGCTTTTGTTATTTACAAATAGTTTCTTTAATCTCATCCTTATATTTCTTTAGAAAATTATAACCCGAAGAGGCCATATTGATAGCATGACCATCATTTGGGGGGAAGTAGAGGAAATCCTAGGAAAGAAAGTATGAGGTTTGAACATAAAGTTAGTACTGTGCTCTTTCAAGATAGAGAAGTCCTCAACATTTAGTTTAAGTTCCTTTGAATAAGATCCCTGATATTCATCCATTTTTCATTAAAATTTCTCTCATCCAAGCTTGATTGAACTGAGTGATGGTAATAGTATTCTCATAGACAAGTGTTTGGTCTTGGTATCCAAGACACTAGGGGTAATGGGGATGGGAAGTGGGATGGAATTAAGAACAACAGGGATCATAGAATCTTTAACCAAACCAAGAGAATCTGGAACATGTTATAACTAAAATGAGGACTTTCTTTGTGGCCTCTACTTGACCTTTCTATTGTTTTACATGGCCCTTTCTTGAGCTCACTTCGTCACATACTTTAGTGGCGAAGACAATGTATTTACACTAATGTGTCTGGCTAAAATTTAATGGGAAAATGAAGTTCAATCCTCATATTTCAAATATTTCTTGTGGTTGGGATGACCAAAGGGGCATAAAGTCTTGTTTTAATGGTTTTCCAATTCAGTATTTCGTTACCTATTCTTTGGCATCAAGGCCACCATAAACTTTCCAAGAGTACATTGCATGTTGCGGCATGAACTTGAAGTTCCAATGGCCTCCAATAAGATTCTCATGTGCCTGTTGAAGTACATTCCCAATCTCTTACCGCCCCACACACTTTAATACTTGGTTGGGCCCCAGCTTGAACAACAATCCATTGACCAGCTAGAATGCCTTGCTTTCCCATGCTAACCTTTAGTGGTTTCTTGCTTGTAATTCATGTATATTCTATGAGGTTTGATTAATACTTGAAAGAAAATATCAATCAACATTAATTAGAAAGAGGCAGCGATAAATATTGATAGAGGGAATCCATTCATATTTGTGCTCATCAAAAACTTGTTGAGTTTTGCTTGCAGAAACTTGGGATGAAAAAAATTTCACAAGTAGTTAAATTGTGTTACAATAATGTCCAATGAGACGGTAGAAGATTTGGGTTTGAAAAGGATAACACACCCAAATCCTTATAAGTTATCTCAACTTCAAATGGTCAACAAATATTGATAAATGAACAATGCTTAGTTAATTTTTAGATTGCTTGGTATAAGGACAAAATTTATTTGGCAAAATACATATCTATAAATTTATAAGTATAGATGTTTAGTCTATAAATAAATACACATTGATTAAGGGTGAACTACATTATCTCTTCTTAAAAAAGTTTTTGACATGTTAGAATATGGGCCATATTCTATTGAATAGCTCTAAAATTTGAAACATAGTAGACTATCTTTATTTAAGTATTAATTTAAAGTTTTAAACCATGTTTCAAAAAAAAATTATGTAGACTAGATAGCTACTCAAAACAAAAAGAATTTTCTATGTAGATTTTACTCATGAAGTAGATATTCTTGTTGCTGCAGCAGGTGTACCAAATTTGGTTTGTGGTCATTAGCTAAAACCTAGTGTAGTACTAGTTGATCTTGGCTTAAATGTAGTAGAGGTATGACACCTTCTAACTTTCTTTTTCAAAAGAAGTTTTTAAGTAAAATATGGTTAATATATAGCAAATTAAAACTATTGCTTCCACTTTTGCATGACCCTAGTGCTAAAAGAGAATACCAAAATTAGTCAGTCATGTTTCCTATGAAGAGGCTTCAAGAATAGCTTCAACAATTAATCGTCTACCATATGGTCTTGGTCCAATAACTATTGCAATGCTTTTTTCCACTACTCTACAATCTTCAAAATGGGCATATGGGTTCAATTGATATTTTTGATGTTTGATTTAGGCCTTTCAAAATAGACTTCACATTATAAGTTTTATTAGGCTTATAAACGAGTTATCTAAATTACTGAATGGAATAAAAAGATCATTTTCTATCGTAAGGTATTTTTTGGAGACATTAGGAACCTATAAGAGGACTTGGAGCTATATGCTTTCATTTTCATTTGTGCATAAAACTGTAACATTTAAGCAAGTTGGTTATACATGACTCTACGTACAATGAAAGTTCTAAAGATCTTTGCTTTTTGAAAGAGGATGTTTTATCATATATGCTAAATGGTTAAAGAAATCTTTGAACTCATAAATATTTACATAATGCTGGAAACATGTAAATTGTGCTTTCCTCATGCTTAAAAGCACAACCAGAGCATGAGAATTTTGAAGTGAGCAAAATTCTTTTGTTATAAGAGTCATTTTATAATGGAAGACAAAGTTAACTCTATCAATGATCAAATTCCTAAATTTAGGCGATTGACCGATTGTTCCTAAAACACAGTAAACTCAACAAATAAAACAAAACTATTCTAAAACTTTATGGCAGGAACTTCGCTGCTCTGCAGCTCTTGTTCTTTGATGTTTCATTTCTTTCTTTTGTCCTCTCATATTTTTGATGTTTCATTTCTTTCTTTTGTCCTCTCATATTCTTGATTGTAACAAACTTCAAGATGCTCTCTTTGGAGTTGGGTAGTTGAAATGTAAAAAGGACAGTAGTGCGTTGAGCTACTGATATTGTATTTTATCTGAATTAATATAGTGCCCTTGATTTAAAAGTGGATTTAGTTTGCATTTTCCATGAGTACATTTTGCAAATTTATTACCATTCTAAACATTTGTATTGGTCATATGCTCTTTTTTCCCCTTTAGTGCTTTTGAAGTGTCTTAGTGTATTGTTCTATTTTGAATAATAGTCAAAATTGTAGAGCAAGGATACCATGGGTGCAATGTAATTTTACATATTTTAAAGGTATTGTCAAGTTCTCATTTGTCCTACAAAATTTGTTTAATTTTTGTTTGTATCTTATCAATAATCTTTTTAAATAGTGAAGTCAAATGAATATCAACAGTAACATTTAAAAGAATGAAGTGTACTTAATATTTTTATTAGTGAATAACATACATTTACAATACAATTTTGTCATATTCTTTCAGGCACTTTGTTAAATAGATTACATTTATTCTCCATGTCAATAATTGAAAGATCTTCTCATTATTTTTTATGAAATCCAAGTATGTTTGATAGATATTCTTATTGTCCTAAACAACATAAGTTGTAGATAAAACAGTTAATTCAAATCAAATATGTAGTGTACAATTCTTTATGGGTTAAATAACAAAATCTACTATTGTTAGCACCCAATTTTTAGAACACAACAAAAAAAATTAACAAGTATAACAATAATTTTAATTATTTGTGAATAAAATAAATATAATATAAATTAAAGTAAATTATATCAATATAATATATAGAACTATAATATATAATAATAAAATATCATAAAATTTAATTTCTTAAAATAATTAATAATAATAATAAGTTGATGGAGGAGCATCTAGTTCGAGGGTGTGTTTTGTGTTTGCAAAACATTCCATGATTTTGTTGTGCCAACATAAAATTTGGAAGCTAGAAGTTATTTAATTGTCAATGTAAATGGTGTTATGTGAAATTATAAATTTTATATTTTGAAGAGAATTGGTGAGTCATGGGAGATTAGTTGTAAATTTTTTGTTTGTCAATAAATAAATTATTTTTAATAATGATATAAGATAATAATATGGTTTTATAATATAATATAGCTAGTTTTAAATCTATTATATTTGATTATATATTATATTAATTTATTAAATTCATATGTAATATATTAGTTTTAACATGGCATTATAATAATATATACTATATAATATGTAACATATATAATCTAGTATTTTTTTTAATTTATAAGAAAGAAAATATTATATAAAAAATCAATGATTGCACTATTTTTTAAACATATTTTCCACAACAATGTTAAATTCATTATATTTAATTTTTCTTAAAGTAAAATGTTTGATTTTTTACTGTTTTTAAGTTTTGAATTTTTTTCCCTCATTCCATTATTCCAAAGAAAATCAATTAAGCAGGGTTAAGGAGGGTTTGTAGATGAACTTCATTCAACTAATGAAAATGATACACCAGTTAAAATATTTGTTTTCTTTAATACATAAATTTGCATAATGTATTAGCAAATTTTCATATAGATAAAATTTATGATATACCTTAAGTATTTTAGTTAAGTTGATTTCCATATAATTGCAAGGGTGTGCAATAATAATGCTAAAAATTGTTTATTAAGGTGAGTGTTATAATTAATATTACATAAATATAATCAAAATAATCTAATTTGAAAATATTAATAATTAAGAATTAGGTTTAGAATTAAGTTTATTATAATTATAATTATATAGATTAATTTACAATTATAATAATATTATTTTTTAATTAAATTATGATTAGGGTTATAGTTCACTAAAATACAATTAAATATTTTAGTAATTTAGAATTAAAATTAAAATTATATAATTATTTAACTTTAGGATTAGAATATATAAATATAATTCTAATTTATTAATTATTATTTTAAAATTAAAATAATTATAAAAATAATTATAGATGTTTTAATCAATTATATTATAACCATATCTTATTTAGTAATTATTTTAAATGTTTAATTAAATAATTAGTGGTGAGAATTTTTATAATCAAATAATCAATTACAACATTAGTTCTATAAATTAATTAAATTATAATTCTAGAGCCCTAATTATTATTAATAATTATAATTCTAAAATCATTATAATTATGATTAGGTTTAGAAATAGGGTTAACTAGCTTAATGGTTAGAATTATAGATATGATTAGAGTTAGGGTTAGGATTATTGTTAGAATTAGGATTAAAAATAGGGTTAAGATAGAATTAGAATTAGATTTCAAATTAATGTTAGAATAAGGGTAATGAAAAGGTAAATAATGTTCCCCTTAATCACACTTCAAAAATTTATCTTTATGTTAGGGTTAAAATTAGAGTTTGGTTTAGAATTAAAATTAGGATTAGAATTAAGGTTATAATTATGGTTAAGATTAAACTTAGGCTAAGGCTTACAATTAGGAAGGGTTAGGGTTAGAATTAGGGTTTCAATTATGTTTACAATAGAAGTAGGGTTAGGGTTAGAATTAGAATGAGAACTATGATTAGGGTTACAATAAAAGTTATAATTAGGATTAGAATTAAAATTATGATTACAATTATAGTTAGGGTCAGGGTTAAAAGTGAGGGTTATAATTTACTTAAGTTATTCTAATGCATATAAACCAATACAATAATAGTCACTATTAATGCACAATGATAACTTAAATGCAAAATTTCTCACTTAGTTCACTTAAACACCTATCTTCATCAACTATGTCTTAGCAATAGTAGTTACTATCAATGCACACCAATAATTTACGTAATAAATTACTTATTTAATTCACTTAAATATTTATTCTGATCAATTATGTCCTATTATTTCCTTTATGTATCTGTATTGTCAAACAAAACTACTTTGAGAATATAACTATCAATTTCTATTTTTCCAATCTAATCAAACTATCGCTAATCTCAATTTTCCTAAAAATAAAAGAGAAAAACCATCTTGCTAGCATTTGACAGGAACTTTGCATCAATATCTAAGATTCACAACAAATAAAAATAGGACTATTCTTGCACATTTTGGCAGGAACCTTCCAGCCTCAAATGAAGATATAATTTATTTATATGTGTTAATGGAAACTTTACTTTGGCCGACCTTCCTTGTATAATTCTTCCTTAGCCGACCATCATTGTAATTTAATTATTATTATTTGTATTTATTTCTTGATGGTCGATCTATTCATTTGTAAAGGTGCAACCTATCTAGCATTGTATCTATAGAAGGTCACTTTCCTTCATTCAAGTATCAAGAAAAAGTTTGATCTCCTTCTCCATTTAGTGTGAGTTCTTCAAGAAGAGTAGTGTGAATTCATATAGGAGCAGATTGTGTGTCTATTCAAGTGCAGATTAAAGGGTAGATTATTAGTGTGTGTTACAGCCATTGTTGGCGATGTTTATTGGCCTTGTGTGTGGCCTCATTGTAAAGATACTTGTTGACATTGCTCATATATATATGAGATAGATTTGTTGATGGATTTTTCTCCCTCAAGATGGTTTTCCCAAGGTATCTGTTGTGTTATTGTGTCTAATTTGAATTAATTTTTTGTGCATTAAATATGATCATAAAATTAACACTTCGTTGCTTTGCATCGACTTTACGCGAGAAATCCATTTTCTCTATTTCTCATAACTAATGATTGTATACCTTATCCAAATTGGTTGTCTGACTGCACTTCATATTCTGTAAGTCCATTACAGACACAATAGATTGAATATTGTAAATAACACCATTAGTCATTATTACAAGGATCTCTACTTTTATTTATTTTTACCTCTTGGAATTTTTGCTTAAGTTTGGTTTTTGTTGATATAAGAAAAATAAATAAGGAGAGTTTGAAAATATGGAGCTAGCTTGATTCTACCCTCATTCATCTACCCTTTAGATAAACTGATTTATAGTCTCATTGCATGATTTGTCTCTCATATATGCCATTTATTGAAACTTTAAACTTAGTTTCAACTTTCTTTAATATTTTGGTTAAATATAAGGTTAGAGTATTAGTTTATCATCCTTCCAATAAATTGGAGGAACATAAATCTAGTTTTTTAGCCAAACCCAATAGCTTGATTTGGGACACTACTTGTCTATTGACTGTCATTAATGTACACCAAAATATAAAAATTGAAAATGCCTTCAATAGTCAGTATAAACCTACTATTTAAAACAAAACTCTTGCTATAAAACTATCTAAGGATTCCATATTTAAAATTCCTCTCATCCAAGCTTGATTGAACTAAGTGATGGTAATAGTATTCTCATAGAAAAGTGTTTGGTCTTGGTATCCATGACACTAGGGGGAATGGGGATGGGAAGTTGGCTGGAATTAAGAACAACAAGGATCGTAGAATCTTTTACCAAACCAAGAGAATCCACATGTTATAACTAAAATGAGGACTTTGTTTGTGGCATCGACTTGGCCTTTCTATTATTTTACATGGCCCTTGCTTGAGCTCACTTCGTCACATACTTTAGTGGCAAAGACAATGTATTTACACTGATGTGTTTGGCTAAAATTTAATGGGAAAATGAAGTTCAATCCTCATATTTCAAATATTTCTTGTGGTTGGGATGGCCAAAGGGGCATAAATTCTTGTTTTAATGGTTTTCCAATTCAATATTTCATTACCTATCATTTTCATTTGTGCAGAAAACTGTAACATTTAAGCAAGTTGGTTATACATGACTCTACGTACAATGAAGGTTCTAAAGATCTCCACTTTTTGAAAGAGGATGTTTTTATCATATATGCTCTATGGTTAAGGAAATATTTGAACTCATAAATATTTACATAATGCTAGCAACATGTAAATTGTGCTTTCTTCATGCCTAAAAGCACAACTAGAGCATGAGAATTTTGAAGTGAGCAAAATTCTTTTGTTATAAGAGTCATTTTCTAATGGAAGACAAAGTTGACTCTATCAATGATCAAATTCCTAAATTTAGGCGACAATTGCTTTATCTTGACCAATTGTTCCTAAAATACAATAAATTCAACAAATAAAACAAAACTATCCTAAAACTTTTGGGGAATTTCGCAGCTCTCAGCTCTTGTTACTATATATTTTCCAGCTAATAACTATTTTAGTATACTTAATTAGGGTCTAAATATGGGACATAGGACCTAAATTTGATATTCAACTCTACCTCCAAAACAAATACTAAAACCTTTAATTATATATATATATAATTATTTTTTAAATGTACGTAAAAAATTCTTATTTTAAATGATACAATATTGTGAAGTGTCTAGTTACCCATGTGCATATGCACATGTATTGATGCCTTAATTAAATTTTACTGATATATTTTTCAGCTAATAATTATTTTAGTATACTTAATTAGGGTCTAAATGTTCCACATAAGACCTAAATTGATATTCAACTCAACTCCCTAACAAATACTAAAGTTTTAATATTACATATATATATAATTATTTGAAATTCTACCTGAAAACTGCTATTTTAAATGATACAATCTTGTAGAAATTATAATTGTATTTGTATTTTACCATAAAAATAACTAAATATGAACATACCACCATCAAATTTAAATCCAAACAAAATACCATAATAACTATAAAAAAGTGAACACCTATTGAATACCCTGTCCTAAAACTTTTATTACTGTCCAGTAAAATTATTGCTTTTAAGTAATTGAACTGATGCACTTGCTCTACAGTTTAAGTCGATTATAATTAGTCAATCATGGTTCTTATTAACAGTACATGAAGCCCCCCCTGATTCGAATTCAGATGTCAGGTCTTATCAGGGGACCCATAAACAGACAGACTTTCAGACTCAATTCAGTCCATACAGTTTATTTCCAAAGTGGAACTTTTTTAATAATTATCTTAATAATCAGCATGACAACTTTCCATTCGTTTAATCAAAATTTCCCTATACAAAATGAAAATTTTCAAATTTTTGGTCAAATGGAATTTTTTTTCTATTCATAACACCTTCACCACCATTTTCGGCATGTAACCCCTTGTGGTGGAACCACATGCCTATCCCACAACTTTCTGAAAGACAAATATTCTAGTCTTCTTAGCAGGAATTTTCCAAAAACCTTAATTTCTTGAAAGCATATAACTTAAAAGGCATATAAACAAATACATTTGCAATATTGTAAGTAGATTCCATGTATATTTAATGATCAATACAAACAAAAATTGCCCACGTGAGCAAAGTCTTGATAGGATGTATCATATCCAAAGAATTAATTCTCACAGTTATTTGCTCAACATATCTAACCTACCTGGGTATCATTAGTACTACTGGTATGCAAGATGTTTGTGAGAGATCAGAAGATTTCTATGTACCACTGGAAATTCTACTTTGTTCTAATAGTTTTTGGGTTAGTGTTAAATGTTCCATTTGGCAGCTTCTTGCATGCTAATGCAGCAGACTGTGAGTTTCCTGCAATCTTCAATTTTGGAGATTCGAACTCAGACACGGGTGGGCTCTCTGCAGCTTTTGGTCCTGCTCCTACACCCAATGGAGAGACATTCTTTCACAAGCCTTCAGGCAGATACTGTGATGGAAGACTAGTCATAGATTTCATTGGTATGCTTGTGTGCTACATGATTGTGTTCTAGTATTTTGATCTGATGTAGTAGAATAATTTGTTGTAGGTTTGAGTAATGGGTCTGGTTTGGTTTGATTGCAGCTGAAAGCTTGGGGCTGCCATACTTGAGTGCATACCTTAATTCTGTGGGTTCAAACTTCAGCCATGGTGCAAATTTTGCTACTGCTGGATCCACCATTAGGCCACAGAATACCACATTGCGTCAATCTGGGTTCAGTCCATTCTCACTTGATGTGCAAACATGGCAGTTTAACCAATTCAAGGACAAGGCCATTGATGCCTATAACCAAAGTAAGCCTGAATAGGTTTAGATTTTATAGCATTTATAGTATAATAGAAACATTGCTGTGAATACAAGGATTGGTATAGGTGGATTTCCTTGCATTTGCTGAGAATGTATGAATAAGAACTTTTTATAGCGTACATGATTATCGGAGGTTTTTACAATGCAAGTTAATCAAATAAGCCCCCCTTGCTTGGCACTCACATCCCTTAGACCCTGATATAATCTCCACCTTTTGATAAAGTAAGAAGGCGAGTAAATTAGCTCCATTCTTGACATTTGGGGTGTATGTCCTTAGGTGATTGTCTTAACCATCTCTTCTTTTGTGGTACTAATATCCTTAGCAGTTTCTTGTCCTTGTAGTTTTTTTGGTATACAAGCTTGTTAATTTAGCATTGGGAAAGTTGCTTGTCCCAGATTTAGTTCCACATAAATTTTAGAGCAGCAGGGGCTGAAAAAATTCAAAAGCTCTATTTTATTAGCAGAATGATGTGATCATGGTTTGAGAAAAATGCTTAGTAAGCATGAATAACAAGTGCCGGATGGGAGACTTTCCATCTAGATTATTAATTGGTTCAGCTTGTAAGATCTCTTACCAAGAGATCTGATGACAGTAAGCATGCTCACCTGCTCAAGCAGATCCAGAAAGTTAAAGAGAACCTGACAAATCAGAGCTTTGAGTAGCTCTCAGACTGTTCGTAAGCAGGGCTAATTTTTTTCTGTTTGGTTAGGATTGAAAAAGAGATGGCCATATGGACCTGCTTTAAGGTGGGGCTTCTAAACTTAATGAGCTAATAATGAAGGTTTTTATGAGAGAAGATCCCATGTGTGATTTATTGCAGACAATACCCAGTGCTTAAAGATTCAAGAAGCTCATAGCAGTTAATTTTTTGCACAACCACAAACTTACAGAAGAAGTTGCTTAATTATTTGACATCCAATTGGAGTTTGGCTCTAAGTAAAAATGTGACTGTTATTTTGGACTAGATTTCTGAAGTTTATCCTATCTGTGGAAAGGATTCTGTCACAATGCACTAAGCAAGAGGCATGTGGATCCCCTCCATTTTCATATAACAAGAATATGAACGAGCCACCTAGCCAGAAGAACCAAATAAAACGACTAGACTCTGACAGTTGATAGAAAACAGGGGACTAAGAGCTACAAGACAACATCTTGAAAGTCTATGACAAGTTCAGCCATGGACAGGATCATAACAAGTCGATTCATTGCTTCCAGGAAGCTGGTTTTAAAGAAATAACAAACATGTCTTCTTTGGGGGAAGAACACTGCAAGTTCCTTTTGGAATTCTTTTGCAATTGTTGTTTGTTAATTGTCTAGAGACAATTGCTGAGCTGGTTTATGGATTTAATTGTGTGAATTTTTTTTGCATCAACGTTTCGGATCACACTCCGTGATCCATCATCAGGATGAAAGAAGAGAGCATAAGGATCACAGAGTGTGATCTGAAATGTTGATGCAAAAAAAATTCACACAATCGGATCCAGAAACCAGCTCAGCAATAATCAATATGGATTGTGGAAGCTTGATATCTTTGATTGTCTAGAGATAGTTCCAATTATGCATTGGATAACTAGCAAGGAAATCAACAAGATGTTCTGCAAGAACTGAAGAATTTTATTTCAATGCAAAGGACCTCTTTAAACAATGCTGATGTCTCCAGAACTAACAGGGCCAGAGCTACTGAGTGGGAGCATTTAATCCAAGCTTGGTTTATTCCCCCATAGATTTTTGGCAAAGTGATCTTGGGTAGAATTACTGCTAACCATAATAGAGTACTCATTGTGCATTAGCTTTAAACTTACCCTAAAGCAGATAGGGGAGATGGGGATGGGAATTATATTAAACTTAGCCTAAAAATCCTTTTATTATTTATATAGATTACTTCCATTTGTACTTCTGAACTTATTTTCTGAACTACTGTTTGACAACTTATGCATAATGTTTTCCATCTTTTGACAGAAATATCATATTAAAACTATAGAATATCATGACTGGAGATCTAAGCCTCATGTTAGGAATTTGAAGTGCCTTAACACATGGCTTCATTCAGACGGTCTGCATTCTGTTATTGCAATCATACCTGATGTTTATCAGATGGACTCAAGTTTGATTCCAAGATCAGCTGCTATCATCAATGCTGAAGTAAGATATCCTTATGTTGGGAGGAGTGTATGGAATTATCATTTTTCAGAACTATTATTTTCTTCCTAGATCTAGTTTAATCTTTTGAAAAAAGATTACAATTCATAGCAATGCTAATACCAACCATAGAAGATTAACACACAATTTAGCAATGCTGTGAATTATGGCAAGAACATGTACATACTGAAAGCTCCCGTTCTTGGTATTAGCATTATCTTTTTCCTAAATCTATTTTGGTCTTAATCAAAGTTTTATTTTGAGAAGTATTAGTATTACCTTGAATTATCTTTTCCTAGATCTATTTTTCTCATCATCAAAGTTTTGTCTTGAGAATAATTCATGGTAGTGATTATACTAAGAATAGGAGATTAATACACAATTCTGTGGATTATGACAAGAACATATAAACCCTGAAAGCTCGTAAAAGCCATCACAGTTTTTGACTTTGATATGGGAAGACTCAGGGCCAAAGCACAAATTCCTGCTCCATGATCCCTTCATATAAATAAATTTTCAGCCTAAACCACAAATTGAATCACTTCCTGTAATGGTTTCTTGTTTCTATGAAAATTTTGTTCCAACATACTTAAGTCATTTACAAAAGGAGTTTCTTACACCCACACCAATAATGATCTTGATAAAGAGTATGTTATTACCTTGAAGGTATCACAGTGATCTCTTGCAGTTAAACCTATGTCGTAAGAATTGCACTTTTTTGTGTCTGTTGTTTTTTTCGTATTCTTTTATTGGCCATCGCATTTCAGGAGCAGAGGACGGGGCAGGGCATAGCACAATAATATTCAACCCCAGAGGGGAAATCATTGGATGATTTCAGGATGTTTGTTCAGAGACATGCTAAATGATCTCGTTTTTAGTTTATATGAAATGAAACTAGAATTGCTGGTATAGTTGATATGCTTTCATGGCACTTTCATCTCTGGACTGGTTCTCACCTTTATTGCCAAATATAGATGTAAAAAATAGGCACTGCTCTCTGTAACATAAAGTGAAACAGTGGTTAGAATTGTTCCTTTATCTACATGATTTACTTGTAGCCCTTTATATGTGTGGATGCTGTATATGACCAGCAATGATAATGCAGGTGCTTCCTACAAAGATCTACTTCCCAGACCAGAGTATTTCAGCAGAGCTCTATATACTTTTGACATTGGCCAGAATGATCTTACTGCTGGGTATTTCCTCAACATGACCGTAGACCAAGTGAGAGCCTTCATTCCTGATGTTATCAGCCAGTTTTCTACCATCATCAAGGTTGAGTACTGAGCTCCCAAAAAACATAACGTCCCTATTCCTTTATGATACAGAAATAATCTGAAATGACTTTTTTCCTTTTTTATGACAAACAGAATTTACATTTTGGAGGAGGGATGTCTTTCTTAATACATAACACTGGTCCTGTTGGATGCCTGCCTTATGTTCTGGATCGGCTTCCTCACTCCCCATCTGAGACTGATAAATATGGGTGTGCTATTTCATACAACAAAGTCGCTCAGGATTTCAACAGACTACTTAAGGAAGCAGTCGTACAGCTGAGAAACGATCTCCCAAAAGCAGCAATAACATATGTGGACATGTATTCGATCAAATATGGCCTAGTAACAGATGCTACCAAAGAAGGTACATCGAACTCTATCAACATTGCCCTTTTCAATAAAAAAATACAAAATTTTCATTGCTATAGGTGTAGGAATACTCAGTGGTAGTCTCTGATTATTGATTGATGGCAGGATTTAATTATACTGTAAGGGCCTGCTGTGGACATGGAGGCAAATACAATTACAATAGGAATTTTGGTTGTGGATCAAAGGAAGGAAAGTCCTGCGAAGACCCATCTATTTATTTGAATTGGGACGGGGTTCACAATACAGAAGCTTCTAATTTCCACATTTCTCGCCATGTTATTTCTGGAGAATTCTCTGACCCTTTGCTTCCTCTTTCTCAAATCTGTCAAAAAACTTTCAGTAGTTGAAAATTAATTATGTTTCTCAGTTTGTTCTATCAATAAAGGAAATGTATCTACCTTTGAAAGTGATTTCTTATTTCCTGTAATGAGTGTCAAATGTCATAGATAAGATTTCCCAAGTAATCGGTCCAGGTGAATGTCTCCCATTATTTAGCCATG
>VDFB02000015.1:167547871-167639417 GCA_007258455.2 Sequoia sempervirens | reverse complement strand
AATTAGTAAAAAATCAAATATTCATTAAAAAATTATCAGGAAAATCATGCATCAACTTCATACTGTTAGCTAATTTCTCACCAAAGAGATTTTAAAAATTCTAAAAAAGAGTTCACCATGCTAGGGATGTACAAGAGTTGCTATGTTATGTTTTTCTAACAAAAATAGCACCAATTTCTATACATCCCTTTTTTGAACCCCTTAATCTCAACCATTTTCAAAATAAATTAGTAGTTTAGAAATTAGACTCGGAGCACTTCAATCCTTGTTTTTGTTCCATCTCAAAATTTTGAGTGTAACTATCCTCAATTTCACGTCCAAGGTTAGTATTTCCTGATTTCAGAAAAAAAGTGGCCACTTAAGCCCCCTTTTTGGGACCCATCTTTTTGCACTTACCCTTTTAGTGTATTTAACCTCCATTATACCCTTGTTACTCTTTATTCTTCTAATTTTGAACGTGAGTTTTTGGAAGCCTCATGAGGAGTAACATGGATGTCCGAAAAGTATATCCATATAAGACATGATAAAAAAAATCATTTTAAAGTGTTAGTTTCAACTGATAATAAACCCATTTACAAAAATACCCTTATTTATCTAAAAATAAAATTCCATTTCATAAAAATAAGGTAAAGGGTTGATCTGATTACCACTTAATTCTTGCTTAAAAACTATTCCAATCAATCCAACTATTTATTTTTATAATGCTTGATTAACCAACTTTGTCCTAAACTTTCTTGAAAGATGAGGAATAACTAACAAAATCTTCAAACAAAAGTTCTAAAAAAGTGGTTTTAATAAAACTGTATGCTTGTCTTGGAAAATGCATGCAACTCTTCCCATGTTCTATCCGCAAGTTCTATGTAAAATTATCGCCTTATAAATCAACAAGAAAAGTTAATATAAAATTCCATGATTGCCTTTCTCGATCAGCAATGAAAGAAAAAGAAACATAAGTAATTAATATTTTTTCCTTTCTAGTCTATATTTACACACACCATGGCATAGTTCATAGGTAGATCCACATAATGTTAAAGAATATTTTTTTGTTGTTGGAATCTATCAAACAAACTCTCAACTTTTATTGCATCTATAATATTAATTAAAAATGTGCACTCTTGGAAATTCTCATCCTTATTGTCTGATTATTAAGGGAAAACTCATCTCATTCATATTATAATTCAACCACTAATCAATCTAACAACAATCAATTATCAAATAAATATCTTAAATTTGGAAGGCATTACACTTTTATTGTGATGGGATGCCTTTTACAAGAAGCTCTTTTCATCTAATGAACTCCTAGCTACTGTCTTTAGATCAACAAGCATAGTCTTTGCTATTTAACTTATATTGGGTTATTTTTGTGAATCTATTTTCTTATGTATTCTTGGTGTAGATAAGCATACAATAGTCATTCCTATGCTTGGGATTTGATGTACATTTTTGGTCTCTTTACTTGATCCACATTAAAGAATTTATGCCTTAAATGCTAGAATTTACAAATGAGGTCCATTGTCCTCCTTTACCACATAAAATTCAAGAGTTCTTATGACATTTTCCTAATCATATCAATGTGTGGAAACAAAATGCAAGGAAGAATGTGAAGGTGATGTAAATAAACTTTCTTAATGACAAAACCCATTTTTTAATAATATTTTCTACAAATATTGTTGGACTAAAACTATGGAAGCTAGAGTAGTAAACATGTCAAAGATGAAGGTGGAGAACACTTCTATATCAAGTTCTTTTGGCCTCTTGTGTTTTGTCATGCCACTATTTGATGAGTACTTGTACCATGTACAATATATGTTCCCATATCTTTAGGTTGGATCAAGAAAAAGTTGTCATTTAGACTAGAGTCAAGGCAACCAATTGCATGTATTCCTATGTTGGAACAACATACTAGTGAGGCTATTGTAAACTTTTAGAGAGTGGCCATTTAGGACACAATCATGTTAATAATTTGGGAATATAATTTTAAATGAGATAAGGATCCAATACCCTCTCATGGATATGGAGCAATAGTTGGTGCTTAGATCCAACAATTCTCATCTTGACTGGCCAACCGTCTACTAGCTTGCTCATAAAGTATATAGTAGAAAGTATCTCACAAAATAAAAAAATATTATTATATTTCATTCAATGATATACCCAAAAATAAGGCATTCAGTAATATGTCCAAAAAAATATTTATACAAAGCAATGGAAAAAAATTATCCAAAGAAAAGAGGTTGTTTGGTCAATCAACAACTCATTACATCCAAAGAGATTATTAACTATAAAATAACATTATACAAAATAAGAAAAAACACTATTATATTTCATTCGAAAATATCTCCCATGAAGATATTGATAGAAAACAAAGTAAGACATTTATACAAAGAAAATAGACTATTGATTATACCAACAATCTATTACATCCAACAGGATTACTAACTTCTAGAAAGGGAAAATCGCCTCTACATAAAATGATTTAGGTGATTAATTTTAGAAGCTAAGATTAATCATTAAAAAATATATAAAAAAAAAGAGAAAGAAATAAATGTGAAAATTACTGTGAAAATTGAATAAATTAATTTGATGAATACATGACTCTATTTTGATACAGAAGGCTTTGTCCAATTGACTTAAATTCATTCACCAAGACTCTAAAATTTGATTTTTGTCACTAACATAAAAATTTACTATCTTTAATTAGAGATCAAATTCCTTTAGTAGAAGAATATCAGTGATAATATATAGCTAATCCAATTGATTGGAGACAAAGATGTAAGGAATTATAAGTCATGTAACAAAAGACATCATTCTATGACAGGCATGCCTGTGAACTCTAAAGTTGGAGGTACATGCCTACTCGCCTCGCTTTAGACTTCTTCTCCCATTTCTTCAATTGGTGTTGTTTTTGCTCTAAGTGTAAGGGATAGCCCAAAACAGTTCAAACCTGTGACAGAAACTATTAAAGAACAATGCTGATTGATCTGGCTTTTCTCCACTCTGTCTTTGTGAGATTGATAGACCATATTTTGCATTATGGGTTCACAAAGATATGATGAGCACCATAGCAGCTGTAGTGGGAGATGACGAGGAGGACCATAGTAGCTGTAGTGGGAAATAAAGCTGGATGTACAAGCATGGCCCCCACCCTTGTAATAGTAGGTAGTGAGGAGGCAGGTGGAATAGAGGCTCCCCTTGAGATGACGATGGAGGGGGACCATAGTAGCTGTAGTGGGAAATAAAGCTGGATGTACAACTGTGTACATCCATGGCCCCCACCCTTGTAATAGTAGGTAGTGAGGAGGCAGGTGGAATAGAGGCTCCCCTTGACATTGCCCCATTACAACAGGTTGGTGAGCACAAGGGGGTACATGATATAGCATTGTGTTTTTTCACGTGTATGATAGGATGCCACATGATGTAATTGTAACCTTATGTATCACATGTTATGTACAACTACCACAGACCAGTAGGTGGACTTGATTTCCTCCACTTTGACTTCATGTCAATGAAGCTCTATATAAAATGGCTTAAAATGCTAATTAATTAATGTAAACATATAGGAATCAATTAATGTAGATTGATTTTTGGGAGGTAGGATTGGTAATAGAAAGTAGTTAGAAATTAAATTTACAGTTTTGATTTTGATGTAAAAGAATCTATCGAAATGTCTTAAATCTATTTATCAAGACTTTGAATTTTTTTTTTTTTTGGTTGTTGACTTATAAATTTTATTGTGTTGTCAAAGATTACATTAGTGAATGCATCGGTGATTTCTATGAGTGTGGACCTGGTCTAATGTGTGGAAGCAATCATGCAATTCGTATGAATGATTTGGTAATTCAGAGATGGTTGAGTCTCACTCGTCTTAATTTTTTTTATGTATGCATGTTTATAAGGACCGGTGATGTTTATAAGTACCTTGGGGAATCTATTAAAATGTGAGGGTCATGTTCTCCTTAGTTAGATTTGTAACAAACTAATTTTATGGCTATAATTGAACATTCAAAGACAATAAGCAATTGTGCAATGAATATAGAATGATGTGCTTTAATAAATACTCTAATTATGTGCTGAATTAATTTTTTATTTCCTTGGCAAATCTCAATTAATTCCTAGGCTATTTTCAAATGAATGAATAATCATCTTTAAATGCAAGAACCAAACCCACAAATCAACCAAATGTGCACTAAGTTGGCTCACGACTAGTGATACGGTTGGTTAGACAACAAATCTAAACTAGAAATTTAGAATAGTTACACATCAAAGTTATAACTATGGAAATGACTTAGTCAAGTTTGCATCCATGAATCTGATCTAGGTTGATGAAAAATAGGTTTAGCGATGAGGAATGCAAATTTGGGGACTGTTTATTTGGAGATTAGGATTTCTGATGTCATAAACCAAATTCTTGCAAGAATTTGTCAATTGTAAACTAAGTATTACATTTAGGACACCGACACTCTAATCAAAGTGACCCCAAAATATAAAGGAAAAGACACAGGTATGCAATTTTCACCATTTTAACTATAAACTAACATCACACAATAGTTAACTCTTTAAGAGCAACAACTTAGATATTAATAAGCTGAATTTATAAAAGAATATATCAGTCATAAACTGATTATTACATTTGGAACACTCTAGTCAAAGTGAGCCCAAAACATAAGGAAAAAGGACATGAGTATGCAATTTTCACTATTACAACTATAAATTAACATAACACAATAGCTAGCTTTTTAAGAATAACGACTTCAAAGATACAATTAGAGATCAAACAGTTAAAAGACCAAGAATCACGACTTAACACTCTAACTTAGATGTCACTTTGGGATTTTAACTTTATCTCCACAATAAAAATTCAAAGATTTCAACAAATAAAAGCCCATTTAATACTTAATACTGAGCTGACGCTCTTTGAAAAACCAGTGGAATGCAAAACGAGCAGCTGGTTTTAGTTTTATCTGTATGCAATGTAATCTGCAAGAGCCAACAGAGGTGCAGCCTTCACAGCATCAAAGCAAGACAGCTCATCCTTAGCTCTCTTCAGCAAATCAGCACAATATTCCTTAGCCTTCTCCAAACCCATCAGCTTGGGGTAAGTGGCCTTGTCAGCAGACAAATCCTTGCCTGCAGTCTTACCTAATTCTTGTGATGATCTTGTAACATCAAGTATGTCATCAACAACCTGATACAGAAGACCCACATAATGAGCATACCTCCTAGTCCTCTCAATTTACTCCTCTGATCCACCTCCAATTATTGCTCCACAAACAACAGGGCACTGCAACAACTTAGCAGTCTTGTGGACATGAATCCATTCAAGAGTTTCCAAATCAATAGAACAATTCCCTTCACTTATTTTATCAACAACCTGTCCTCCTGCAGTTCCCCGAGGGCCTACTGCAAGACCCAATTCATACATAACCCTCAAAATCCTAGAAGAATCTACACTCTTGCTTGTAAAAGATGCAATATGCTCAAACGACAGTCCGAGCAGGGCATACCCCGCAAGAACAGCAATGGATTCACCAAATACTTTGTGATTTGAGGGCTTGCCTCTTCTTACGTCATCATTGTCTATACAAGGCAGGTCATCATGTATAAGTGAACCCGTATGGGCCATCTCAATTGCACATGCAACTGGCATGGCCAGATCTTGTGTTCCTCCCACAAGCTCACATGCTGCAATGCAAAGAAAAGGCCTTACTCTCTTTCCTCCTCCAAGAAGAGAGTACCTCATGGATTCATGCATCCTTTTAGGATCAGTAAGTGGGATTGCTTTATCCAATGCCCCATTCACTGCCACGGCCTTGGACTTCATGTATTCTTTAAAATCAAAGACACTCTTCTCCCCGAATGTTTCAGCCAAATTAACCAACTGGGCCATTGTTTTCTGGTATGAAGATGGTGCTAAATGCTTATATGGCAATAACCCATTTTTCAATTGGCTTTGGTAAACTATGTTGCCATTATAATAAGAAGAAGAAGTGGCAGTAGAAACTGGGCATGACACTGAATGCTTATAAGGCAGTGGACCATTTTTCAAATAGCTGTGAAGCCCTGTGTTATAGCCATTTCTATAATAAGATGACAACACCAATGTGGGTGAATTTAGTGGTCCATGCAAACCTCTGTACGGAACAGATAAACCAGTCTTTAGGCTAAAACATCCTTGGGAAGCAGCAGTATGGTTTGCCTTATAACATAAATTGAGGTCATAGAAGCTTACTGCAATTGTATTGCAAGCCATTTTCAAGAAAAACACAGTTATGAGGAGAGAGACTGACACTTTATATGAAGCGAATTACTAAGGACGGTTGCAAAGAAAGATTAAGCCTTGAAACAAACCAAAATAAACTAAAAGCACTGCTACAAATCTTGTATCAAATGAAGGAAAAGATAAGATGGGTTGTATCAAAAATAAGAAAAAGCAGGCCAGCAGGCTCAGGCTATCAATTTACAAAGCCTATCAGGCGTGAGAAATACTTAATTCAGATGGGCAGTGCCCACACTAAATAGTCTATTGGTTAATTATAAAAACTAATTCCAGGGATCTTTCCTGCATCCTCAAAGCAGCTGCTTAGTCTAGGATTCCAGACACTAAATTATTTTCTTTCACTAATCTAATGCCATTGAAGCATCTCTATTTTCGACATAGATTAACCTGTAATTGGGCCCTATATCTTCCAAAACAAACAAAATTTAATCCCAGTAATGGCGGTCACAGCTGGTGTGTGTACCTGGTACCAGCTAGCAACTTAAACTGGACCACTCATCCAGCTCATTATGTAGCATGGCTTATGCAATAGTACACTTGGACTCTTCAGTTATTTGGCCTTTTCATTTTTCAGTCTTGAAAACATTGATTGATTGATTTTAATAACGTCCACAAGACCAAACCAGTCTATGGGACCCACGAGTTGAAACCGAAAGACCACACCAGCCAAGACAACAAAACAAAAGCTGACCCCACTGAGCTACTTCATGTTGTTTTCCAGCTCTTTGCTGATTTTGTTTCTTCTGCTGTGAATTTTGATCAAGTAGCTTGCTATTTTATTGATCTTTTCTTCTTCAAACAAAGCTGCTAAAGTCTTGACTTTTAACAAATCTGAATAGAAGTATCGGATGTCCTCATAAGTCTTACATTCCATAATGTAGTACCACTCTGACTCCACTAAACCTGAAGAGTAGAAGCAACAAATCCTATCCTCCCACAACTCTTTGGGAATTTTCCACCTTCCCGTTTCACATCTCAAACGGTATGAGCTAGTTCTTAGCTGGGCTATCAACATTTTAGCCTTCCACTTTATATTAGCCCCCATGTAAAAATTTTGCTCATGATCACAAGTAGGGTTAAAAAGAAAAATATAATGTTCTCTCTTCCGGCCAAGCTGTTTTGACCACATGATATTTTTGAATTTCTCTTTTGCATACTTTTTCATTTCAACTTTTGTGTTTGGACACTCTTGCATATTGATCCCCCATTTTTCCATCCACTTGACATTTTGCTTCATCCACGTACTCTTCCTTCTAGTTAAAGTTTCTTCCACCACAATTTTGGGCCATCGGTGTTTCCCCATATTCTCTATCCTCTGCAAATAGCCTAGTAAATGAATTATCGCTGCCATTTCTATTAGGAAGACACTCGCTTCAGCCAAAACAATCTCATACGGGACTGTACTTTTTATTTTGAAATTGCTTGTGATTAAGTGTTTTTGGAGTCTTTCTATTTGCTTCCACTTCACAACCAACGTGCTACAACCCCAAACTTCACAGCCATATAAAACCACTGGCGTAACACGTAGCCCAAATAACTTCTTCTTTGTTTTCCAATCCCATAACTCAGCCGATCTACATCTGTTTTGGAGCAAGTAAAGAGCTTTCCACCCCCCTTGAATTCTTTTTGTCCTACAAATCTCCCATTTGAGATTCTTGCAAAAATCAAGACCCAAATATTTGTATTCACTCACCACCTGCAAAGTGTTTCCCTCAAACTCAAAATTTATTTGTTTCCTAGCTCTTTTCAACGTAAAAATCATGACCTTGGTTTTGCTGATGTTGACTTGCATTCTCACATCTTGACAAAAAAGTTCCAAAACATTTAGATGTTCTTGAAGACTATTTTCAGAAATTTCCATTAAAGTAAGGTCATCCGCATACAGCAGCAACTTGACCACAAAAGTGGCCAAAAGAACACCATCACCTCCCCGCCTGTCCAACCACTCTTCTAATTTGTCTATGTATAGCCCAAACAAAGTGGGGGATAGAGGGCAGCCCTGTTTGACACCAATGTCGCTCCCGAAGCACTCGGGAAAACCTTCCTTTGTTCTGATTTTGACCCTCACTTGATCATAAAGTCTATGGACAACAACTCTATATTTTTTTGAAATTCCAAGTTGTTCCATTCTATCCCAAAGTTTGTTTCTAGGTACCATGTCAAAAGCATTTTTGAAGTCTACAAAACAACAAAAGACCTCACTACCCTGTTTATCCCAAACTGTTTCAGCCATGTGCCTGAGAGTAATGCAATGGTCAATAGTAGAATGCTTTGGTCTAAAACCAGCTTGCCCTTTTGCCCTCTTATCCTCCTTCTCAGCCCAACGACTGATTCTTCGCTCCACCATGCTCCCAAAGAGCTTCCCAAAAAGAGGATTAATCATTATAGTATGATAGTTTGACGGATTGTTGACATCCCCACTCTTGTGGAGAGGGATAACAATGCTTGTGGTCCAATTTGCAGGGAAACCATGTTGGATGACCCTATTGAAAATATTTTTGATATGCGGTGCCAAGAGCTCTAAACCCCACTTCAAATATTCCGCTTGCAGCCCATCAATGTCTCGGGCCTTGCCAACCGCCAAAGCTTTTATACCACTTTTGATATCCTTTGTGGAGAAAAGTTTATCACTAGAATTAATTGCCGGAGGGTATGTTTTGTCTTGGTTTCTTTCATACAATTTTTTTGCATATTCTAACAACTGGATGTCCATAATGTTATTCTCAGTAGAACCTCTTGCTTGCTGCAATTCTCTCCAAAAACCTCTTGAGGTACAAGGACTAGTTACATCACTTTTAGAATAGGGTACAACATAAAATGGGTAAATGCACTTTAAAATTTAGAGCACTAGACTATACGCAAGACTTTGATCATCATCAAAACATGGTAGAGTCTTGTGAAAATCTAAAATATTTGTTTGCTTTTAATTTTTTTTATTTGTAAATAAAGAAATAACCACCACACCCAAAATCTATATTTTATATTATTTTAGGTACATGTCTTAAATATATTGTTATAGTGTTCACTTAAATATGGGGCACACAAACTAACTCCTATCTAATATTATTATACAACATTCATATTCCTTTAATCAAGGTTGATTCACTCTTTTAAGTTTCTTGTTATTAGGGACTGGATTGCATGACAAGTCTTTGTCTATGGATTGGGCCACACGATGCAACTTAGTGTGTCTTATATAAATTTTAAATATCTCACTCCTAAGCCCACCTTTCTAAAATTTAGTTGTATCTTGTCACCTTGTACACCAAAATCTTGAGTTTAGTGACTAGGGTCCTATATTTATAGATAAACCTGAGTATTTGGTAGAGGATCTTTGTTGGAAAATTGTTGTCATTTGATGTCAAAGGTTGAGGAAGGAGCTCATGGTTGACTGTTGGTGGTTATACTTTAGAGTAAATTTTGGAATAAAATTTAAAATAAAATAAATATTTATGAGGCCCCCCTTTGGTTGGTGCCCCTTTTGGAGATGTAAGAGAAATAAATCAAAATTTTGAAGAGGGTCGACCCTCTCAAGTTGTGCACCCCATTTTGGGGAATTATTTTTCAAAATAAAATTAAATATAGTTAAAATAGGGGTCGATCCTTGTTGTGGTGCCCAAGGAAAAGGTGAAAGGGTGTATTTAAAAAAGAAGAGATGTGCCCATTTGAGATGTGTGTGTAGCTTCATAAAGTCACCCCTCTTGGAGAAAATATTTAAGGAGATCATGGAGTTCATTTGAAGGCGAGCAATTATTGAATATCATTCAAATATGGAGCAAATTTAAATAAAAGTTATAGAAAATATAAAAGCAATATCGTGATAGTTCTATAAGCAGAAATATTTAAGACTATATTGCAAATTTATGAGAAGATAGATTGTAGATTTGTGAGCAGTTATTAAGACAACTTCTTTTATGAAGTCATAAGTAGATTTATAAAAGAGAATTAGAGTAGATCCAAGAATAAGTTTCATATTATCACCATATTATTTCTTTGGAGGTTGTTGCCTCCTAATTGAGGAGATTGAGAGGTTGGAGCCTCTCATTAGAGGATATTGGTGTCTCTAGTAGGTTGGTGCCTATGAAATTTGTAAGAAGATTTTATACTGGCAATAACTTGTCATGTTTTTCTCTCATAAAGGTTTCCACGTAAAATCTTGTGTCTCAAATTATGTGTGTGGATTTTTGTGATTGCTTCATTGTGACTATTAAAGTTTAAATTGGTAAAATATTGGCTTATATGGATTCACCCTTTCTCTCAATATAAGTGTGTGTGTTTCATTAATCTTAGAATCAAATAGAAATTATAGTAACAAGATCTCTTTAGCAACGTATTGGATTATAGATCACTTTAAACTTTCATCTCTACATCATGAAGCATTCTAATCTTGCATTTCTTGTGTGGCATGTTTGTGAAGTTGTAGATCAACTTCCTAAGGGATTGATTTGTTATTGAGACAAGCCAAGGTATTCATGTCTTACATCAAGAGAGGGCCCACTATGCTTCTTAACACAACCAATATTTAGGTATAGGTTAAAAAACAAACACATTGAACTTTGTAGTTTACATTCATACTAAACTAGGTTGCAATAGAAGGAAAAATTTGCACACCATGTTTCTTGACACAACCATATATAGTATAATACAATCTTTAGTATATTTCTTTCATTACCTTATGATATTTGATCTACACAATATTTTTTTATTATCATGGGTTACTTGTGGCACCATATAAATGCTAGTCAACAACAAAAGGGAACGTCAACAAATCATTTGAACTAAGTAAGCACTCTTTATTACTCTCTAGCTTCTCATTTTGAACTTTTTTAATTTAAATCATATTATATAAAAGATAGTTCATATCCTAGGCTTCAATGTTAGAATTTTATATCTTTATATAGATAAGTGAACCCAAACCTAGTTTATTTCGTCTAGAGCTTAGCTTTAGGGCATCCTTCCATACATTCTATTTCTAGATTTGATATAGTGTAAATTTATTGACTAAGCGTATATTTTTAAGGCTACTATTTTTAAGATAGTCATTTTAAGGAAAATTCAGAGGTATCTAAATCTCCTTGGGAAAATCCCTAGGTTAAAATAATCTATTACCATGATCACCTATTTATATATTTGTATCAGTAAATGTATGACCACCTCTATTCATGTTAATGAGAGGATTCTTTTAATCACAATGCCCAATTTAAACTTGAAAGAAAGGTGAGATGCTACTATATTAAAATTCTTAAACAACGTAAATAAATTGGATGATGATTTACATTCTCAATTTTTAGTTGAAATCCAATGACTCCTTTACATTAAATCTTGTCTTGGACATGTTGGAAAACATCAATCAATATTTTAGGGACAATAGTTCTCCTCATGATGCTTCTATTATTTCTCATTTGCATGCTTCTTCCATTGTCCTTTTCTATCACTTGCAATCCCCGACTTTCCCTCTTCATCTTCCCAATACTTTCCTCCCTCCAAATATAGCTTTAGCACTCCTTAAAGTCATCCAAATTCACTCTATACTCTACATATTGTACCCTCAATCACTATCCCTACTCCCACATACATCTTCTACCTACACATATAACACATTTTAGCCCTCATTCTCAACCAATTAAACCATTCTCCACTAATTCCTCTCAATCCACTTACCTCCAACCCATTACTAACATTTCCATTTCACTCTCTAATCCCTAGCCATCAATACAAAGTATCATGATGGATCTTATAGAGGTCAAAAAGCAACTCAACAATTTTCCATTTTCCTCTAGAAAGGACTTGCCACATGAATTAATATATAGGGTGATCTCACAATACTATTTTACAATTTTTGACCAAACTAGACATTGAATTGATTTTTTATAATAAATCTACACTTTTGGGCATCTATAACTACTAAACCATGAGGAATTTGAAGATGATGCGAACTAGTGATTTGTGACATTTTTTTTGTAGATTCCAATTTTTTTTTTTTTTAAAAATTGAATCAGATTGCATTTCTTTTTCCATCTCCTTCAAAAACTAGTTTTTAGCAGTAAACACCATTTTTAAAGAGTGATGCTCACTGTAAACAACATAACTTTTTTTCTATGAAGGATAAAATTCTATTTTTTTCAAATTTAGCTTTGTAACTACAATATCTAGCATGTTCATTTGGTTTCATGGTCTTTTATTGATTTTTTTTTCTTAATCAAGTTTTGAAGTCAAACCAATTATAATTTAGACATAGGCGAACCATAAACAACATAATTTTTTTTTTGTATGTATCAAAATTCAATTTTTCTTTTTTTTACTGGATCAAGGACATCAATACCTAGACAAAACATATTTTTTAGATTTTTTTTTTAATAATATACTTTTTTCCACATGTGCAGAACATAGAGCTTGATTTTCGGTGAAAACCCTACATTCACAAGAAATAAAAAATTAAATATAATAATAAAATTAAATATATTTAAAATTATACTTTTTGGGAAGATTATAATAAGGACTATATGCTTACAAATAATAAATTTTAAATAAATTCATTTGATCACCCAAAAGGTAAATCAAAAGTGGTTTTTTATTAACATTTTGATGGGTGTAAATGAGACTCCATTATAAGTATGGTTTAAAACTAGCGGGGTTCTATCCAAGGGGGTTTGATCTAAGGTGGTTGAATCAAACCCTCTTTAATTAGAATATTTTAAATGGAACTTTTCAAGGCTTAAATCATTATATTTTCTAAAAATATGTGATTTCAGTAAAAATTAGGATGTCCCAAAAAGTGTAAACCACTATTATGGGATCACCCCACAATTCTTTTGCATTTGACATTCTTTAATACCTTTTTCCCAATGGTATTTGTGGTTCCTCACTTCAAAGTGTGCAATTGTAAGGGAAATTCAATGACCCATATACATTAAATGTGGCATGCTTAGATATATTTGATGAAGACCAATTATTAGCAAATATTTTTCCAAATACACTAAAACATTATGCATTGGACTGGTTCTTTTCATTATCACATGGTTTAATTTCCACTTTTATTCTAAACTAGCAAATGCCTTAGTCTAAGAATTCAAGTTAACATATGTTTAAAGATAACAATTTTTAAACTAGGGAAATGCAAACAAGAAAGCAATGAGCACATCAATGATCACATGTTATGATTCCAAAATTACTCACTAGTATGAAATGCCAACCACATGGTAATAAACTATTAGGATTTTCATTGATAGTTTACTTTTTGACATAAAGGACAAAGTGATCTTTAATCGCCAATGACGACTTTAAGAAAACTCCCTGAAAAAGATATAAAATCCTGGTGAGTCTTTTATTTTTTTAAAAAGTTATTTTTATTAGAAAATTTTATAAATCAATATAAATTTGAAGAAAATCTTGATGAATCTTGATGAAAAATAGGAAAATGCATTAATTACCATGGTAAATCATTCCTTTTAAAAAAATCTATGGAAAAGTAATACCCTGAGGGTGTTAGTGATTGAATAGTTCTAACTTTAAGGTGTAGTGTTCGTGTCTATAATTCCTTTATTCCTTAATATTTTAAATCAAACATTAAATGTTTTAAATCTGTCTTGAATTCTTTTTCACCACCATTAATTTTATTTATAATCTAATGGTTTGGGTTCAATTTTAGGCCCCATGGGCATTGAGCTCTGTGGGTACATTTTGGCACATGGAATTTAACCCCAATCATTAGATTATAAATAAAATCAATGGTGGTGATTAAAAACTGGTGATATGAACCTAAAGTAACTAATAATTATATCATTTTCTACTATAACTTATAAAATTTAGGTGAATCTAATTTAATTAGATATTGAATATTGTGGTAAATTTTTGAGTTTAAAAGTTTAATAAAACTAGTATATATATATTTAACATAATCTCTATAGAATAAGCCGAGAGATATTTTTGTAAATTGCCAATAATGGTAATACCACCATAAAAAACTATGGGCTTGGTACTTTTTGTTGTTGTCTTGAATTTCGGAAAATCATGAATGGGTACACTCATGGACATTTACAAAGTGTTCAATTTACAAAGCTTAAAGCCTGCAATTATCATCAACCCATCAATCATCATGAACCTCAAAAAAATCCATAAGCTTTTGGCTATCGTGCTTACTCTGCAACAAATGCCACTGCTATTCACTGCCACATGTCTGTGGGATGCATGGAAAAACCATTTATATGATCCCACAACCCAGTTTGAGCAATTCAACTCCCTCCTCCACAAAAATCCATGGTGCCCATTTCTCTCCTTGTTTTTTCCTTGGTAATTACATCCTCCTCCATTGCTCAGTCTGCGGAAACATACACCGCTTCTGAAAGACAAAAAGGAAGGTATGAAGTTGATGAAAATTGATAATTTTGATGCATTGAATCAAAAGATTTGGTATGTATGAATGTACATGGCAGGTAGTGTTCGCATAGCCATAATTATTGGCAAGAGAACAATAATTTGGTTCAGAAGCAGTTAGAGATGGGAGATATATTTGTGGTTCCCTCTGGTGAAATTTTCTATCTCATAAACAGCAATGGCAAACAAACATTCTGCCTTGTCAATCTTCTCTATATCGTTGCCATTCCAGGAGAATGTCAGGTGCAAATATGATTTTATTTTGTTTGATTTTTTTTTATGGCATAGATTGAGTGTAAAAAGGTTTACAATAAAAAGGTGGTTAGTTAGAATTCATGGCTCCAGAAAACAGTCACAAAGTTTAGGCAATGTTTTTTTTGTGGCTCGTCATTTAACAGGGAGTTGATGAAGTTTTTGACTGTGCTACATGTGTGTTGTATTGCAGCCATTTTATGTGGCGGGAGTGAGAAATCCTGAGTCTATTTCACGAAGAGAATCACGCCCACTACCACTCACTCCACTTGTCATTTCTTCACGTTTTCGGAGGGTTTGATGTACACGCATAAAATGTGATTGTAGAATATTTTGTAAAAATGTGGCAATTTAGGTCGTTTTACAGCTTGTACTATTAGTCAAATTTTGAATTCTCAATTTCAACTATTAGCTAATTGACGAATATCATCCACTAAAAAAAACACTATTAATCTCTACATATCATTTTTTGAATCTATGTGCTAGTGTGCATGATTAGGAACTAAAGATTTTATATGATAATATATTAAAATATAGTTCATCTACCATACCAAATAATTCATCCTCTTACTCTACCAAGTTCTATTAAAAAATAGTTTAAAAAAGGGCATTGATATCACATTTTAACAAAAATAGGGAAATGAAGCAACCACCAACTTTATCATTGAACACATGATGCATCCAACATCATTAATATTAAACCACAAGTGCGAGGATTATTTTTTCTTCTTGAGCTTTTTGCTTTCATCCTGATGATGGATCACAGAGTGTGATCTGAAACATTGATACAAAAATTCTCATACAATCAAATCCGGAAAACTTGTTGATGAACATTATGGATTGTGGAAACTTGTTATCATTAAGGTGAAAAAATCCCTTTCGTATCATATGGATTTTTTTTAGGGGAAAATACGATTAGTTTTCCACCCATAAAATTATTGAACACATTTCAACATTTACCTAAGGTCTTTGCTTCTTATTCTTCTTCTTATTATCATTAGTTCAATGACCATATACTCAAAAGTGTCTATTTATTAAGAATGAAATTCAAGGTTTGATCATCAATAGTATGATAGATGTTTAGGAGCTTAGTGATAGGGGAAATAAATTTGTTTCCCCTTCAAACAAAAATATCAAAATTTATACTATACTAATTTTTCCCCACAACATAATCAAGCTAACAACATAGAGACTATTTAAGAGGATGAACAACAAGATTATTTCCTAACATCTCCATCTACTATATATTTAGATTGTGTTGGTTTAATTGCATATCAATCTAACATACAATTTTCCCTCCCATTACATTTTCTAATGATGAAATCCAAAGAAATGGTTTTTTATGGATCATTATATATATAAATGATCTAGTTTAATATAATCCCATAGAGGGAATAATGGTTGATCTTGTCTCAACATTAAACGTGTACAGGTTTAATTGCATATCAATCTAACATACAATTTTCCCTCCCATTACATTTTCTAATGATGAAATCCAAAGAAATGGTTTTTTATGGATCATTATATATATAAATGATCTAGTTTAATATAAGCCCATAGAGGGAATAATGGTTGATCTTGTCTCAACATTAAACGTGTACAAGATAATTTATTTTAATCATCATCTGAATAGAGACACATACACTCACTTTGGGATAGCCATAAATTTCTCAAAGAAAAATGTCAAGGTACTTTAGGGCACATAATCACAAACTTGTACCTAAATATACAAGAGGAGCCAACACTATTTCAACATTAAATCAAGGTTTGATATGATCCTTGGTTGTCCTTGGATTGAACAATTTTAAATTTCAAATCCATTCCCCTCAATATTACAATTATTTGTTAAATTTATTTATTATTGAAAAGGAATTACAATTCTAAGAGAACTATAGACAAGTTTTAGACATTGAAAATGTTAGACAAGTTTTAGACATTGAAAATGTTAGACAAATTTTTAAAGAACTACAAGAGGCATCTCAAGAAAGAATATATGCATTAATACCATATACAAGATATTTAAACAACAATGAGACCAAGAGAAAAATAATAAATTAATAGATTATCAAAGACTAAGGGAAGAGTACAACCCAATTTAAATATCTATACTAATCCCATTCTAGTAGACACTAGAAAAGAGCAAGGGTGTGCTGCTAAAAAAAAAATAATCAATGTTACAATAAAATGTGTTAAATGAACAAGTGGTTGAAGATAATGTAAAATCAAGCCAAAATTATTGTAAAAAATAAACAAAAGGAAAATTGATATGGGTTCCAAAATTTAAAACAAAAGTACATCCTCCTATACATATTTGTTAAAGGGCCACTATAAATGAAGATCATGGACCTTCCCAAGTGAACATTTGCATGGAAAATATGAATATGTTTTTACATTGTGATTGGGATGAAGATGACCCATGAGTGGATAATAGCTTCACATATTTTGTGGATTGTTCTTTCATACTTAATATTACTTATTAAATGATCAAATTATATTTTTTTACTTCTATTTTGTTAAGCAAAGCCATCTTCTTTGTACATGTTGACACAAGTGACCATGAATAAATTTTATCTTTGTTTCATGAGAATTTTTCTTCTTTTAATACCATTTTATTTTTATTTTACTATCATTTGTGCTCTCTTTGTGTTTTATGCTTTAAATATTTGGTTTGATGCAAAGAAATGCAATTGTCCCTATGACATTTCATTCACAATGATAAAAACATAGCTTCCTTTGTTTCCTAGTTTATGGATATCTTTCATTCAATTTTTTCATTGTCATTTACACTATCTTTCTTTTCTTAATTACAATTCTTCTTTATGTATTTGAATTATTTATTTTATACTTATATGGCTTTTGTCATTGAACCACCTATTTATTCTTACATTGTGATGGCTCTCACACTAAGGTTCCTTAATATTTTTATAGTTTCCTCAACCTTTCATTCCTTCACTTGCGACACTTTCCATCACTAAACACATCACAAAGCCTAGATTCCTCATTTGAGGTAATTTATTGTGCTTTATTATAAAAGATAGGTACTTCATATCTATTAGGTGAACCAAAAGAAATAAATATTTTCATATTCTCACCCTAGCATGATCTCATCTCAGCATACCTACATGTTAACATTTAACATGAGATTTCTTTCCTTGTCATCTCATAAGGAATCTTTTTTTTTTGTTAATTCATGATTAAATATTATTAAAACCTACTTATATTGATCTTTCACACTTACATGTTATATGTTATTCATTTCATTTTCATGTGATTCTCTTTTTACATTGTTTTCACACAATGGTACCTACACATCATTTTTACATAATGGTACCCACACATCCTTTTCACATGATAGCATTTTAACATCGTTTACACATGATGAAAGCTTTATGATTTTCTCATATGATAATATTTTATAGAGTATTTATTAAGACATTATTATAGCATACCATCTTATGCAACATTGAGTACATTATTCTACCATGATCATATCCTATATGATGCTTTTTCATTGATCATATACACTTACATCTAGTACATGCATATATATATTTAAGATATATGATTATTCCTACACAAGGAGAAACATTAAAATAAGGTGGTTAAATTATTTTACTTGATCATTAAAATACTATGATCAATCCTTCTTCCTCCCCTCAAACTAAATGCATGATGAAATCCCACATTTAATTTGAGGTAGGAATACAATACCTACCAAAATACCTTAGCTTTTACATGCTTCATGTTTGAATATGTTGTGGTGGCCATAACAGCCAAAATATATGATTTTCAAATGCATCATGATTCCATCTACACCAAATTTTATATCATGTCATGCTTGCATACTTTATGAGGGAAAAAATAGTTCAAAATCCATAATTTATTCATGAATTATGATTCCATGTACACTATTTTTATAAGTAATGCACATAAATTATTGAAAGGAAGCAAGTTATGCAAAAACAAATCTTTATCTTAAAGGAGAGAATTGCACAAAATTTAGATCCTTTTAATTACAAAAAGGAGAAAATAAAATAAAATCACACCACTCTAAAGTGTCCAATGAATTCTTCAATAATCTAAACATGGGTACAATACACTTGCTAAACAAGTCTTTACAAAATTATTACCAATTGAAGATCTAGAGTAATTCTAGTAATTTCAATGCCAATAGTGACATGGTGTGATGGTTAAGTTGTTGTGTTGTTATTATTTCCATCAAGGTTCAAACTCCATTGGGGTGTAATTGTTGAGTGTTTATGTTGGGGATGAGGTCCCCCATTTGTGACCTCACCGGTTCATAGCTCCAGGTCAAAGGCATTTACCCCTCTTAAAAAAAAAATTCTAGAAATTCCAATAGTATAACAATACCTATAAACTCACTACTCAACACGTCAATCTCAAGAATCCTATAAATAGGAGAAATAGTACCTGAAACCATCAAATGGTAATTAAAAAATCATGAGCTAAAGTCATCCAAAAAGTGGCACCCAAATATCTAGTTAAAAAACCAACACCCAAATCCCAAGATAAATTTGTTGGCTAAAAATAACATACTCCTTTCACTTGTTATAAGTGCATCATAATCCACTTACTAACTTGTGCACTTAATTTTAGCTTCATCATCTCCATTAAAATATTCATTATGATGTGTCATAACATGCGTCATAAGTTGGTCAACAAATGTTACTCCTTATATCGCTTTTCTATGTCTAACAAGTTTTTATATTTCCAACTTTCAAAGGCCATAAATTTTGATTTGAAAGACTATTGGGGACCTTTTTTAAAATTTTAGAGGTAAAAAAAAATCTATGTAGCAATAATCCATAGAAACGATGTCAAACAAAACAAATATTTTATTTATCCAAAAAATTAAGTCTATAGCCTAGAAATTGAGTTGTGTTTCATAGTTCAAAAACTACATTATTCATAAAGTTAATATAAGAAGCAAGACTAAGACACATTTCCTATAATTCTCCCACTTATTGAAACTTTTGGAACAATTGGAGCACCAACACTTATGCATTAATTCCTAGAGGCCAAGAGGCCCATATATTCATAGCACCACCTAAACTTTTTATGTTCACTAGTTCCATCAATGTATTTCTAATATTTTGCAAAGAGTCAACTTCTCCAACATCGCCTCCCATACTTTACCATGTCATGAATAAAATGGCATCAAAGATTAATATGCTTTATTTTTACATGCAATATTGGGTTCTTTTCAGAAACATGACACTAGTGGAAGTTTGAGGAGATTGTCATTGGTATGGTTGTTGGCAACATGAACATGAGCATGATCATATACAGTGTTGCCATTGATGTTAATATTGTGGTTTGATGTGAAGATTTATGTATAGTTGATTGGTGAAGCTCAAGTGATTGAGGTGATGGTATTCCAACATAAATATGCAAATGCTTTGGTCTAGTGCAAAACATTATGTGGTATACTCGACTAAGTCTAGGACACAAGCTTTCAGTATACAATGCATTAGTTTTGGTCCACATTGGTTCACCTTGATATTTTTTGTCTATGGTTCTAAGGAAATTATGGTATGTGTTTGAGGACCTTAAATCCAAATTTTCATGTCTTTGTGTCCTTTGGCACAAAAGTTAGGTTGAAAGAGTATCGGGTTTTCCTGTGACAGTGTTGCCAGTGCAGAGTACTTGTTTGAAACGGTCTACATTCCACTATGGAATATTATTTTGTTATGAAGATTTGTTGGATTTTTTGTAGGTGTTTGAAGGGTGTATAGTCCAAGTGGCATGTGTTTTGGGGTCCACATGTTAGTTTGTGGATAATTAGTTGGTTTATTTTAGGGTTGTCTCACCAGTGATGTTGACCTAATATGTTTGGGGTCATGTGGAGTTAAAGGAAGTTTTGATTGGTTATGTGGAGCTATTATAGGTCCATACCAACCTATTTGGATCCATTACACATTTGGAATTAAGGTTTGAAGTGTGTATGTTTGATCTTGAGCCGAAAAGTTATGTTATGCATGATACATCTAATTAGGCCAACCTAATTGATGTTGTAAGTTTTTGTGAATGTAATGGGTATAAATGTAAGATCATTTTCAATGTTGTAGTGATAGAAGTGATGTGATGAGTTCAGATGTGATGCAAATTTCAAAGCAGATCATGTGAATGTGATGAAAATGCAGAGAAAAGAAGAGTGTTAAGAGCAGAGTAGTATGAAGTGTGTTGATTCACTGTTTTGAGCTTTAGTGGAACTGGATTTCCTGCATATTGTAGATGCATTTTTAGTAGTTCAAATCTTCACAGTGAACATCCCTCTCTTCTATTTCTCTTATTCTCTGGATAGTGAGTGCACCTAGCAATGAGCCATTTTGTAATATATTATGACTAGTTATAATATATTGTGAGCTAATCCTCACTGTGGTTTTTCCCTTTTTAGGTTTTCCACATAAAAATATGGTATTCATGTGTAATTTTCTTTGATGATTGTTTCATGGTTTCTTTCCTTATTATAAATTGAATATGATGTGTGGAATGAATGTTTAAATGTTTAAGTTGTTTCAGGGAATACTGATTCACCCCCCTCTTAGTATTCTGAGTGTTTGACATTAGTATCAGAGCTTGGTTCCTTCTTTTGGCTTGATTGCTGAGGTAGATCTTGGAGTTGAACACATGGATACAAGGAATTATCCTATTCATCCTAAAAAAAATCCTATGGTAGGATTTAATAAAGAAGATTGCATTGTTGATATGGAAGGAGAACTCAAATCTACCCTGGATGATTTGGATAAAGCATAATATGAGAATAGAGATTTTAAAAAGGATCTTAATGATGTAGATGAATGCTTTAAGATATTGAGAGAGAAACTCAAGAAATCTATAGATAGGATCAAAGAGCTCAAGCAATCAGATGAGATCATTTCTAGCCTGAAATTGCAGATTGAAGAAGGTAAAAGAGTTGAAGACTACCTAAATGCTAAACTAAAAGAAAAATCTAAAGAATGCTTAAATATTGAACAATAAATTGTAACCTTGAGATCAAATCTAGAGAAAAAAAAGATTCAAGAAGAAAAATTAAAGAAGATTACTCCAATTCTTGATGAGATGATTGCAAATCAGAAGGGATCTAAAGACAAAGAAGGATTAGGGTTTGAAAAAGGAGAAAGTTCAAAGGTAGATCAGACACCAAGTGTTGAAAAGAAGGTTGAGGACAAGAAGAACATAAAGAAAGTTCAAAATCAGAGGAAAGACTTCAAAAAACCACCAATCAGACAACCAAATGCATAAAGGTACCCATCTTTTAATGGTTTTTGTTAGTTATGGAATAAATTTGGATGCAAAGCTATGGGATGTAGGAGCAAAATGAATCAGAATGTTCAATCTTTTTTTGATCAGTATTTTACATACAATAGGTTCGGTCATAAGGCTAGTGAATGTAGAAACAAGATGATGAATGGCTATAACAATGGTATGATGTTTCAATCTTTCAATGGCTACTATTATACATGCAATGGATTTGGGCATAAAGCTAATCAATGTAGATCTAGAGTAAGTGGAAGTAAGCTTGTTCAGAAGGTCAAATGCCATAAATACAATAAGTTAGGACACATTGCTAAGTTTTGCAGAAGTAAGAATGTAAAGGTTGATCTAGTAAAGAAGAATGATCAAGTGAAAAAGGCTGATCCAATAGAGATGAATAATATACGGAAAAAGAAATAGGATAATGAGGTTAAGGATGAGTTTATGCCAGCTTCTGGTGTAGATGTTTCCTCTGGAAACTAAATGAAGAGCTTTGTCTCAGGGGAAGTTTTAATAGATAATCATTAAACCCCTACCAAACATATGGTGTTGATGCCTTCAACATGTGGATATGAGGCATAGGTCAATATGCTTGGCTTATTGGAAACATTAGTGGAAAATTTCAAGATGCAGAAGTTTGCAGAGCAATTGAATGTGATTGTGCATTATAGTTAGGGTTCATTAGCTTTTTGTCTAGCTTCAAATCAAAGCATTCAATTCGAATTAGGTTATTCCAAAAGGGGTTTATAAGTGATTTAGCATATGTCTAAGTCATTTGCAAATGCACATTCAAGGAGAGAAGACCAGTGAAGGAGCGAAGAGAAGTGTTTCAAAATTATTGTGCATGAAACCCTAACTATCTACGATCGAAAGGTATTTACAGTTTCTATTTACCCTAAGCTTTCAAATTAATTTTATTGTGTTTAGAATATGTATACCCCACAATTTTTTGAGGTTTTGGATTGACCTTGTACAAAGTTCAAACGACACCCTGATAAGTCATTGATGACGGATCCAGATGGTGCATTCTTGAGCATTCCATATGGTGTATTGCATACAAAAGATTTTAGGATTTACATTCATGCAAAATTGGAAGATTATAACCACTCTAAGTTGGGTGATGTGTGGTTTAATGAACTCATCAGAGACCAATTTGAATTAAAACCTAAGTTTGAGAATTTGGCAGAGAAGAAGATCGATGTATGGAATAATTTTATGATCTTTTGCTACATGGATGAATGGGTTAGATACACCTTGAGAAATATTAATGACAGGTTTGTGTGATTGGATATTCCATATTTAAATAACAAATAGTAGATTAGGGTTGTTACAGGATTATGCTCAACTAGACCAATTTCGACGCTCAAATTAGTGAAAAATGAAATGGTTATGGAGCTAACAGGTGAAAAATATGACAAGAGAGCTTTTGACAATCAAAGAAATTAAAGACCTTGTAGTAAAATATGCATCAATGATGATAGAGTACAATATATATTTTACAAATAGAGAGAGCTTTGTTTCTGCTACTGCCATCAACACTGCATATGAGATGGTAAAGAACTATGTTGATTATGATTTGTGTGAGTTGTTAAGGGAAAAACTTCTAGAGAATTTGCAGAAGACCAAGGACTCTTGATACCCCTTCCAGTTTGGTACCTTGATCATTTGTTTAAGTTTCTACTTTCTTAATGAGGTTCCTGGAACTAGGAACATAGTGTGGTTGAAGGAAAGACTTGTGGCACATCAAATAGGAGACCACCTGATGAGATTAGGAGATGAAGACACACAAAAGAAAGCATTATGGGGATTCTTTACAAACTTACAAGAGAGCATGCAATCCAGAGAAAGAATTTTGAAGAGCATGGTTGAGAAGTATAAAATGATATCAATTTTATGGTGACTAAGGATAGTTTCATAATACAGGTTGTTGAGCCTAGGATTGTGTGGATCCCAGAAATGGGATATGAGATAACAGAGGAAGAAATCACCAGTTCAACAAATTTTGTGTTGAGCAAGCCTAGAGACACTTATGAAGAAAGATTTGGGACATATAAAGAGAAGTATATGGAGGTGCACATGGAGCAAAGGAAAAAACAAATAAATAAATTTGTTGAGAAGATGATTGCATAGGTTGCAAAGATGATGGGCCTTTCGAAGGAACAAGTGGAGAAAGCCAATGGCATTTCTGGGTCCATGGAAGGTACATCTAGCATGAGAAGATCTGGTAGAATATCTAACCCCTCTCTGGTTTCCCCCAAGTCCTCCAGGACTATGCCCTCTATTAGTGGATCAAAGAGAAAGGAGTCAACCAATACTCCGACAAAACAATAGAGTGCCAATGAAAGAAAATTAGATCTCTTCGGTGAAGTAGCAAGGTGCCCCACAACAGAGAAGAGTGAAGACTAAGGCAAGAAGAGAAAGAAACATGAGTGTTGATGAAGAAGAAGAGGAAGAGGAACAAACTATGATAAAAAAAGGGAAATCTAGAGTCTACCAAGTAGAGACAAGTGTAAAGAAGTTTAAGGTTGACATTGTGGAAATAGATAGTGAAGTGGAGATGGAGAAAGAGAAAAGGAAATTTAAAATTTATGTGAGGGAGAAGAAGGCCAAATTTGGTAAAGGAGAGAAGCCTCCAGAGGCCAAGAAGAAGAAAGATAAGACCCCTCTAGTCTAGAAACACATATTGATGAAGCTTCAAGCTTTGGTAAGCATCATAGCAGAATACAAAAATCTTGAGGAGACTGTTGCATTATACCCACTTTAGATGATGCAAAAAAGACAACTAGTGAGGAAGCTATTGTAAGATACATGATTTCTCTGGATGTTAACTTGAAGGATATAGAATATCAACTTCCTAAAGATTTGAAAGGGGTATTATATGCAAGAAGAGAAGAAGCAATGAATGAAGATACAAAGTTGAGATAATTTTCTTTAGAGAAAGTTAGTTGTTCCTTTTCAGATGAAGACAAAGCTAAATGATCTCAATTGTACAATAAGGAGTTCAAGACCAAGCAAAGGATCACTACCCTAATGAGTGGAGATAAAGATGACATCGAAAGATTAAGAAATGAGTTTGTTGAAAAGGTTGCCAATTTGGAAAAATAGCTAGGCACGATACCAAACACTGAAGAGAAAATGTATGATGTTTTTATTCTAAAATTTAATCTACCAAATGATACATAACAAAAGGATGCTCAATCTAAGCATGATGCAGAAAATGAGAATGAGCAAGAAGTTACCTCTTTGATAGTGGAGAATGTGGGTGCAAAAGAATAAAATGTTACTAGTAACACTCCTTTGAAAGGAGAAAACATTGTCGAAGAAGAAAATGTTGAAGAGTTGTAGAAGGAGGATACTCAAATAGGTTATATCTCCCCTCTTCTGGAAACAAAGAAGAATGTTGGAGAAGAGGTTGTACAAGACAACCCAATGATCAATGAGGCACAAAATACAAAAAATATTCCTCCTCTGGATAATAATTCAAAATTTGTCAAGATGATGAGAAGAAAGATGAGAAAGAGTCCAATAATGCTGAGAAGAATGAAGAGAAAGCAAGAGACAACATTGGTGACAAGGAAAAGGATAAGGGTGAAGATGATGTAAATATGTTTGGAGAGTCCTCTGGAACCTCCAGAGAATCTTTGAAGAACTTATTAAGCATACAATTACAATTCCAACTTGTTGTTTTTGTCCAATTATTACAAATTTCAATGTAGCATGGGCAAGTTGATATGGACAAGATGTCCCCTTTGCACAAGTCACAACTCAGTGATGCATTCCACACCTTTGATAGAAAGGAGATCTTGCAGATACATTAGAAGAGGCTCTAGGAAAATTCACCACCAACAATTCACCATCATGGAAAATTCATTGATGGGAAATTCACCGTCAAGTAAAATTCACTGCTAGCAATTCACCGCAGTGGAAAATTAACTGCATTAATATTTTTTAATATATATTTCAAAACTTTGATTTTATTAAAAATATTAATGCTATTAATTTTTTAAAATTGCTTGTGGTGAATTTTACTTGGCGGTGAATTTTCCGTCGGTGAATTTTCTATGACGATGAATTGCTGGCGGTGAATTTTCCATCGGTGAATTGTCGACGATGAATTTCCCATATGCCATCAGAATAGTGTAGAGCTGATAGATGAAGTAGTGAAGGTGTTGCAAGAGAGTATTCCTAGAGAACGTATCGACAATTCCTTATCCAATGTGCAAAATTTGAAACTTTTGCTTGATTATTTTAAAGAGTATTCCAATGGCCTTGAAGAGAAATTAGAGAAGGAGATAAACAAGAAGTTAAATGATAGAAGGTTGGTAGATATGGCGGACAAATGGGCCATTGTATATGGAAAATTATAGAATAATTTGAAAGATGTGTAGAATTGTGTTGAAGAGGCCAAGGACATATTTCGGTTTTTCTTGAAGTGGCCCAGTTCAACAAAGAACATAAAGGTTGAGATGGAATCCATTGAGTCCCATATTGATAAGGGATTCGATGCCTATGATCCTATAAAATATGCAGATGGATCCATAAGAGTAGCAATTGAATATCTGCATGAACAATTCTTCCAGCTGTAGGAACAAAAAGAAAATATTATAGTGTAGTTTAGATAGCTCAGAGACCTAGTGAATGAAAATTACACACCCATATCCAGTGCTTTGACTAGTGCATAGAAAAAAAAAATTGAATCTGGTACCTAATACTCTGGATGAAGGTGAAGAAATCCTCATGGAGTTTGAGGCTATGAACCGCATGCTTGGGTTGGACAAGAAAGACTGAGAGAATGGAAAAAAGATGGGAAATCAAACCTAGCAAAATTACATGTGTCATATACTTCTTCCAGTTGATTGTGGATGTTTCTTTTCTATTTATGCATTTCAGATTCTATTGTATATATGCGAAAGATAACATGAATAGTATACTAGTGCAAATTTTGATTAGTTTTTATAGATAGCACTGTTAGGGGGAGTTAGTTTAATTTTTGAATAAGTTTGTTACTCTCATACATTTTATGTATATATTAGTTAGGGGGATTATATGAGTAAGTTAAGAAAAATCATGTATATGTGAAGGAAAAACAAAAGCAAGTATATGTGAATGATGTCAATAGGAGAGAAAAGAATAGAAAATATGTGTGCGACCTTTTCCCTTGATGTCAAAGGGGGAGAAGAGTTGATGCATGTTGCCATCAATGACAAAGGAGGAGATTGTTGGAAGTTTGAGGAGATTGTTATTGGTATGGATGTTGGGGACATGAACATGAGCATGATCATATATAGTGTTGTCATTGATGTCAACATTGTGGTTTGATGTGAAGATTGATGTATAGTTGATTGGTGAAGCTTAAGTGATTGAGGTGATGGTATTCTATCATAAAGATGTAGATGCTTTTCTTCAGTGCAAAATAGTATGTTGTATATTCAGCTGAGTCCAAGACACAAGCTCTCAATGTAAAGTGCATCATTTTTTTGGTCCGCATTGGTTTGCCTTGAATTTTTTTTGTCTGTGGTTCTAAGGAAATTTTGGTGTGTGTTTGATGACCTTAAATCCAAATTTTCATGTCTTTATGTTCTCCAGTACAAAAGTTATGGTTGACAGTGTATTGGGTTTGCCTGTGACAGTGTTGCCAGTGCAAAGTACCTGTTTGGAATGGTCCACATTCCCCCATGGAATATTATTTTGTTATGCAGATTTTTGGGAGTGTTTATAGGTTTCTAAAGGGTTTTATTCCAAGCAAAATTTGTTTTGGGGTCCACATGTCAGTTTGTGGATAATCAGCTAGTGTATTTTAGTGTTGTCTCACCAATGATGTCAACCTAATATGTTTGGGGTTATGCAGAGTTAAAGGAAGTGGTGATCGGTTATGTGGAGCTATTATAGGTCCATACCAACCTATTTGGATGTGTTACAAGTTTAAAATTAATGTAAAAAGTGTGTATGTTTGATCTTGAGCCAACAAGTTATGTTATGCACGATACATCTAATTAGGCCAACCTAATTGATGTTGTAAGTGTTTACAAATGTAATGGGTATAAATGTAAGATCATTTTCAGTGTTGTAACTATAGAAGTGACGTGATGAGTTGATATGTGATGAAAATCCAAAAGCAAAGCATGAAAATGTGATGTGAATGCAGAGCAAAGCAGAGTGTTAGAGTAGAGTAGTATGAAGTGTGTTGATTCAATGTTTTGAGCTTCAATGGAATTGTATTTCCTACATATTGTAGATGCATTTGCAGCAGTTCAAACCTTGGCAGTGAGCCACCCCTCTCTTCTATTTCTATTATTCTTTGGATAATGAGTCCACCTAGAAGTGAGCCATTCTGTAAGATGCTATGACTAGTTATAATATATTGTGAGCTAATCCTCACCATGGTTTTTCCCTTTTTGGGTTTTCCTGCATGTAAAAATTTGGTGTTCATGTGTAATATACTTTGATGATTGTTTCATGGTTTCTTTCCTTACTACAAATTGAATATGATGTGTGGAATGAATTTTTAAATGTTTAGGTGGTTTCAGGGAATACTGATTCACCCCCCTCTCAGTATTCTGGGTGTTCAATGGACACTCTATCACATAAAACTATAATATCTTCTAGATTAGGATCTGCATATCTAAACACAATTGATTAAGCCAAATGGCCTCCTTACAAACATGAGTAGTTGACATCTACTTTTCTTGTGAAGTAGAAAAATCAATAAATCCTATTGCTTTCTCATCTAATTGATAACACCACCAAACAGAGTAAAAATATATCTATTGATAGATCTCATATTATCAACATCTCTAACCCAATTTGAATCTACAACTCCATAACTAGTCACTAAGCGTTATATATATATATATACTTACCATGATAACAAATGGAGTATTTGGAGGTACCCAAATATATTTAAAAGACTCTCTTCACTGCATCTCAATGTATTTTTTGAGGATTAACCAGACAAGAACTAAGGACTCCCACCTCTTGGACAATGTTTGATCTTGTAAAAATCATATCATACATTAAGCTTCAAACAATACTAGCATAAGGTACTCTTCCCATATCATCCATCTCATAAGGAGAAGTTAGAAATTGCTCAATTGATAAATTGAATGGTTCATAAGGCACAACACTTGTTGAAGGTTTTGCAAATGGGGTTGCAAGCTAAGTGGGCTTAACCTTGGAGAAAACTTTATGGTTAAGCGCGCTTGAGCTGGAGCAGTACTGGGATGGGTGACCTCCCGGGATGACCCAGTGCTTCACCTCTGTGAGCATCACCTAGATGCAATGAGTGCTAAGTGAACCATTCATTATCATGAGAGATGGGTTCTTGTGAACCACTACTCATGAAACATGGGTCAATGAGTTTAACTCGAAAACTACACAGTTGAATCTTGATATCAATATCATAACTTAGTCCACACTGAAATAAGAACACCCAAAGGTTTGCAAGCTAACATATTCAAGCTCTCCAACAATGAGTTCACATATTTTATTCAGACCAACCAAAACTTTGTTAACTCTATCTCTTCTTATCTCCATATTTGGTTGTCCCTAAGTCCTTCATCTCAAATTACATTGAAAGATGAGACTTTAATCCATAAATCATATTATTCTCATTACCAAAAATAACATATCATCAACATATAATGTAGTAATAAAGAAAAAATTACCATTGATTTTATAATAGATGCAATGATTTAATTCGGATCTCAAAAATTTCAAACTCAACACAAATTTTTAAAACTTTGGGTACCACATTTAGGAAATCTCTTGAGCCCATACAAAGTTTCTTCAACTTACAAACTGAAATATATTTACCTTTTTCAATGTACTGCTCTAGTTGTGACATATACATTTCTTCTTTCATCTTCACTTCTATTTACTCAACCTCAAGATCAAATACTTCTACAATAGATAACAAAAACCAAATAAATGTTAATTTAACTAGCATATATACCTTATATATAATCTTTATAATATACACCAAGATATATCATTTTTGATGTGTTCTTTTTTCTTTTTTTTTCTTTTCTATTTTTTTGCTTTTTTGAAAAAAATGTCTTGAAAATGATATATCTCAGCGTATATTATATAGATTATATATAAGGTATATATGCTAGTTTTAGCGGCAACACTACAAGAAACAAAACACATATCAATATTAATTGAGATTTATTATATTATGATTATATTATTTATTGATGTATATATTATTTGTTTATGTTATATTATTAATATATTATATTGCATTATATGAATTATAATGATATATTTGATGATGGTCCCTTCGACATCCTGATAGGATGGTGACAACGACGGATGGCGAATGTTGAGGCAACATGTGTCTTTGTGGGCTTGCACCTTTTTCCAGTGGTATTAGAGAGAAGGACAAATATTAGCGAGACCCCAAAGTGTCTCAACTTGATATGTTGGTGTGCCTTCGATGGTGCAAAGTGCCAAAGGAAAATCAATGAACCGCATCGAGGTGACATGATTTTTTCGAAGAGATAATCTCAGGGGTCTTTTCAATATCCAGATGTTAATTTAGTCAACGGTGCAAGGAGGAACACTAGTGGGACCCGACGAAGAAGCAGGTGACATCAAAGTGACAAAGGGATATCATGAGAGGGAGCTAAATTGCAGTCCCTTAGATATTCTGATGAAAGCTCCTTGGGAGGAAAGACGCATATTGGTGGGACCAAGAAAATTGTCCCTTCGACACAGTGAAGTCCTGGCGATACCTGCATCATATTTTTTCTAGGCAATGTCATTACTGTGTAGCAACTCCCCAGCTACCAAATCTAATTTTTATGGCTTCAAGGAAAAATTTAATGCATTCTTTGACTCCTCTAAGTGAATCTGTGGAGGCCATACTCATTCATTATTGCTACCAAATGTAGTAGTGTAGGAGGAGCAAGGAGAGAACTCTATTCAGAGTCCTTGCAGGGGTGATTGAGATTTGCATAGTAGTTTTTTGGTTTCCTTTGACAAATTGTATTGTCTAGGGTTTTAAAATTTGGGCAATCAGATGTAATTTTGGTTGGCAGTTGGATTGATAAAAATATTTCCATGTAAATCTCCAGCTTGCATAGTTTTAGCTTTCTAAAGGCACTTTTGTAATTATCTAATATTATATCAATATAATCAAAGGCTAATAGCCTTTTTCCTAAAAAAAAGATTATATTATTATTAGATTAATATTATATAATATTATTATTACATCATGAATATTATATTAGATTATAAATATTATTGGTATATTATTAATAATATTAATATTATATTAGATTATTAATAATAATATTATTATTAAACATGATTAATTATATTATAATTATTGGCATCACGCAAATTCACCGTAGCAATTCACTGCCAACAATTCACCACAAGAAAATTCACCACCATGACAAATCCACCGCAAGGAAAATTCACCACCAATAATTCACCACTGTGGAAAATTCATCGCCTTAACATTTTTAATATATATTTCCAAGACTTATGAACTTTTTTTACATTATTCTTTTGCAAAAGAATTCAAAGTCTTGGAAATATATATTAAAAATGTTAATGGCATGAATTTTCCATGGTGGTGAATTTTCCTTGTAGTGAATTTGTCATGGCGATGAATTTTCTTGCGGTGAATTGCTAGCAGTGAATTTTCTGATGATGAATTGCTCGCGATGAATTTTCCTAGAGCCATAATTATTATATTATAATTTTAACAAATATATAATATATATTTAATATTAATATAGTATTAGTACTATATTATAATTTCAATATAATTATAATATTTTTTTTATTATATTATGATTACATTATTAGATTAAAATATTATAATTATATTTTGATTATATTATTAGGTTAATACTGATATAATATTATATAATATTATTGGTATATTATTAATAATATTAATATTAGATTAGATTATTATTATTATTATTAAATCATTAATTATATTATTATATTATAATTTTAACAAATATAGAATTTATATTTAATATTAATATAGTATTAATACTATATTATAATTTGAATATAATTATAATATTTTGTTATCATATTATGATTACATTATTAGATTAAATTACTATAATTATATTTTGATTATATTTTAAGATATATCTTAAACTGTTAATATTTAAATATATAATGTAATTAATTATATTATAGGGCATTTACATAGTACAATAAAGGTTTATTTAATTTAACGAAGTCATTACAAAAATAAAAAATAAGAATTGAACACATTATATTGAAGATCACAATGGTAAATACATGATTAATTTAACAATATTTGTCAAATTAATTAATTTCTAAGGTTTTTAGCCTTTCTTGTTTTACTTTCCTCTTTTCTAGTTGTTTTCCTTTCTTCATTTTTTCATATCTATAATCATATGTGAATGGTGACATAATTCTTAGTCCTTTGAAAGACTTCACTTGATAAATTGCTACAAATGTCAATCCAGATCTTTCAGTGAGTCCTATATCAATTGTGGCTTTTTGGAGTGTCAATCCTTGTGACTTGTGTATTATCAAAGCCCAAGCTAATCATAATGGTATCTGTTTTGTGCTTCCCCTTTCAATTGGTGCAATTGGTACTATATGAGGATGACAATCATTGAACGGTATTCCAAAGTAGTTGTCAAACTCAACAAGTACATATGATGGTGGTTGCGGTGGTGCAATGCCAGGTGAATACACAATATTCCATATATATATCCAAGTGCTCCATTTACAAATCCCACTTCTATCCATAAGTTTGATGTTAGCATTACTCTTGCATCTTTATTGAGTAATAATTCCATATCGAGTTTGAATCATTCCCACCTCCTTCAATGGAACTTAGACTTCCGGCTTTTATGGAAACGCTTCGTGGATTTGAAAATGTATATAATTTTCTTCTATTATGGTTGTGAACATTTTCATTTGTTGAAAACAAATGAACACTGCTTTCAAATTCTTCATTCTTTAATGCATTGATTCTTGCATTTGATCTTTGACATAATAAACATCCAATCATCGATTTTAGGGTTCGCATCTTTAATGTTTGGTAGAATTTGATGAAATATTTGTTGTTCTTGGTTCTTTCCATCTTGTTGAAAAACATGACATAATGTAATGACCATTTTGAATTCTTCCCATAGTATCTTTTCTTGCCTTTTACTTTTGTATGAAGCCCTGTCATTTACTGGAGGTAATTGTGCCAAGTCTCCAACTAAAATCATAGATATGTTTGAATATTTAAAATGTTTAATTCAATTGATAACGATGAATTTGTATAGAAAGAACTATAATAGAATTGAATAAAAAATATCCTAATGTATAGTTAACAACATTAGTAATTTGAATCCAAAACTTTGATTAGCCTTTTCTAGGAATGCTTAAAGCCTGTAATCTATGTTTTCAAGAAACCTCTCTCCAAGGAAACTATTTCATCTATCAATATGTATCTAACATGTTATATTTCTTCTTGGAAAGTTGTAAGTCTTGTCCCTTTTAGTTCATTGAAATCTCTTATTGCAATTCTTAGCTTTGAATGAATTGTTGAAGCACCGATGTTGAATGTTGCAACTCCAGTAGGCACGAGTAGAAATAGAGGAGATTGTTCAAGAGAAGAAATTTTTTCTAGTGCTTGAGTATTGTAACCAATCACATAAGACTTACCTATTCTTGGGGTGCCTTAAATTATCATGTAGAGGGGCAATTTATTTTCATTTGATTGGTAATGTGATGTGATAATGTTGACTGCTTTATGTTGTTGCTCATAGAGATTTGTGTAGTCAACAAATTGTGGAATTTCATCATGAATGAGGCGACCATCAACTTTCATGTTGTTAATGAAATTTATTGCCCAATCTGTATAGTCCTAACCTTTAAATCCATGACACCAATCTGTTTGTCTATCTATATCTCTTCTACCCAACATATCTATTTCTAAAACTTGCAAGATTTGGCCATGATGAATTCGAGATATAATTTCCCATTCATGTTATGTTGTGGTTCCTTCACCATTGTCATTCCCTTCAGAATTGGAGTCACTAAGGATGTCATTATCTCCAGGAGGTGTTTTTCGTTGTAAATGCCATGGATGATAGTTGAAGTTGTCCCACTTTGCCACTATTGATTCATTGTCATGGCCAATATCCCTTTGAATGTATCAAAATGGTTTGTAGAGTATCAACTCAAAAAAGAAAAAATATATCCATTTTTCAGAGCCATGTGCTAGAATCAAATAAAATCTAGGAAACACTCTTACCACAACAATAGTTTCTCTAATATTCCAATTTTTTTCTCCTTTTCTTTTTTGATTATATATCCATGATTTTTCCACGTCAATAAGTGATACAACTTCCATACTGAGAGGTCTATTTTTGTATGCATTAATTAAATGATATGGTTTGATCTTCATTGACATCTTCATTATTTAAAACCAAACATTTGAAGACCTCATTTGACACATTTAAGTTGACAAACCTTTTACTTCTCTCTTCTAGAGGAAGTTCCAAGAGCATGTGGCTTGTTTCTTGAGCTCCAATATCCCTTTCAATTATTATTTTTATGAGAAGCCTCTTATAAGCTTGTGTGGCTAAATCATCAAGGTTATCTATGTTTTCTAGACGTATCAACATCTAGTGATATGTTTCAAAGCTCTTTTTTGCTTTGGTTGCAGACTTTGCAATATATTTAACTACATGTTTGGATAGAACGGGTTGCCAATCAATATTTTCTCTCCATAATTGAAGTATGTACTGATTGTGTGAATTCAACCTATCATCATTTCTTATTGGTGTAAATCTTTTTTCACCATTTTGTATATCCTCATATAATTTTGATGCATCTAAGTTTAATGGCCATGGAGTGTTATACCTTTATTTCAAATAGAAAATAATATATTTTAAATTTAATGCTTAACTACAATAGTAAATTATGTACAATAATCCAAATAAAAATATATAACAATATATTTACCCACAAACAAGTTTTCCTTCCCTTTTCCTTAGACATGCACCTTCTCTACACATTGTGTGTCTCTCAATAGTGTTAAGTATCTCTTCATAGTCAATGTCAAAATTTTTGTTTGCGAGCTGTCTAATGTTCCTAAGGTATGGATGTTGAGAAAAAATGTGGAATGCCTACAAATTATAATTTCCTTTTTGAAGTCTCCTTATTATATTTCCATGGTCTGAAGGTTGTGGTCTTTTATTATGACTTGATGATTGCTAATAGATGGAATCTTTCATGTGACATTTCTTTGTCAGTGAAGAAGCCTAAATCTTTTAGGGAAGGGTTTTGTTGGAAAGCTGCCCCTCAGGGATGGTTCAAAGTTAACTTTGATGGTGCTACTAAGGGGAATCTGAGACTAGCTACTTGTGGGGGAGTTTTATGTGATGATTGTGGTAGGTTTGAATATGCTTTGGCACTCCCTTTGGGAACCCAAACAAACCACTTTGTAGAGACATCAATAGTCTATCATGGTCTCCTTCTTGCTAAAGAGGCGAGGGTGAGAAAAATTTGGTTGAAAGGGGATTCTCTTAATATTATCAATTGTTTAATGAATTTGAATACTCTCTTTTGGTCTACCGTGAATATTATTGAAGATTCCCTTTCTCTTCTAAGCTCCTTTGATGATTATAAAATTTCACATGTTTTTTGTGAAGCTAATACCTTGGCTGATGGTTTTGCAAACATAGGTGTCTTGTCTCATAAATGTTGGAATTATAATGATGTCCTCCCCATTAATATCCAAAGCATCATTTATCATGATCAAATGTTTTGTTAGTGTGGCGACAACCTTAGGAGATAATGGTTCTTTATTTTGGTGTTATCTCCTCTCTATATGGTTTAGTTGTATAGAGTTCAGAGCTCATCCTATTAATAATTGTATATCTTATGGAAATGAATTGATAGATGTGGTAATTATTTTTGGGTGTCCTCGTGCTGTCAGGCTTACACAGATTATGGGGACCTTATTGCCTTGCTTCTAGATTATTCTTCTTGTTTGTTCTACATACCAGACTAAGGAGAAGATTGAGGTGAGGGTTTGTCAGACTACTATGTGGGGAGACCGTTGTAGGTAGGAGCCTCTTTCCTATGAGGAGTTTAGTGGTAATGAGGTTGTGTGGGAGCATTTGGAGAAGGGGGGTATTTTCTCTTATTTTCTTAAACTTCATGGGTTTGATTCCAAGGTCACTGAGGATTTTGTAAAGGGATGGAATAATCATATGCTGCGATATTGTGGGGTGGAGGTGAATATTACTAAGGGTTTAATTGTTGAAATTATGGGGTTACCCACTAAGGGTAAGAAATTCTATAGGTATCGTGGGGCCTCAAAGTATGCTCTAGCGAATTTCTTCAAGGGAAAGGAGCGGGCCAAGCTTAGGGGTGTGGGTAGTGGATGGTATGAACATTTCTCTATCAAACCGCTATGGAGGGATGTTGCGCTGGCCATTATGAGGTATTTTACTCTCGATGGAAGTTATTCTATAATCTATGGGTACCATTTTATGTTGTTGAATCATTTTAGGCACAACATTCAGTTGTCTTTTCCTTATTATCTACTCATCTTGATGGAAACTAGTATTGAAGATAACAAAAGTAACCCTAATAAAGCTATTCTACATGAGGGGCTCATACTCCTTATTATAGATTTTGTCAAAATGAAATACATTCCTAAAATCTCTAAGATTTCTAGTGGTCGAAAGGGTAAGGGGTCTACCCCGGGTTGTGACATGGGGGATTTTGTTGAGGAATGGGATGGGGATTATGAGGAGGAGGGCTCTAAGGAGTTGGAGTCGTTGGATAAAGATGGCAGTAAAAATCTTGTGAAGTATTATGAGCCTGAGGCTTCTCATTCTTGGTTGAATTTGTATAATACGGATGTTGAAATGAAGGATGTTTTCTCTTCTAGTGCTAAGAAGGTGTCAAAGGAGAAGAAAGGTGGTCAAAAGGAGGAGAATTGAGAGTGTGAGAAAGGTAAAAGTTTGGTAGAGGATTGTGTTAACAATTCTGGTGTTTCCCCTATTCTTATTGTCAAGGGGAAACACAGGAGCAATAACGGTGATAAGGTGGTTCATGTGACTAAGAAAGGTCTTGTGGGTGATGGAACTAAGAGTATTGGGTATGTTTCCCCTAGTCAATTTGGGTTGGAGACTCCTAATTAGGTTGATGGCAAGAAGGGTTTGTTAGTGTGGTTGACAGATGTGGTGGTGAATTCTGAGAAGAAACTTGGGGACGTTGAAGTGGTTGACTCGGAGGAATCTCTTGAGTCTGGAGATGTGAAGGGAAAAGGTTTGGATTCAAAATGTTAGCTTGAGAAAGTTGTCAATCCTTTTGTCGAGCCTCTAAATTGGGAAAAGATAAAATTGGATGCTATCATTAGGTTGGTGGAGGATGGTATGAGTAATTTCATACATCGTTGTTCAAATGGCTGCTAACAGAGGTCAAGGATATCAATGTCAAGTTGAATGAGTTGCAAAATATCAGTGTGGCTCTTGTTAATTGTAAGAATGAGTGGACTGTACAATGAAAAGTTAAAACCATGAATGTTGTTCTTGACAAGGCAACGACATATGTAGAGAAAATGGGTAGGGAGCATGAGGAAAAATTGGTGTCATTGGAGGAAAAAGTAAATAAAATTTGTAATGATTTGAATTATGTTGTGCATGTTAGTAAGAAAAATCTCCACACAAGTGCTAAGGGGCTTAAAATGTTGAATGAAAAATCCCATAGGTGGACTAGTAAACTGATGGACCTCACTCCTTAAAAATGGTGTTTACTGAAAAAAAAAAAAAAAGAGGAGTTTTCGAAGGAGATGGAAAATGAAGTGCAATTTGATTCCAAAATTTTTGAAAAAAATATATTTAGAATCTACAAAAAAAAAGTCACAAAACACTAGTTTGCATCATCTTCAAATTCCTCACGGTTTAGCCGCTATAGGTGCTCAAAAGTGAAGATTTAGTTAGAAAAAATCAATTTAGTGTCTAGTTTGGCCAAAAATTGTAAACTAGTATTGTGGGATCACCCATAAACAAAATCATCCATTCATCTTGTGTTACATCTTTGAGAGGCCCAACGATTATAAAGTCAAATTAAATCACAAGAAATGTATATTTGGAGTCACATCAGAAAAGCTCCTCGAGTTCATTATTTATAGATGCAGCATAGAGGTAGATCTAGCTAAAGTAAAAGAAATAACATAAATGCCACCTCATAGGAACCTCACACAACTACACAATTTATATAGAAAACTCCAAGCTATCAAACGATTCATTGCCCAATTAGTGAATAAGTGTCATTTGTTTTCACATCTACTCTGAAAGAATTTTAGCTTTGAGTGGGATGATTCAAGCCAAACAATATTTGATCAAATCAAGGGATACCTGTCTAATCCTCCAGTTTTAGTGGCACCCACTCCAAATAGGTGTTTGTTGTTATACATCTCAGTTACACAACATGCCTTGGGTTCCCTTTTAGCTCAACATAATGATTAGGGGAGAGATAATTCCATCTATTACATTAGAAGAGAATTGGTTGGATGTGAACTCAATTACTCATCCATGGAGAAATCTTACCTTGCAGTAGAGTTTTCCCACCATTGTTATTCCTTTTGAATTTTTTACAAAAATTAGGCAAAGAATCCTTGCACTTATATAGAGGATCCTTAGGTATGTTCTTAAAATTATTTAAGGTTAAATGACTTAATCTAAAATAAAGGCATATACGGATCTCTTGCAATTGTAAGCTCTTTACTAGTGTGAACATATTTGATACCTTGATGGCATGACATAGATGATGTTGCTTGATATTGCTTTATCCATGGATACCCAAGTAAAATATGAGATACATCTAAAGAAGAAATAATATGACATAGAATAAGAACTTCCCTCATCTTTTAGACCAAAAAATTAAGGTAAAATAATGTATACTATAGTTTCAATCAATATATCATTAGTCAATTTTAAAGAAACCCTCAAATATGCATATGCTTGTTTATAAAATGATGATAAAACAAAAATTATTCAATGCATACATTTTATTGGTGAGTAAGATCAATAAACACACCCTTACATGGTTCATGATCCACACAAAACCAAAGGACCATTATAATTATTTGGTAATATCTCACAATGTGAAAAAGGTGTCAAAAAAATTAGCATACCTAAACCGTAAATTGATTTGTCATAAAGTGGGTGGGGTGGGTCCTAACTAGTTCATGGAAATTTCAACATGGTATTAGAGCCAAGCTAGGTGCATTTGACACCTATGTTGTGGCTCAAGGGAGTGTGTTGGAGAAATGATACACACCTAAGCCATAAAAGGACTCATCACAATGTGAGCCATTAGCTCAATAGTAGAGCATCCTAACACCAAATGGGAGGTCCTAAGTTTGAATACTGGAACTAGTCCATAGAAATTTCTATAAAAGTCAATCACTAGTACATAAGAAGAAGAATAAGTACCCTTATAATTTTTATTAATACCAACAAATCATTCCTCACATGTAGGTGAATCAATGATTTCAAGCTCGTCAACATGTATATGTACCTCAATCTCATGACCCTCATATAAAACCATTTTATTAGATTTATTTAGTGTAAAATATTTAAATTTTCATTAGGAGGAACAATTGAAGGATTGACCCCAATATTAACCCCTCAACCTAATTTTTTTTTATCAATCAAATCCTTAATCAATTATTCCTTAATCCCATAAAATGTTGAGTATAATTACAATTAACTCTACAATTTAATAACAAAATTCTTTCTCATTATATCTTTTGGGAATAACCTTAGATTTATCTAATGGCCTAATAGGAGGAAGTGTAATCATGTTTGCACTAAGTAAATTTTGAAGCACATTTTACAAAGGAAAAAGTTGGAGGCTTTAGAGTCATAATATTAGAAACATTTATAATGTATAGTTTGTACAATGGTCATTTCCATTATTTTTTACTATCCTTTGGAAATAATTTTTCTTTTCAAATTTACAAGGGTAGGATGATGTAGATGAAGCATTAGAAGATCCATAATTAAGTGTGGTAGCCTCTAACAACTTTAGTTCTTAACATTCATCTCACTTGCACATGCAAATGTTAAGAATGTATATACTTTGTAGATCCTTGTTTACAGTCAAAAAATCTAAAATAATAAACTTCAATCCAACATTCCCAATATTTGCATTGACCAATTTCAATATTAAAAAATAGACCCAAATGGAAGATAATACAATCATTTAATAGCATAATATTTTAAATTTCATGGGAAGAACTTAGCCAATAACTTATCATCATACACAAAATCCAAATATGTAGCACTAAAGAACCTTGAATGTGTCATGGGATCTCCTTTAACATTGTGCATCTCAAATCTAGGATCCAAAAATCCAACAAAAAATGGATATGTAAAATTTTCAATAGAAATTGAATTGTGTTTGATTTTTATATGTATGTCTTTTTTTGTTTCCATTAGGTAAGGAATCAACATTACTTTTCATCTCAACAAGACTTTAAACATTAATTTCAAGGGTAGATAGAGGCACACTAGGATTAAGGACATGAATGAAAGTGGCAAGATGAGAAATGGAAGGTGGTGTATAAATTTGTCATGACATAATAAATGAGTGTGGAGTGACAAAGACTTGCGTAGGAATATCACAGTGAGGGGAACATGGGAAGTGTAAACAAAACTAATGAGAACTAATGTGGAGACAAGAGAACTATGTGCATCATAATAAGTAAGCATGAGATGAGATCTAGGAAAAAGGAAGAGGATAAATTTAGTGGATGGTGGAAGGAGAAATAAATTGATTATAAAAGATGAGAATTAAAAAAAGGAAGGAATATCACCTAAAGAAGGAACAGAAGAGAAAGATCATAATGAGGAAAAAGGAGAGGATAAATTTGGGGAGATTTGGTGGAAGGAGAAATAAATTGCATTATAAGATAGATAGGAGTAAAACAATAAGGAGGAATACATGAAGAAGAAGCTTGGGATGGAGGGAAAATGGCACATCACCAAAGGGATTGTTGAGCTTATCCTTTTACCCATTTAACTTTAAGTACTTTCTTTCTACATGGCTTATTAATCAACATAGTATATGAAGGAGATCAATCATTGTACTAGGATTAATATTACTAGCCAAATTTGCAAGATCCAAAGAAAGGTTGTGTGCATCAAAGCTATATCTTGATTACCATTTTCTCAACAAGGGCCTCATGGTCAAATGATTCTTCTCCATTATGATAAATTTAGTATCATGCATATTCCCAATCATACCAATTTTAGCTTGATTCACAACCATGGTGGGATTGAACTATGACTTCTTACTAGGAAAAGAGGATGATTTTGGTATTAGAAGGAAATAAGGATCGAACAATGTTTAGATTTGATTAAGAAATTAGACAATGAGAAAGAACTTAAATCTAAAAACTAAATAAGATTCAAGAAAACCTTTATGGCCAAATCGTAGGACATACCAAATTAAATGGCTTTGCCAAAATGAAAAGAAAATAATTTCTTTAGAGTTTTTTTTCTAATTAGCTAGGATAAATAAATACAATAAGTAAATACACAAATTACCTTCGAACATACAATTGAATTTAAAAATACTAGACAAGCACACTATAGAATTGACAAAGAGGGTTAGGGTTTTTAGCTTCATTTGTTATATGGAGATATTTTATTGTAATGTACATAATCAATGATATGATTCTTGATTTTTTATAAGATTTAATATTATGACACCTTAACAAACCAAGATATGACTTTCATGGTTCACTCCTACATGTATGTAATTTACATTTTCATCTACAAGTTTGACCCTAAATTTGTAGTTTTAAAATTATTTTGTGACATATGTGTTTAGTTTATTTGTTGTGTTATTAGTTGGATGATAGTTAAGGTGTCCACTACGAAATGGTAGATGATGGGGAGGTGATGTTGGAGCATTTGACACTTGAAATAATGTTGTAGATGAATTGAAAAGGTGTAGATGCATTGAAATTATAGACCTCTCATCCCCTAACAGATAGTTGATAGTTTTGATATTCATTTTTCTCATGAAAGGTGTTTAACAAGACAAAAATATATGCAAAACGGGGAAGCAAAATACTATATTGAAAATGCTTTAAAAACTTTCAAACAAGTGCAATTTGAATTCAACAAATTTTAAAAAAATGCATTTAGGGTTTCGAAATTAAACAAATAGATGCATTTTGAACTCTAAAAAAATTGAATTTTAAATACCTAGTGCTCAATAGTGCTCGATATGCAAACTGGAATGATGAATGTTGAAGAGACGAATGGAAATTTGCTTTCGCCAGAGAGAGAAACCTTGTTTGGTCGCCGTCACACACTTTGTTCGCCGCGCGCACCAAGACAATGACTGGTAAAAGAAGAAAGTAAAAGTGACAGTGAAAATGAAACAATTTTTTGTTTTTGTCATATTGAAGGGGTTCAGTCGAACCCATGTTCGGCCGAACCCATTTGAATATGTTTTTTTATTTGGGCTTTTCCTTGGTTCGACCGAACCCATTTAGTATGGTAAATGGAAAAAATCCGAAATTTCCTTCCTCTTAGAAAGTGTAAACCACTATTCTAAGGTAACCCTGGTGTACCAAATTATGTTGTTTTATCAAGATTCAACTACATAATTTTTGAGTCAAATCCAGTCACGCATATTTCATAAGTAGTGATTCACATAAACCTGTCTCCTATATGCATGAAATGTCCACTTAGCACTTATTGAATCTAAGTGATGCTCATCGTAGTGAAACATTGGAGTTCTTAAGAGGTTGCTCATCCGTAGTAGATTGACTTAAGTGCATTTAAACATGTGGTTTCCACCAAGATCAAATACACTTAGCTTGCTACCTCATTTGCAAAACTTTAAACAAGTGTTGTGCATTATGAACTATTCATGTTCATGAGAGAGAAATTCATGTGAACCACAACTCATGAAATATGAGTGAATAAATTTGACTCAAAAACTCTACAATTGAATCCTAATAAAACAACATAAATTGACTCTTTCATAATCCGAGTTTAAGTTATCGAAAGAAAAATTCAGTCACAAACTCAGACAAATCATCACAGTGAAATTTACCATTTAGGTACTTGCCATTTGCCAGGCAATTCAATTCTGAATTAAAAAGAATCTGAAGAGAAAGTTTAACGAGGACGATTGGGACCAAAGAGATCAGATTACTTTTCTTTCGGCATTGTTCTAAGAATTGTCAGGTAAAGAACTCTGTATTTCTGCCTGGTCAATTTGAAATTAGTTTTTTTATATGGCAATAAACAATTAGAGTTGCTGAGCATCTTATCTCCCTTTTTTAACCAAACCTAGGCGATTAATAAACATTTTCACTAAAATAGTGTATGGCATTTTGAGAGAGCCTAGCAATTTACAGTCTTTAAGGAAGCGAGAAAATAAAATCTAAAGAGAAGCATTAAAATAAGGAAGATTTTGGAGCAGCAAATGAAAGGCACCTTGTTGAACCATGGATCGAGAAGAATGTCGTTGCCGCGTTTATGAACAATGTTCGGGCAGGTGACTCTATTCGTCAAGCTTCTCCGCCAAGCGCCATTGTGAGGCCGGTACACTCCGCGACAGCCCGATAGGAGGACCTGGCACACCATATTTATACCTGCTAAGCTGAGCTAAGCTCGGCTCTGGTGTCTTTCTGAGCTTATTCACAAACACTAAAATGGCGACCAAATGCTGTCTCAAATACGCAAAGGCAGAATAAAGATTAAATCCGTGTTTATCTTTTACGAATTGTCGGAATTGAATGCTCCGCCAGGCAGCCGCTTCTGCTTCTTTTCAGTTTAGTGCTCTGACACGTGCAATGCAGAATCGGAAACCCGAGCTGTTTGAAATTTATGCGACAAATTAAAGTCGGAGCAAATTGCAATTATAGTTTTCGTGGGAATAAGATTTGGTATTTCAATGGGTGAGAATCGAATCGCCGCATTTGCCTTAAAAAAAGATGATATCGCCCGGCTTTCAGGATTCCAAATGTTGGATGTGTTCTTTCGTATTCAGATTAAATTTGATTCCCAACCGGAAATGCTCTTCACTTTTGTTTGTTACGTAGGGGAGAGGATCCACGCATCTTAACTTCGCGTTTCTCAAAATTCTCTTCTGTGGAAATTTCAAATCATTCTCAATTTTTTATAGCAGCTTACTTGGCAAGTCCCTTGCTTATAATTAAGGTTTCAAGGCCACATCATCAAATATGATGCCACATCAGCATGTTTTTTGTCAAGGTGTCCACAAAGGCCCAAAGACAAAGTGAGATGGATACTTGTACACTTAATAATTTATTGCTTTTTAGATCTAAGGAATACATTTCATTCAATTATGTATAGTCATCGTCAACACTAACAGCTTTAAAGTCACAACTATTAAACCGACAACTGCTATAACAACTATTGGAACATGCTCAAGTATGGAGTCCTCTCCCCTAATTTGACCTTTGGTTTTCAGACAAGTTTGTTTCAGATCTCAAATATTGTGACAGTTTAGATTGAATGTGGGCCTGGCCTCGCAGAATATTTTTCGACCATAAAACTATCCAACAATAGCTGAAAATGGTTTACCGACGTAAGACAAGGGTTAAGCAACGTGAGACAAGTTTTCCAATCAATTGTGGATTGGCAAGTCCACAAGGAAAGCCTATCAACTATTTATACAATACTAGCAATACAAAATGGAAACAATAGATTGCTTTGCAGCATATCAAATTGACACCAAAATAACAACACAAATAGCCAACACATCCAAACCAAAGTACTTAGAATTCTTCGTAACATCCTTCTTGTCAAGATCATCAATAAAACCTATAGTTGTCGAGAAACTCCATTTTGGGAACATAGACAACGTACCAGTCTTCGTATCCAAAATTTCCAATGAATCATTTACATATAAAATAGTCGTCTCCTTATTCATTTAACTCACATACCCTAATTTGATTGGCGTCCCTATCCCCGTACCAGTACCAGTACCCTACGTCTCCCGACAATATTAAAACCCTTTATCTACCCCTTCGAGGAGTTATTTGTCAAATCAATGCATTCTTGAAGCCACCAGTTAGGATAAACCTAAATAGAATCATTCAAATAAGGAGAAGAAGCAACATCATCCTCTATAAACGATGAATAGAAAACCACCCTTAAAGGGCTTGAAAATTAAAAAATAAAATTTTAACCCAAATTGTGGCCTACCTAGTTATCAAATTAATTTGTTCCTCCTCATTGATGTATAACATATGATGTTTTTGGGGTCTGATGCTTCATCATTCTCTCGTCCAGTCTTGTTTTTTCTTGATGCACTTAGTTTGGTAAAATGCATCTCTTCGCCTCAAAGAGAGGAGTTCAGTTTTGTACCAAAAACACGTATTTGCAAAGCTTGCTGTCTTTTTAGTTGCATGCAGTGCTAAGATTTTTGGATTGTAACTGTGTGTAAATTTTTTGCATTAACATTTCATATCATACTCCATGTGTAATTTTTTTGCATCAACGTCTCTCTATGCTCTGATGATGGATCATGAAGTATGATCTGAAATATTGATGCAAAAAATTTACACACAATTACAATCTAGAAATTGTAGCACTAATTGCCATCTTTTTGTTAAAAACCTCTAATTTTCAATAAAATTCCTATTAACCTCTAATTACAATAAAAACCTCTAATTACAATCCATAAATGTATTTATGTCACATAGGTTTGTTGATTGCAAAATTTGGCTATAGAGATAGTCATCCAAGATCAAGAAGGTCTAAGAAAAAATACACATGTCCAATATGACAATAATTTTATTTTAGTGAAAAGGATGAAATGATACAAGATTCAAGATTACATATGCTTGCATGAGAAAAAGAGGTGGTATATATAGGATACACCACTAAAAGATGTGAATGTACAATCAATGTGGGATAATAGGAGATGCAGTCACATGTAGTACATCTCAATCGAACAAGGATAGTACACGTCATATGCACAACCTATCCAAATACATATTTACCTAAGCAACCTTATTTTAGCCTAGGTTCATACCATATAATAAAGTAATAAACTAAATACAAGGAAAAATTAATGCATCGACACCAACCCGTAAGTGTAGCTTAGATGGGTATGGATGGATGGGTCCTAGCAAATGTGCAGCCATATTAGATACCCATGTACAAAATGATGTCTATCTTATATGACTGAAAATGATAAAACCCCATACAAGTAAAAATCCCTCCCACAAGAGAGAAAAGACCATATAGCCCCCGGTCACTCCCACTGGCTCCCCGCCCGCTCCCCATTCTCCCCATCGCCTCGCACCCCCACCTTTAATGTATAGTCTCCTACATCAATGGTGGAAGCTCTAGGATCGCCATACAACATTTCTCCCCTTGAGAAGAAACAAACTTGAGAAGAAACAAACTCGATAGTATATGTAGAAAAGCTTTTCATTCTTAAAAGAAATATGAGGGCAGAAATTAGAAGATGAGGATTGCCATGTCAGTGTTGAAAGATGTCAGTCATCTTTCAAAACTGAGTCGAAATGAATGAAAACATCTACCAAATATGTGGAAACTACTGTTGTGGAACTATCATCAACGAATCTCAAGTCCCCTATGGTGTCCTCCAAATCTGCAAGAAGGAACTCACTCACAAAAAACCCTGAGAGATTTGTCAATTACTCATCCAAATGAGTTACCTTCCAGATCCTGCTAAATTGAATCTTTGGAAGACTAGGAAGATCCTGCTAAATTGTATCCTTTGGAAGCCACGGATGAAGCGACACTAGATTCAACAGAAGTAGGAGATGATATAGATGGAATGCTAGCACGTCTCTAGAACCTTAAATTGATGAAAGGACTTAAAGGTTCACGTAATCATAATGCACCTCTTGAAAACTGTCCACAGCAAATCATTGAGTACGAAAGTTTTCGTATGTTTCATAGCTTTCCAAAGAGCTAACGGTTCTGCTTGAACATCAACCAGTTCATTTTTTACTGCCAAAATGGCGAGATTCAAATAGGGGACCTTTCCATTCCATCAATCACCTCATTCATACACAAAAATACTGAACAGACACAAAAGGTAAAATGGAAAAAATTACATTTGACCATTGAACCTGTTCATCATTTAGAGAGGACAGAAATATTTGAACATCTAATCAATGAAAGTATTATATGACAGCTAAAAATGTAATGGGATTTATGAACTAGACAGTCATATTAAAAGACTTTAGATCATAAGTAAAAATAATGACTTCAGTATTATTAAGATATAATTCTGGAAGATATGAGGTCTTAACTAATTTTCTGCAATATGATCATCTTTAAACATAGTCCATAATCTGCTCTTCAATGAAGCAACAGGATATAAGTTCTCTTCATTAGTGATTTAACTCTGAAAATTGAGTTGGACGCTTCACATTCAACTTGTTCTTTTATTCCATGGCTAAATAATGGGAGACATTCACCTGGACCGATTACTTGGGAAATCTTATCTATGACATTTGACACTCATTACAGGAAATAAGAAATCACTTTCAAAGGTAGATACATTTCCTTTATTGATAGAACAAACTGAGAAACATAATTAATTTTCAACTACTGAAAGTTTTTTGACAGATTTGAGAAAGAGGAAGCAAAGGGTCAGAGAATTCTCCAGAAATAACATGGCGAGAAATGTGGAAATTAGAAGCTTCTGTATTGTGAACCCCGTCCCAATTCAAATAAATAGATGGGTCTTCGCAGGACTTTCCTTCCTTTGATCCACAACCAAAATTCCTATTGTAATTGTATTTGCCTCCATGTCCACAGCAGGCCCTTACAGTATAATTAAATCCTGCCATCAATCAATAATCAGAGACTACCACTGAGTATTCCTACACCTATAGCAATGAAAATTTTGTATTTTTTTATTGAAAAGGGCAATGTTGATAGAGTTCGATGTACCTTCTTTGGTAGCATCTGTTACTAGGCCATATTTGATCGAATACATGTCCACATATGTTATTGCTGCTTTTGGGAGATCGTTTCTCAGCTGTACGACTGCTTCCTTAAGTAGTCTGTTGAAATCCTGAGCGACTTTGTTGTATGAAATAGCACACCCATATTTATCAGTCTCAGATGGGGAGTGAGGAAGCCGATCCAGAACATAAGGCAGGCATCCAACAGGACCAGTGTTATGTATTAAGAAAGACATCCCTCCTCCAAAATGTAAATTCTGTTTGTCATAAAAAAGGAAAAAAGTCATTTCAGATTATTTCTGTATCATAAAGGAATAGGGACGTTATGTTTTTTGGGAGCTCAGTACTCAACCTTGATGATGGTAGAAAACTGGCTGATAACATCAGGAATGAAGGCTCTCACTTGGTCTACGGTCATGTTGAGGAAATACCCAGCAGTAAGATCATTCTGGCCAATGTCAAAAGTATATAGAGCTCTGCTGAAATACTCTGGTCTGGGAAGTAGATCTTTGTAGGAAGCACCTGCATTTCATTGCTGATCATATAGAGCATCCACACATATAAAGGGCTACAAGTAAATCATGTAGACAAAGGAACATTTCTATCCACTGTTACACTTTATGTTACAGAGAACAGTGCCTATTTTTTACATCTATATTTGGCAAAAAAGGTGTGAACCAGTCCAGAGATGAAAGTGTCATGAAAGCATATCAACTATACCGGCAATTCTAGTTTCATTTCATATAAACCTAAAATGAGAGCATTTAGCATGTCTCTGAACAAACATCCTCAAATCATCCAATGATATCCCCTCTGGGGATGAGTATTATTGTGCTATACCCTGCCCCATCCTCTGCTCCTGAAATGCAATGGCCAATAAAAGAAAACGAAAAAAACAGAGACACAAAAAAGTTCAATTCATATGACATAGGTTTAACTGCAAGAGATCGCTGTGATCCCTTCAAGGTTATTACATACTATTCATCAAGATCATTATTGGTATGGGTGTAAGTTTTGTAAATGACTTAAGTATGTTGGAACAAATTTTTCATAGAAACAGGAAACCATTACAGGAAATGATTCAATTTGTGGTTTAGGCTGTAAATTTATTTATATGAAGGGATCATGGAGCAGGCATTTGTGCTTTGGCCCTGAGTCTTCCCATATCAAAGTCAAAAACTGTGATGGATTTTAGGAGCTTTCAGGGTTTACATGTTCTTGCCATAATCCACAGAATTGTGTATTAATCTCCTATTCTTAGTATAATCATTACCATGAATTATTCTCAAGACAAAACTTTGATGATGAGAAAAATAGATCTAGGGAAAAGATAATTCAAGGTATACTAATACTTCTCAAAATACAACTTTGATAAAAACCAAAATAGATTTAGGAAAAAGATAATTCAAAGTAATGCTAATACCAAGAACGGGAGCTTTCAGTATGTACATGTTCTTGCCATAATTCACAGCACTGCTAAATTGTGTGTTAATCTTCTATGATTGGTATTAGCATTGCTATGATTTGTAATCTTTTTTCAAAAGATTAAAATAGATCTAGGAAGAAAATAATAGTTCTGAAAAATGATAATTCCATACACTCCTCCCAACATAAGGATATCTTACTTCAGCATTGATGATAGCAGCTGATCTTGGAATCAAACTTGAGTCCATCTGATAAACATCGGGTATGATTGCAATAACAGAATGCAGACCGTCTGAATGAAGCCATGTGTTAAGGCACTTCAAATTCCCAACATGAGGCTTAGATCTCCTGTCATGATATTCTATAGTTTTAATATGATATTTCTGTCAAAAGATGGAAAACATTATGCATAAGTTGTCAAACAGTAGTTCAGAAAATAAGTTCAGAAGTACAAATGGAAGTAATCTATATAAATAATAAAAGGATTTTTAGGCTAAGTTTAATATAATTCCCATGCCCATCTCCCCTATCTGCATTAGGGTAAGTTTAAAGCTATGCACAATGAGTACTCTCTTATAGTTAGCAGTAATTCTACCCAAGATCACTTTGCCAAAAAATCTATGGGGGAATAAACCAAGCTTGGATTAAATGCTCCCACTCAATAGCTCTGGCCCTGTTAGTTCTGGAGACATCAGCATTGTTTAAAGAGGTCCTTTGCATTGAAATAAAATTCTTCATTTCTCGCAGAACATCTTGTTGATTTCCTTGCTAGTTATCCAATGCATAATTGGAACTATCTCTAGACAATCAAAGATATCAAGCTTCCACAATCCATATTGATTATTGCTGAGCTGGTTTGTGGATCCGATTGTGTGAATTTTTTTTTGCATCAACGTTTCAGATCACACTCTGTGATCCTTATGCTCTCTGCTTTCATCCTGATGATGGATCACGGAGTGTGATCCAAAATGTTGATGCAAAAAAAAATTCACACAATCGAATCCAGAAACCAGCTCAACAATTATCTCTAGACAATTAACAAACAACAATTGCAAAAGAATTCCAAAAGGAACTTGCAGTGTTCTTCCCCCAAAGAAGACCTGTTTGTTATTTCTTTAAAACCAGCTTCCTGGAAGCAATGAATCGACTTGTTATGATCCTGTCCATGGCTGAACTTGTCACAGACTTTCAAGATGTTGTCTTGTAGCTCTTAGTCCCCTGTTTTCTATCAACTATCAGAGTCTAGTCATTTTATTTGGTTCTTCTGGCTAGGTGGCTTGTTCATATTCTTGTTATATGAAAATGGAGGGGATCCACATGCCTCTTGCTTAGTGTATTGTGACAGAATCCTTTCCACAATAGGATAAACTTCAGAAATCTAGTCCAAAATAACAGTCACATTTTTACTTAGAGCCAAACTCCAATTGGATGTCAAATAATTAAGCAACTTCTTCTGTAAGTTTGTGGTTGCGCAAAAAATTAACTGATATGAGCTTCTTGAATCTTTAAGCACTGGGTATTGTCTGCAATAAATCACACATGGGATCTTCTCTCATAAAAACCTTCATTATTAGCTCATTAAGTTTAGAAGCCCCACCTTAAAGCAGGTCCATATGACCATCTATTTTTCAATCCTAACCAAACAGAAAAAAAAATAGCCCTACTGCTTACAAACAGGCTGAGAGCTACTCAAAGCTCTGATTTGTCAAGTTCTCTTCAACTTTCTGGATCTGCTTGAGCAGGTGAGCATGCTTACTGTCATGAGATCTCTTGGTAAGAGATCTTACAAGCTGAAACCAATTAATAGTCTAGATGGAAAGTCTCCCATCCAGCACTTGTTATTCATGCATACTAAGCATTTTTCTCAAATCATGATCACATCATTCTGCTAATAAAATAGGGCTTTTGAATTTTCTCAGCCCCTGCTGCTCTAAAATTTATGTGGAACTAAATCTGGGACAATCAACCTTCCCCATGCTAAATTAACAAGCTTGTATACCAAAAAAACTACAAGGAAAAGAAACTGCTAAGGATATTAGTACCACAAAAGAAGAGATGGTTAAGACAAATCACCTAAGGACATACACCCCAAATGGCAAGAATGGAGCTAATTTACTCGCCTTCTTACTTTATCAAAAGGTGGAGATTATATCAGGGTCTAAGGGATGTGAGTACCATGCAAGGGGGGCTTATTTGATTAACTTACATTGAAAAAACCTCCGATAATCATGCACATTATAAAAAGTTCCTATTCATACATTCTCAGCAAATGCAAGGAAATCTACCTATACCAATCCTTGTATTCACAGCAATGTTTCTATTATACTATAAATGCTATCAAATCTAAACTTATTCAGGCTTACTTTGATTATAGGCATCAATGACCTTGTCCTTGAATTGGTTGAACTGCCATGTTTGCACATCAAGTGAGAATGGACTGAACCCAGCTTGACGCAATGTGGTATTCTGTGGCCTAATGGTGGATCCAGCAGTAGCAAAATTTGCACCATGGCTGAAGTTTGAACCCACAGAATTAAGGTATGCACTCAAGTATGGCAGCCCCAAGCTTTCAGCTGCAATCAAACCAAACCAGACCCATTACTCAAATCTACAACAAATTATTCTACTACTTCAGATTAAAATACTAGAACACAATCATGTAGCACATAAGCATACCAATGAAATCTATGACTAGTCTTCCATCACAGTATCTGCCTGAAGGCTTGTGAAAGAATGTCTCTCCATTGGGTGTAGGAGCAGGACCAAAAGCTGCAGAGAGCCCACCAGTGTCTGAGTTCGAATCTCCAAAATTGAAGATTGCAGGAAACTCACAGTCTGCTGCATTGGCATGCAAGAAACTGCCAAATGGAACATTTAACACTAACCCAAAAACTATTAGAACAAAGTAGAATTTCCAGTGGTACATAGAAATCTTCTGGTTTCTCACAAACATCTTGCATAACAGTAGTATTAATGATACCCAGGTAGGTTAGATATGTTGAGCAAATAACTGTGAGAATTAATTCTTTGGATATGATACATCCTATCAAGACATTGTTCACGTGGGCAATTTTTGTTTGTATTGATCATTAAATATACATGGAATCTACTTACAATATTGCAAATGTATTTGTTTATATGCCTTTTAAGTTATATGCTTTCAAGAAATTAAGGTTTTTGGAAAATTCCTGCTAAGAAGATTAGAATATTTGTCTTTCAGAAAGTTGTGGGATAGGCATGTGGTTCCACCACAAGGGGTTATATGCCGAAAATGGTGGTGAAGGTGTTATGAATAGAAAAAAAATTCCATTTGACCAAAAATTTGAAAATTTTCATTTTGTATAGGGAAATTTTGATTAAACGAATGGAAAGTTGTTATGCTGATGATTTAGATAATTATTAAAAAAGTTCCACTTTGGAAATAAACTGTATGGACTGAATTGAGTCTGAAAGTCTGTCTGTTTATGGGTCCCCTGATAAGACCTGACATCTGAATTCGAATCAGGGGGGGCTTCATGTACTGTTAATAAGAACCATGATTGACTAATTATAATCCACTGTAAACTGTAGAGCATCAGTTCAATTACTTAAAAGCAATAATTTTACTGGACAGTAATAAAAGTTTTAGGACAGGGGATTCAATAGATGTTCACTTTTTTATAGTTATTATGGTATTTTGTTTGGATTTAAATTTGATGGTGGTATGTTCATATTTAGTTATTTTTATGGTAAAATACAAAAACAATTATAATTTCAACAAGATTGTATCATTTAAAATAGGAGTTTTCAGGTAGAATTTCAAATAATTATATATATATGTAATATTAAAGCTTTAGTATTTGTTAGGGAGTTGAGTTGAATATCAAATTTAGGTCCTATGTCCCATATTTAGACCCTAATTAAGTATACTAAAATAATTACTAGCTGGAAAATATATCAGTAAAAATTAATTAAGGCATCAATACATGTGCATATGCACATGGGTAACTACACACTTTAAGGTGTACAAAATAAAATATGACGTGATTGTAAGAGAGGACCACTTGCACAAATTATGAAAGTAAATAAAAATAAAAATTGCTTTTTAATAAATTGCACGTGCACATTTTACAAGATCTAACATAAGTCAATTAGATTGAGTCACATTTCTAGATAACCATTTAATGGTTTATAAGATATCATAAATAAATGTAAGTGGGCCTTCAAGTGCATAGTAATCCAAACTTGCTTTAGCTTTTATTTGACATCTTCCATTTATTTATGTTACCTATAAAGCATTAAGATGTGTAAGATGCTCTTAAACACAAATCAATTTGAAAACTTTAAGGAATCAATCAATTTTTTACACACATTTCAAATTCAAAACCAATTTAACCGACAAAGTAAATGCATCCAAAACTAAAAAATAATTCTAGATTTTCCACCCACATTTGAGATTCAAACTCAACCAATGAAATTAAATACCTTTCAAGTTAAAAAACAAGGGTTGCAAGCAATGAAGTTCCCAAAGATTGGCACATAGAAAAATGTAGGTGCATTTTGACTATATAAAGTCAATTTAACTAATGTGGACATTTATAACCAATGCAAATTATATTTTTTGGTGTATCAAATTGTTGTGAAGGTTGAGTTGATTGAGTTGATTAGCAGTCTTCTCCTAGTACTTCAATATGAAAATCGACTTTTATCAATGGTGTTGAATATGTAGTAAATGGTCAAATTATTCCAAGTCTCATCTGATTGGAGCCATCCAACCTGAATTTGTGAGGAAGTTCAAGCCACTCAACTCGCTAATGGTGTAGTTGGCATATGAAGTTCCACAAACAAATATTGAATTCGCAAGGAACATGGAGTCATTTGATCTATAATTTGTAGGGAAGTTGTCATCTGTTTAAATAAATATTATTTGCAAATCCTTTTTGTCATAGGTTGGATCGTCATTAAGAACCGATCACAAGTTCTTTATGTTCTCAAAACCTTTGAACCTTCTGATTCTCCTTGCTTGATGTTGCCTTTTTTTTTAATGAATCATTATAACATTTTTTATGAGGACTTTGTAGTATTCTCAGAGCTTGCAAATTTATCAACCACTTTTATTCTTGCATTTTTTAGTAATCAAATATGGAGCCAAAACTTGTCAGAGGTTGGGGTGGTTTCAAAAACCTGGGTAACTTTCGAGTGTCAAATAAGTTTTGATTATAATTAGATATGAATACATAAATGAATTTTGTCAAGGATTTCTTTGGTTGTGAAAATTGACTAAAGCTCAATTATTGTCATGGTTGTTGGTAGGAAATCAATTTAATGAAGAGTGTGATGATCGCATCATATAGATCATAATGGAGATCATGCTTCTAATGTCTTTTAAAGATCTTATGAGTACGAAAACAAATGAATGAGCACCCATTTTTCTTGGCATTCTTTCATTTTCCATTTAAAAATATAACTTAAGTAATTGAGAAACGACAAAATTGATAGTATCATGGATTGTGATAATCTAATATTAATTTTGATTTGGTTCAATATAAGATATTATACTATTGCTTCTAACTTCAGTAGATACTTAACTCACTAAATAATTCTTTATTGTAAATGATGTTGGATCTTAGTTGTTTTAGTTTGTCCTTGATGTCAAAAGTTGATGCTATATGCCTTGATGTGGCAATATCGATAAGGCATGCTAACAAGTTCATAAATTGGTCAATTCATCATTGGTTGGCACAACTTTGGCTACATACTTGCATATAGATACATGATCAATTTGGTGGATCAGTTTGTATATGTTTTCATGTGGTTGACATTGGCATTCTTGTTCATGATATTGGCACTCTTGTTCATATTCAATTTTGGCATTTAGTATCATGTTTAGTAACAACATTGTGATGATGGTTTATATTCAGTTTTAATGGTATTGATTTGTTGGATTCATGTGCAGATTATAAGACATCTTCTTTTGGCTCCATGTGCAGATTATAAGATTTTTTGATTGCAGGGTTACATTTTATTGATCATTTACATGGCCTTTATATCACTTGGTAAAGTTTATTGTTTCATCAACATACATGTGATTGCACTTCACTTACATATTTTGTACAGGACTTATTTCATATAGGTTGATCAGTTGGTACATGTTTCATTGTAATTGGCATATGCCTTGGTGATTTCTTCATTCATCTTGTTGTGGGTTTATATTAGATCTAACACTTTTTCAGTCTTCAGGAAACCTCATGCAAGGATCTGCAGGTTTGTCATTCATATGGTCATATGTTGGATGCAGTTGTTTTATGGTATTGGTTTCATTCTTTCAGTGCATGATATCCTTCTCAAAGGCAATTCTCTAACATTTGCACTTTGATGATTTATATGATGGCATTCATAAACAAGGGGCAATGAAATATAGAATGGTTTCTTATAGCAAAATATGCTATATTTGATGACTTTGTGTTATCACCTTTCATGGTTTTGTTTTGGAATATTTGGGCCTCACAAGTGATATGGTCTACATTTTAATATTCCCTAAGTTCTGGTCGATCATACTATATTTCAATGGTTATAATGTATGTTTCATCGGGTTTTTGCTAATGTTTGAAATGAAAGCCATTTAGTGGCTAACAACTATCATTCTATCGGTGATCATAGTGCTTGGAATTCATATTACTTGTCAGTTACATTTATCGGGCTTATCATTTTTCACCAAGCATACCATATTACATTGGGCTTACCATGATTATTATCGGCCTCATCATATTTGTAAGGAAGTTGACTTTATTTCAAGTGGTAGTAACATTTGTTATCATTTGTTTTTTGTCGACAACCATCATTGATGTTTGGTTATAATGTTCTTTGACAGCGGACTTCAAGTGATTATAATGTTTGTTAAGAGTCTCAGACTTCAAATGTTATCAAATGTGAAAAAGACATTCTAAAGTCATTGGTTCGAAAGTTTGATAGGGTGTTCATTATGTTGTTTTAGTTTGCTCTGAAGACACAAACCCTAGTGCCACCATGATGCACTTTCAGTTACAATCCAAGCTTGATAATTGAGGCATTTCGAGCTAGTTTTTTGGTATGTTAGAGTATGCAGGATGGCGGTTTCTATGGTGGACTTTCCACGAGCTGGTAGTGGACATTTGTGTAAGTTTGTTGAAGATCTTTAGGGATTTTGTCTACAGGTTAAGCCACTGTAAAAGGTAAATTTTATGCATTATTTTTCATCTTTTTCAAAAGGCTTTGAATTAGTTAAGGCAAATGGTGAAAAAAAAAGTTTTCTTTCAATTCATTATTCAAAATGGAAAGTTGTTATTTCTTAATCAGAAAATTGTGAAGATATTAAAAGAGAATAGACAGTTATTGTTTTTCAAAGAGATTGAAAAAGGTAGTTGGCAACTAAATTTTCAGTTTCAAAACCCTAACTTGAGGGTTGTCACTTGGCTCGAGGGTTTTTCATTTCAGTTACAAGGGTTTCATTTTTTTTTGTGCTCTATATAAACATGACTTTAAGCCATTGTTCGGATTGGAATGTATGAGGAAAATACAGAGCATTTGAAAGTAATATTGAAAATACAAACCAAGTAAAAAATCAACACAAAAGAGTATCAACAACATGAGGGGTATTACAAAACAATTTAGAAAGTAATCTATCATTGTACATAAAATCCAAACAAGTGACAAAATTTCCTAGCATGAGTCATTGGGTTCTCCTTACCATTATAAAATTAGAATATTTGTCCCAGAAATAAATATTGGAAATATATAAGATAATATATAATAGGATAGATGATTATGAGTGATCTATTGAGTTAAAGATTTACCAAAGATTAGAAGAAGATTTTGTTTCTAGACTTTACTAATTTGTTCATGTTTCTTTGCAAGGGAGGTTGGATATTGTTGGTGGAGGGATGGGTATTGTGTAATTGGAAGAAAGGATAATGTGAAATGGTTGGGAAAAATGTTGTAAGGTTAGAATAGGAGTAGGTTGAACTAGTGGTTGTGTAGGAGAAATGGGAGTATGATGGATGTGAGAGGTTGGTGTAAGAATGAGATGGGTATGATATGAATGAGGTTGATGAATGGTTGAAAATTTTATGGGCATAGAATTGGAAGAAATGGGGTATTGGATGGGAAATATGGGTGATTTGGGTTTGGAAAGAGAATGAAGGAAGATGCTTGGGAAAGTGAAGAGGAATAAATATCATTAGCAACAATAGTTTTTCCTATAATTGTTCTTATCATGAGCACTTCCATATCATATGATTTTATGATGAGTAAACTGTGGGGTGTCAACTAAAGCTAAATGATTTGTTTGATCATTAAATTTCCTAATCTCCTCTCTAAGAAATTGTAGCTTATTGACCATATCTAACTTCTTTTGAGTTTTAATATTTTCAAGACACGCCTCATGATCAAAAGGCTTTACCTCATAGATTTAAATGGATGGGTTAATACTTTCAATGTTGGGGGTCTCAAAATGATCCTAGAAAATGGGGATACGAGATCTAGAAAGATGATTTGGCATAAAACTCTATTATATTGTTGATAAAATAAGAGAAAGAGATAATTAAGGCACATAAGTTTTAAATATGTAAAGATATTGATATTTTTTTTTTAGATTTGACTATTATACATTTGAAAAAGAAGGTTTAACCTTAGGGGAAAACACTAGATATGTTAAACAATTCAAGTTCACCAAAAAATAGGGTAATAAAACACACCCTACTCTAATTTAGGATCTAATTTAATGATAAACTATTTGATAACAGTCAATGCTAAAGTATTGAATTGAGACAATAATGATTGCTCATTAGAATGTAATTTAGTTATGCTGATTTAGGGTTGTGAATGTTGGAGATTATATTGAATAACATAGTAAATGATTAAATTCAACATACTATAATTGTATCTACTCTTATCAAACTATGAAAAATATATTCTATGAATATAGGCCTTCTCAAGACTAGGTTATGTTGGAGAATTCCAAGATCAAAGAGCATGAAACAACTTCCACAAGTGAATAAAATATGCACAATAGTATGCCTACCAAATATATGAATGAAGAGTGTATAAATACAATGATCAAGCCTTGAGTATGTAGGCAAGGATGAGGAGGTGAGAAGGTAGGAGTGAAACTCTGACTACCCCTCCAAAGGTGGGACACTTGTGAGCTCACTTGACAAGTGTGTGGGCAATTATCAATAGGTGTCTCAAGTCATGAGGACACATGCCTCAACCATATGAAGTGAGACAAAAACAAAATAAAACCTAAGTAAACTTAAGCTAGGTGTGAATAGGTCAATCCTAAAAAGGTGATTAGCTAACTAGGTATGATAATGACTCTATTTACACTAATAGGTTATGCCTATGGTTTAATCTATGGAATATTTTCATTTGTGTGGTTATGTTCTTCTAAATTTTTCTTAGAGTTATATTTACCTTTATTTGTACCTATCTTGAATAAATGGAATCCTTAGGGATTTGTTGCATATGGATAGAAGTATGAAACTTCCTTCATATTGATTCAAACCCATTTTCACATTCATAATTATCAAAGACATAAGCTACAAAAAATGAAAATACCTTGTGTAGAATATGTGAGTGTTGATGTAGAAATACAAATAATGATTTTGATAATTATTTTGAATATGCTCTAATTTATTTTATCTTGATCAAAATTTGATGATGATTAATTTTTTATGGTGCATCCTTAAATACAAGATCATAAGTGCACTTAATTCAAAATATTTGGCATGCAAGTTAACAAATGATGATCAAAATATTTGAAAAGACAAGGTTCCTTAAATATTGAGTGAATTCAATGGATAATAGGATTTAGGATCATATCAACTTGTGTGAAATAAATCAAATTTATTGTCAAGAAAATATATTTATAATAAGGACATAGTGAATGTATAGCAAAAGGCTACACTTGGGCAAGGTATGTACTTTTATCCTCTATACGTAGGAAAAGGGCCAATAGTTGTGAGGATTAGCTTTGTGATGAAGTTGTAATTACAAGAATCATGTACTTGACCTAATTTTTTTATGGAAGATATGATTAATTATTATTTACTTGTAACTAAGGTTTGGATGCATGGATCATCATACAACTATTTATATGAACAAGTTTAGTAAGAGGTGTCCAAAAAATGAATTTATAAAGGTTTTTCCAAAACTTGTGTGATGGAAGACCTAATAGTTGAATGAAAAGTATCATTATTATGAATTGAACATAATATTATTATCTAAAAAATATATAAATAGAATAAGTGACGTTTGTTTTTTGTTAGGTAAGTCTAATATTACTATACTTAACCCTAAATCATAATGTTTCAAACCATAAATCACCTATACAAAATACTAAATCTTATTATATCAAACCCTAAATCTTGTTAGATTGTGCTTAAATTTTCCAACCACAAAAACTATATTTTATCTAGATTTGTGAGAGTATGCACATTTATTGAGTATCTCATTAATTTGGTCTTGATGATATATTATTCCTACTCAATAATGCTCTAGTTTAGTTTATTTGGGATTAATCCACCCATATAATTAATAGGTGTAAACACAACTCATCCCTCCTTATCCTATATAGTAATACATTGGAATTAGGCATTCAAGGAGAATACAAATGATCGTATATTTGAATACCACAATGCCTCAAATAAAGATTTCACATCTTTAAGATATTTTCTAGCAAAGTAGAGATCTCACAATGTATTGGTGTTTTAAAATTCAAAATTTTGGGTTGTCTCCTAGGTAGAAGAGTAGATATTATAATTATTATTTCCTTGGTGTTCTTGTTTGATTATAATTAGAGAAGCCATACCCATGTGCATATCCATAAATACCAAATGTGCACTTGGCATGATGAAATGCATTGGAGCAACTTCCACAATGAGCTTTGTTAGTGTTAAAATCTATAAAATTTCTTTTACAATAGCTTAATCCATAATCACATGCACACCCACATTTTCTATAGTGATATAAATAAGAATAAATATTATTGTAGCTTTTTTGGAGTAGCATTCCCACTTGTTGGGCGAATACTCATGAGCATAATATAATTAAGAACAAGTTTCATGATCATTTGCTTACCAAGCCTTCGTTTTTCCAATGCATGGGAAAAATTAAGAACAAGTTTCATGATCATATTCTTACCAAGACTTTTTTTTTCTAATGCATGAGTAGAATTAAGAACAGATTTCATGGTAATTTGTTCACGAAGCCTTTATTTTTTCAATGTGACTCTTCTAACTTGCATTGAGAAAGCTAGAGTATTTTTTCAAAGAGCTCAAAAATATAATCACAAGTATGGGGAAAATAAGGATTGCAGTTGATAGCTTCATTTTTATTTCAATTTCTAATTATCAAGAAACACAAAGGATCACTGATAAAAAGTGTTAAAAAAGAAGTGGAAATGGACTTACAAAATTTACCTTCTTATTTATCACCTTATTTTAAGCGAAAATCAATTTTAATGCTTCTAATGGCTTATAGAGAATCGAGTTACACTAAGGGAATTGATAACCAATATGAAACTTTTTCAATGTGTGCATCTAATTAAATTCATGACAAATTTGGGCCATAACTTTGCTATTGGTTAGTATTGGAATATATGGAGATGGAAAGGTGTTGCTTATAGAATATTCAACCTTATTGTCAATATTTCATAAACATAGCTTGTGTAGATGGTTAGATATTGTTTAGTTCCCCTCTTTGATGCAATGTCATCCCAATTCAAATACTAATAATTCATGTATCAACCAAAAATATGTGTTTTGTTTTTGTTATCTTTTGTAAGAATTTTACATGTGTTTATATCATTTGGAGTGGCTACAATTGTGTTTTCCTACTTTTGATTTCAATATAGTAAAATCATATCAATCAATAGAAATCAAAAGGTATGGTATAATTTTTTTTTCCAATCATTACATGTGTTTCTATTATTTTGAATTATCACAATTACATTTTCTTTCCTATGGTTTTAGTCTAGCTTGTGCTAAACAAGGAGATTATTAATGTTATTATTGGTCTTGATGAGGTTCATAAGATGATCCACATCAATTTTTGATATCCATAATCTTATGTACATCTAGGGATAGTCATTATACAATTTTTAGGAGGTATGCCTAATTCCAAGGTGGAATCAAGGTTGAAATCATTTAATGAAAGGTAATTAATCCTTATCATGAGTGCCTAGTGTGATTTACTATTACTTTTTCTTGATGCCATCTTAATATATATTTATTTTCTTTATAAAAGGTGGAAAAATTAATTGTGGAGTAGAGATGGAGAATTATACAAAGCATCAATTGAAACAAGAAATAGTTTAGGAACTAGTCATTGTGAGTTAGAGATCAACTGATCTATGTTGTAATGCCTACACGTAAAGTGGTTGAAGCTCATAAAGTTTATGTTGTAACTTGTTTTGAAGCAATAATCAATTTTTTTGTGAGAATTTTAGTTATCCATTATGTGAAAATATTATTTGTTGTCACTTGTTGTTTGGTTATATAGTCTTTCATTAGATCCTCTTACCATGATTGTGTCAAATGGTATCATAGTGGGAATAGTTCCTACAAAGTGTTGAGTATATAGTGAAGAAAGAAGAGAAAAAGATGTAGATCAAATAAATGTTAAATAAGTCCTAAATAAATTTGAAAAAGTGAATCAAAGTTGAATTTTGGAACGAGTAAGTGAATATCCTAAGTCATGTGAATGGGTTTATATGAGTATCCTCTAGTTGTGTGAGATAGGTAGAGATTACATTGGATCTAGAGAAATTAAGGAGCATCAAGATATCTTTTGGCACCAAGTTGTTGGGTAGAATGTATCATGGTATTATTAAAAGAATAAAAGTGAATATGTCTTCCTATGCTACAATGTTGGGTAAAATATAACCAAGGTCGTTGAGTTTGTTGAAATAGTTCCAAAGAAGTAATCAAAATCAAATTGGTGAAGAAGATTTGAGAAGTTTGAGCAAATAGATCACAAAGAGGCAATTTGTAAGAGTAAAATTTGTTGGTGTAGGTTATTATTTCCTAGTGGGTTAATTTATTTTCCCTTGGTCCTAGGTTTTTCTTGCACTTTATTAAAATTTCTTAGGATAATAAAGAGTTTATTACTAGGAGATAAGTGTGTGGTGTCCCCTTCCTTAAAGGGTGGAACCACTTTCCACTTTTGGTGGTCCATCTCCACTTTTTGTGGTTGTTTCCTATTGGTTGGATTTGCCACCTACATCCTCTCCTAAGTTTTATATACTAGCTTGTATTTGCATACACTTGCATCTTTTGGCCTACACCTTTGTAGTGTATCTCTTCAGCTTGGAAGCTCTTAATGCAATTCTATCACATCAACATTGCATAATCTCTCAAAGTCCTAGTTTGCATTCTTATGTTTTTCTAGTTTATGTAACTTTGGTTTTCTCTTAAAAAGTTCCTTGGATTATTCTATCCATTTCAGATTTCTAACATGGTATCAAAGCTTTTTTTTTGAGAAATCTAAGTTCATAGATTCCTAATTGAGAGATTGAGTTTTCATGTAAAGATCTTGTAAATTCGTGTATGCTCTTCTCTTGCGTTTTAAATGATCTGGAAAATCAGAAAGGATTTGCAAAGATCTAATAACCTCTTCACATTGCATATGTGTTTTGTGATATCCGGGTGATTGCAACATTTTTGGTTATACTAGCAGCATTTTTTACTATTCCAATGCATCCAGAAGGCTCAAGAAAGTCAGATTTATCTTTTGTTTTATCCAAATTGGAGACCATTTGACATAGTTGCAAATGGGGGTTTAAAGCTCAGATTTGACAAACAACTTTTATTGAAGCATTTTCGGCCCAAATGGACCCTAATATTGTGTTTAGAAAGCCCAAAAATCCCTATTCTCATATAAAATTTGTCTATTGTAGATGTATTTTATTTTTGGTAGATTTTTCTTTTGTTGGGAGGGCCATCACTACAAGCTAAATTTTGCCATTTAAAAAAAAAATCATAAATTTTCGCCACGGTGTGTTTTATGCAAACAAGATATCGTCAAAAAGCTGGAGACAAACACTTTCCATCCACAAAGGTATTGAAATGAAAAATTTCCATTTTCTACCAAATATTTCAAGTTGAAGTTGTTTAGAGCAAATTTCTTCAAAAGGCCATAACTTTTGCCCCTGTGCTCCATTTTTCGGGAACAAGTAAGCGTTGGAAAGGTCTTGGAGAGCACTACACATCCATAAGGCTAAATTTTTTAGATTCTTTCTTATGTTCATTTTGTATCATAATTTGTAGTTTTGGCTATTTTGAGCCTATTGAGCATTGTATCTTGGAAAAGGCTTTGTAAACACACTAAAATATAAAGTGACAACCTTATAATATTTGGGGGGGTGATCTTTGATACTAGTGAAAAGGGTGGGAGTGTATTGGTGTTCTTTTTTTTTGTTCTTTTTTAATCATTTGAGGATTGTATCATAGGTTTTTCTACTCATCCTTCTGTGATAATTTTGGATAAGGCTAATTATGAGTCTTGGAAAAAAGGCATTATAACTCATCTTAGATAGCTAAAAAAATTTCCTTACCTTTATGTGCTCATGCTTGAACCAGACACACTTGGAAGGAAATCAATATTGGGTAATAGAGTTGATCATGTATTAGGAATCATTGGTTGTTATGTTGATTATGACACTCTGTTGGCTATAGTAGACATTGAATGTCCCCACACACTTTGGACCAAGATCTGGGAGATGTTTGGAGACCCTCATGTTTCTCCATTCCTAGATGATCCCACTACAAATTTCCTCATTCCACATGATGATGCAAATAATATACCCTTTGATGTTGCTACTTTAGAGGAGCTTAAGTATTATGCACGTATTGAACATTCAAATGACACCAATAATTCTCTTTCTTATCATCCTCATGTTGATATTACATCAACATCACCTATTGCATATTTAGATTCCAGAGATGCTTCTTTGAGAGCCTCCAGTGATACATTGTAGCAAGATCAGTTATGTCTTCTATAGTCAATCCATTGGGACCAATTTTTGCCAAATATATCATGTTTGTTTGTAGAGTTTCTCATTTTAGATCTAGATGACAATATTGAGGACATTTGTCTTCTCTTTGAGGAACACTCTTTTGTCCTTCCATCTATTGCTAATTCAGAGTCCAAAGTTGCTTCTTTGAAAGCTTTCAATGACTTATTGCAGTAGGATATATATAGTCTCCCTGATTCATCTTGGGATGATCTCTTGAGAGATATTTCAGACTTGTTTATGGAGACACATATTGTAGATTTGGGAGACACTATTGAGTGTATTCATGCTCTCTTTGATGAAGATGATTCTTCTTCAGTTATTATGAGGGAACACTTTGACCCTCTTGTTCATTCTCTACATGATTATTTCTTACAATTTGATATGAGTGTGGATACTTTGGATCGACATTTGGAGAAGACATTTTCAGAGGAGATACTTGAGTCTTTGACTTATGCTCTACATCAGTCTCTAGGAGATTCTAATTTGTCATCTTCAATAGTGTGGCCTATAACACCTAACTTGATTGTGGTCTCTTTCAGCATCGACATGGAGATACTTGAGCCAACTTCAGAGACTTTGTACATCTTGCACTTTCTTCCTATATATTCCTTTTAGGACTTGGGAGATAGATTGCATACACCTTTGGTTGTGTTTCTTCCTAAGGGGAGGAATGTTGTTCAATGATTGTGGACCATCTTCTTCATCTAGTTTTGATCATCCACCATTAGATCTCTTTGGAGGCTACTTAGTCCTTCTTTTCTTCTCTCTATTCTAGGGGGTGTTCTCTCTCTATTTGTGGGGGAGGGCTTCTTCTTCCTTGGGGGGAATTAGATATGTACATGAGTACCTAACATGGTCTCATTTTTCGAGACCCATCATCTTTTCCATCCTCCTAATTTGTGCTTAAGGGGGGGTCTTGGTGTAGGTTATTATTTCCTGGTGGGTTAATTTATTTTCCCTTAGTCCTAGGATTTTCCTACACTTCATAAAGCTTTCTTAGGATAATAAAGTGAGTTTATTACTAGGAGATAAGTGTGTGGTGTCCCCTTCCTTAAAGGGTGGGACCAATTTCCACTTTTGGTGGCATCCTCCACTTTTGGTGGTATATCTCCATTTTTTGTGGTTGATTCCTATTGGTTGGATTTGATACCTACATCCTCTCCTAAGTTCTATATAAACCCACTACCTAGCTTGTATTTGCATACTCTTGCATCTTTTGGCATGCATCTTTGCGGTGTATCTTTTTAGCTTGGAAGCTCTTAATGCAATTTTGTCACATTGACATTGCATAATCTCTCGAAGTCCTAGTTTCCATTCTTATGTTTTTCCAATTTATGTAACTTTGGTTTTCTCTTAAAAAGTTTCTTGGGTTATTCAATCTATTTCAGATTTCTAACAAAATCAAGAAATTGACCATATATAGATAGAAGCATGTTGTTAGTGAGGAATTTTTTTAGTGGTGTATGAATGGAATTATAAGTTTGATTGAAACATACTTTGTATGAGAAATGGGTGGATAGGTTGATTTTTTGTGAGGAAATAAGTTAGAAGTTAGAAGATAAATATAAGGAAAGCGACATTGAACTAAAAAAATCTTTGAAGAGTAATTTGTGTCAAATGTGAGTGGATTGAGCTCATGAAATCTTGAGGCAATATGTAAGTAAGTATTTATGATTATTGTTGTTCTAAAGACAAGGAAAATGAATATAAGACCTAAATCTAGGGATAGAAGTTTAGAAAGAGCCCTATAAAGGAAATGGGAAAATATATTATTGATAGTGAATAATATAGTGTATAGAAAACATATATCAAAAAGGAGTAAAGAAGGAATAGTAGATATAGATATAAGAAAATAATAAAGAAAGAAGGAGAAATCTTAGATTGAATGGAGCTGATGTTGCAAATCAAGGATCGACATTGTATGGTTGTGCAAAGAGAGTTGGAAAATGTGTAGGAAGAGAACCAACATCTAGAAGAGTAAAAGGCAAGTTTCCCTATAAACATAAATGATTTTTTTATTTTTAATTTTAATTTTTGATAACCCAGGGTGTCTCCACGACCTAGCCCCACGTCCCTGTCGATGGACTGGTGGGTGAGTTGGGGTGAGACTAGTCCCTGGGGATGCGCACAACCGCTCGCAAGCCACAACATTGGGTGAGCCCAGGCCTCCAAGTTGAACCCAAGACCTTGGGGAGCAAACCCAAGACTCAAGCCAACTCAGTTACCCGTGCAGGCTTAACAATAAATGATTATTTAAGAAAATGCAAAGAAAAAATTAAGTCAAGAATATTAATAATGCAATTAAAGTAGATGAAATTTTTGATATATGTTAAAGAAAGTTCAAGCTATATTAGAAAATGTTGAAAGCGGTGAAAGAAGAAGTCCTACATTTAATTTTGATAAAAGTAAAGGAAATAAATAAATGAGGGAAAGTATAAATTTGCATGATCAAGGAGGAGAATTTAGATGATAATTTTCAAGATATTTTCATAAATAGAATGATAATGTCAAAAGAAGACTTGAATGGTATGATAAAATAAAAAGTGATTACTATGAAATAATAAAAGATAGAATTGATGTGAAGAATATAGTGTATAAATTAAAAATAAAATATAACAGATATATGCAAGGAGTGGAGAATGAATATTAGATGTAGATTAGCAAAAAAAAAAAAGGAAGGAGAAACTTTAGAGTAAATGGATCTAATATTAAGGATTTGTAATGCATAGTAGCCTAGAGAGATAGTGCATATAATTTAAGAGAACCCACATATGGAAGATTAGAAAATTTTTTGCAAGAAAATGGTTATTTAAGATGCAAAGAAAAAAATAATTTAAGGTAATGTTAAGAATATTGATATTGCAAATAAAGTAGATGAAATGCTTGATTTGATAAAGAAGGTTCAAGCTAGATTAGCAAATTTTGAAAGGGATGAAAGATAGCACATATAAAAGGATAAATTTAATAAAGTCAAGAATCAAGAAGATTGTGAGAGTGGAAGATTATAGAAGACATACAAGTCATGGCTATGAATATTGGCAATAATAGCAATACCATAGATGGTGACAACAACAATGTTGAATGAGAGATAGTTACATTTACAACAAAGATGTTGAATTAGAGATAGTTGTCTTTATAAAAAAATGTGTTGTATTGGAGATATTTGAACTTATAGCAAAGGCATTGATTGGAGATATTTGAAGAGGAATACATTTCAAGAGAGAAATGGACTAGAGAAATGGACTATGGAAAGTACAAGGGATTTTAAATTTGTGTGAATTCCCAAGATGTGGAAGTGAAAATTTTAGATCTGAAACACATAGAATAATTGTTTAGAGAAGGTCATGAAGATGAATAATTGTAAGGGTATTGAGAATACTAAGTGTGGAGATAAGATTCTTAATATGTTGACAAATATTAGATTAGGTATTGGACAAAGTCATGAAATTTTGAAAAAAATTGTTGAAGATGGAAAGGTAGTGAGGAGACAATCCATATTAGAGTGAATTATTGGGAAAGAACCAATGTATAAGGATAATATGGCAAGAAAGAGAAAAATATAAAATTTACAAGTGAAAGGGGTGTAGTAGATGTATTTTTACAAGGTTGTTATGTAGGAGGAAAAACATAGTTGTTGGATGTAAATAAATTGAATGGTAGGTGAATTTAAATGATATAAAAGATGATAATGAATTTGAAGAACTAGGTAGATAGATAAAACACATTTTAAAGTTGAAAAAAATAATTTTGAGTTAGGAGATCTAGGTAGATAGTTAAATGTAAGTTTGTAGTAAGGCAATTGAATGAATACAAATTGCATTGTGATTTGGAAGAATTGTGAATTTGTATGTATGATGATTGTAAAAATGAAAAGAAAATTGGAGTCAAAATTGATAGTGCAAGATGAACTTAGTAATATTGAAAGATGGAATGGTGACATGGTAAAGGATAGGTGTGAGCATAGAGTGGTAATAGAAGATTATTATGTGAGGGATAGTCAAATGAAAATTTATATGTACTTAAGCATGATATTATTACAAGTAGTAAAATAAATAAATCAATTTTTTTGGAAAGGGAAGTGAAAGAAATTTGAATAATAGATTTTAGCAAAGCTTAGGCAAGTAGGTGAGTATAGATAAGAAATTTTAGAAGATTAATGGACAAGTGGAAAAAATATTATTGAGTGGGATGTGATGGTAAGTGAATTGAAGAATGAATTCATGGTTGTAGATTATCAATTGGATTGATAAGAGAATTGTAGAGTGCGAAGCAAGAAGACTTATTTGTTAATTTGTATGTGAAATAATTTAATTAGTTGGTTATTACAGTTAGTTGTTGTGAATAAAACAAATAAGCACATTATATAATGGATGGTCTAGTGGTTATTAAGGAGAGTTGAGTGTAATGGATGTTCAGATAGTGGGGGGAATATATTAGATTTTCCTAAAGAAAAAAGAAAAGTTGAACATATACCACAAAGTAAGCAAAATGAACCAAGAGGAAGAAGTGATAAATTTCAAGTAATAAAAAAATACAAGAAAGTTATGATAGAAGACAAAGTCAAGTGAATAAACAAGTGGATGTAAGTAATAGTTTAGAAGTAAGTATAAAATATGTGAGGATAGAAAGGATATAAAATATTGGAATACTTATAATGAGGGTGAATCGAGAAGAGGTAAAATAATTATAAATTATAATAAGGATAATAGCTAAAGGATGGAAGGAAATGTAGAAGCCACAAGAGAAGGAAAAATGTCCAATGGCTTTATACTGAAATTATGTTATGAAAATGTGCACTGTAATAGTAGGATAAAAAAATAGGAGTTGTAACATAAAATGCCAAGAGAAGTTGTAGTAAAAGTTAAATTCTAAAGAGAATGGGAATGTAGTGCTACCACAAAAGATAAAGAGAGAAAAATAGAGAGATGTTGATTGTAGAGGAAGAAAAATATTAAGGAAATATGGAAGTTAGAAATGTTAGATAAAAAATCGATGGTTAAGCAAATAAATATGAATGCATGTGGAATGAATTGAATTTAAGCAAAAGTTGACAATGTTGCAGATTAGGAGTTGATATTGAATTAAAAATTGAAAGAAGATAAGGATGATGAGTTGAAATTGTTTTAAATAGCACAATACAATTTGAAGGTAAGGAAGAACAACACAAAGTAAAGATATTGTTTGAAGAGATTTGGTTAGAGGAATTAGTGGAAGGTAAATAAAATATATTGGTAATTTAGGCTTTGTATACAACATTTTCTGATGAATTTAGAATAGTTGTCAATTATAAAAAATTGTGTACATATTGATTGAAAAGAAATGTCATATGAAAACTAATAAGGAACTTGATATTTGGAAGAATTGAATGACTTGAATGTAAATGTAGATATGGTTGAAGGTGTCAATGAAAGAATTATTTTGGAAGTAAAAAAGAGTATAGGAGAGAGGGTAATTGGTGGATGATGTTTGTTTCAAATTTTTAGTTTCAGATGTGACAAAGGTGAAAAGGAGATTGGTGATTTATTTCAAGAGGCCTATTCACATGTTAAGGGTATGTTACATGGTTAGGTCACTAACCTACATAATGGTTTATTCATTCATCCCTTATCTGTAAACATTAAGCACACAAATCATTTTCTTGGAGTGCATAATGCACAAACATCCAACTCAAAGGAAAATCTTGTATTAACCACATATATGTATTTTTATGTTTGTTAGATTCTTTTGAAGATGTTTTACATGCGTTTCTATCATTTAAAATGATTATAGTTACATTTTCCTACACCCAAATTCAATTTAATAAATTTGTGCAAATAAAGAGAAATGGAGTTGTGTGGTACTAATTATCTATCCAATCACTATAATAGTTTAAACCTTACATTTTATGAGTAGCATGAACATGTCCATGTGTCTATATTTGTATTTAATGTTTATACTATATAAAGGTACTTTAATAGATTGTGCACCAAAATATTTAAATATTTTGTTAAACAAGATTACCTATATGTAATTCTTGGTCTTAATGAAGTTCATGTGATGAGTCATTAATTTTTGAGATTAGTATCTCAATGTACATCCAAATATGGTTATTCTATGAATTTCCAGGAGGTGCACTTAATTCCAAAGTAAATTCTATGTTGAAATCATTTAAGAAGAGGCCAATGATCCTTATCACAAGTGCCTAGGTTGATGTACTACATATTTTCTTGACACCATCTTATAACATATTTATCTTCTTTGTAAAAGGTGGTAAAATCAATTATTGACTGGACTTGAAGAATTATATAGAACATTAGTTGAAAGAGAGATATTTTAGTTATCTATGATGTGAAAGTATTGTTTTTTGACATTGATTTTTTGGTTAAATAGTTTTTTATTAGACCTCCTTACTTTGTTGCACCACTCTTTGGGTCATTGTAAAATCTAATTTTTTGTTCTACAACAAACATATATTTTTAATTTTTACAAGAGTAAAGGTAGGGTTCTTGAAAGAGCCTTAACCTTTTTTACAAAGTAAGAGAAATAGATTAATGAAGCCCAAACCACATCAAGAAATGAAAAGGACGAAACAACAAAAAGACTAAAACATCAGTAGACAATTAGCATCACAACCCAAGGAGCCAAAACAATAGATATAACACAACAACCAAAGGATTATAACATTCTAAGGAATGCTAAACAACCCCTTTTGATTGAGCTTCAAAGTTAATTTTCTTCATAGTTGGATTTCCAGTTTTAAAATCCTCACTTGAATCAAAGAGGAGCAAAGGACAAGGCTTCTCATCCAAAGCCCTCAACCGTTTTTTAGTTGAACTTCGTATAAAATTTAGAGAATTGAAAGCAACTTAGATCTCCTCGAAACCCCTTCTTTCCTTGCAAATCTCCTTTGGTAACTCTCTTGATGGGGTCCTACTTTCCTTTATAACTAGGGGTTGTGGGGATTCATGGGCTTTTTTTCCCTCCAAACTGAATGCAAGCTTCTACTGCTTGAGCACCCCATTGTTGCATAACCAATTTGTAGGCAATTATGACAAACCACCAATGAATCCTTGAAGACAATACAAAACCCTTATTTGTATTTGATGCTTATGGCAATTATGACAAACGGCCAATGAAGCAAAAGGAGGCCACAGAACCCTTGACTGCATTCACCTAAGATTTCACCGCCCTTCATCCCCAAGAGCAGTAGCCTTAGGAACCAGACCATCGCCGATAACGGCCAAGCCCTGAGCGGTAGAACTGGCAACAGACAACAAAGGAGCCATGACAGGGCATGGAATTTTTAAAACCCCTGAGCACACAGAGCAGGGACACCACCCACACTATTCAAGTGAGAGCAGGGAATCAGGAAAAAAGGGATAAACAAGTCACACGAAACAACAGCTTGTGAGAGACCAGTGCTCTGCAGTAAGCTTGGGCCCCTTAGGAGAGTCTAGAACCTCAGTCACAGCCAAAAGGAACCCACGGATAAGCCCCTGTGTGGAAATGCCACCCTTTGGAATGATAACACCCACAACAGAATCTGCCACGGAAGGAACTTTGGATGCAGAAGAAACAACAAACCACCCCACCAAAGAATGTTTTGGTCCCACAAAGAGCACAGCTGAGGCCTAGTGGCAGGCCTCAAGCTGCATATCCACAAGCCTCCTTTCCTTATCTTTGTCCTATGAGCCGCTCTATTTTGTCTTCTATCTCCCTCGCTACCAAAACCATCTGCGTCATCATCTTCACCGTCATCGTCTAAGCAGTACTTACTCTACATATTTCAAAACACCTCCTCCTGATATTTATTTAGCACCGATGCCATGTTTAAAGTTTATTCTTGTGTAAAATCTTTAAAATTTCAATTTTCTCATCTTAACAATATCAGATATTTCTGTAATTCTCTATCATTCTCTATCATTCTGATGATGCACGGCAAAATGTGATTGAAAATATTGATGAAAAATCTCATACAGTTCGATCCAAAAACAACAGTGATCAATTTCACCTCTTTCAACTTTATGTACTACACTATTGTATATGCTTAAAATTTGGGGTGGGTACAAAAACATCAGACAATGAGGAAGAAGTTTATCATAGTCTGGATGAGGGTTCATCATTGTTTTTATTCTAGAACTATCCAGTCAATGAAAAGTACACCATTCTATGCATCCTTTTAATTTCAATGCATTTCAGTAGAAGATTATTTTGGGTGTCTTCCTTGTTGGACGGGCAGTGGTAAAAGACCTAGAAAACATTTTATTACTGAAGACCTTGAACATGTAAAGCCGAAGATCAAAATGACCTGGCCAAAAGGGTTAGGAGGATACTAGGCAAAAATCATATGTAGCTGCAAAGAGAATTTTTGCTAGCTGAGTGAGGAGATTTTTGTTTGGGATGGTTTTGTGATGCAGATCTTCAAGGGGTGGTCTTTAATTATAAAGGCAACCAATTCAGGTAGTCTTATATAATTCTAAAATATAAAATAATCAACAAATACAACGAAAATCTAATCATAATATTCTTATTTAACAAGAATAATAGATTAATAGATTAATCTAATTTCTGAAAATTAGAGTTGCAAATTTAAACATCATCAAACTTGACAAATATTATGACTACACCCTTTTAATAAGGGTAGACTGTTCATGTATACTTAAGGGTAGACCGTTTATATATACTTTACATAAAACCATTCATTGGAGTAACAATGAATTATCTTTAGTATCTACACTATAGATCTATAAATTCTCCCTTTCAAAAGAACTTACATACTTTTTTAATTCTATGAAGTGCTAATCTAATCAATTTGTTTAAATGAGAGCGTTCTCAAAGCCCATTTTTTTCTTTTGTTATTTTCCAATGCGACCTCCATCTCTTCCAATCTTGACCTTTTGCCTTCTTCTTTTTTTCAAATTTGAAAATCTCTCCCAAAAAGAAAAGATACAATTACCTCCAACATTCTCTTTTTTTGTGCTCTTTCTCTCTTTTTATGGAAGGTGCTCTTATCCATAATTGTTGGTATTGTCTTTGGATTCAAAAAAAATTGTGAGTGCCTTTTAAAATTGGGAAAGTCAAGATAAATTTTTGAAGACAAATTCATAAACTTATTAGCATTTATTTATTCATTGTTTATGAAGATTTCAATCAATCAAGGATGCTCCTACATCAAACACCCTAAGTAGGAGAAAGCATGATCTCTAACTTATGAAACTCAAGTGAGTTGTTCCTCTAAGGACCAACCATGATGAATAATTTCATAGGGACTCATCCAAGTAACCTCCTTGGGAGGTTTAGCCTTCCACTTTGTAATGGCCCCTTTTTCTGCATGATCATGTTTGATGGTGGTTAGCCTATTTCTTGGACTCTCGTAGGCTAACAGGTTGGGTTAGAGGGTCAGTGGCATTATTTAATGAGTTTTGTCGTTCTTAGTTCAGAGCCCAGTGATTGGTTCACAGCATGCGTTAGCAGTGCAGGAGTTGACAGCTTCTGACGGCACAAGATTTTATGGTGTTTTGAGTGAGTTATGGGTTTTTAAGTGATTTAAATATTAATTGATTAATATTTAATTATAAAGTCAAATTGACTTTATACTTTTTAAATCACTTAAATATTCTCTAAAAGTGATTTAATATTTTAATCACTTAAATTGATTAAGTGCGCCCAAGTATTTAAGTCAAATACTATTGAAATGACTTAAATATAATTTAAAAGATTTAATTATTAAAAGTGGTGTATCTTTCTTGGAATTCATGCCTTTTTGCGTAAAAGGGCATTTCTGGCAATGAGAAACTCACCTTTTGACAATTTCGACTTTGCCTTGTGCTATTTCCTGTGCATTCTCCTGTGATCAGGGTTTGGACAATTTTTCCATTGAAGAATGATAACTCTTCAGTGTTGAGCACTTTTGAGGCTGTGAGAGATCAATTGAATTTGTGCAGTTTGTGAGAGCTTCATACAGAGGTTCTACTGGGCTTGAGCTGTGTTTCCTATTGGATTTCTTTATTAGTTTCAGAGGGTTTTGGGAGATGGCGCCTTCATTTCATCTGGCAGACATCATACTTCTTGGCCGCACCTTCTAAGTGAGAATTCAGGTGGTTTGCAGTGAAGTGTGTGGCTCTTGTGCAAGGGCGTTTGGGCATTTCTTGGAGAAACGCCTTCTTTTCTGAGGGTCTCTCTTCTTCATTTTAGGCGTTTGGCTTGTACTCTTCATCTGCCACCGTTTACAGGCTGGATTTTGCATTTTGTAGCGTTCTACACTAGATTTGGTCAGTTTTTCACCATCTTGGCTGGCAAACTGGACTACTTTCTTAAATAAATAATCTGGACACTTTCGGGTATGTTTATGAGTTCTAAATCCATTTTTGAGCATATTTATTATCTTCTGTATTGTCAATTCGCTTGAAATAACTCAGATTTACATTTTATATGCATTTATGCTGTGCGCCCCTTCTCTTTTGTCTATCAAACTTTCTCTAAAAAACTAAATAACACTAAAAAGACTTAAGAAATATTGGGGTTTGAGTTGAGAGCCAGTAGGGCTCATCACAGTGGTATCAGAGCACTGATCCTGCTAGCCTGCAGGGTTAGCAGTCTTTATGCAGCCTCACCAGAGTAGGTTTGACAAGTACTACTCACGCAGGGGTCTTGGTTTGCAGAGAAGTACTTTTGAACCTTTTTCAGCATTTCCATTTGACAAACAGGAAACAGAATTGGAATTTGATAACATGGCTGACAGGGAAGCTGAAGGTTCTCATAGAAATCATTTAGATGAAGAGGACAGAGAAGCTAGAGACGTGCTCAAAGGCATGGTTGCAGGCCAAGAACAGGTGGTGACTATTCTTCAGCAGCTCAGCACAAATGTCCAAAATTTGACAATGAATAGAGCTCAGAATCTGGATCGAGATCTTGAAGGCAGTATTCACAGAGAGCCTCAGAGAGTCATAGCTCCAACACGCACCTTTGAGAGAGCTACATGTCCTACTTTTGTCAGAAATGATGCTGATGAAGAGGAAGAGGTTGAATAGGGTGGTGAAGTGAACTTTGCTAATAACATCATGACTATGTATGATGAATGGGATGCATTGCCTCTGAGAATTAAGGAGCACCTTAACTTCGATCGATTCATGAGCCAGAAGAGAGAGTATAACCGTAATAGGAATGACAGGAGGCCTAAAAACAAGCAAAGTGATCTCAGACAGGATACCAACAAACTAACCTTAGTTCACTATGATGGCAGTGGTAGAGTTACAGCACGTGCCTGGGTGAGTAAGTTGGATACATTCCTGACACTACGTCCTATGCCAGAGGAAGATGCTATACGATTTGCAGCTCTCCACCTTGATGGCGTAGCACATAACTGGTGGATTCATGGCATGGCTACACTGCACCATGATAGGATTACCTCGTACCAGGAGTTTACTGATAGACTGGTAGAGAGGTTTGATAGACGTGATCGTGAGCTATTCTTCAGAGACTTTGCTCAATTGAAGCAGTTGGGTAGCTTGGAGTCTTATATTGGTGAGTTCCAGAAGCTCTCGGTTATGGTTACCGGAATCTCAGAGAGGAGACTTGTCATTCTATTTGTAGAAGGTCTCCATGAGCCAATGAAAGGTTGGATCAAGGCATTCGATCCACCTACCTTGCACGAAGCTATGAGAAAGGCTCGTAGCATGGAACTTACAGCTTCACGTGGTAAGTTCACTTCAAATGTAGAAGCATCTTCATCCTATAGTGATAGCAAATCAGAACCTAAGGAATCAGAAAAGGTTGATGAAAAGGGGAAGTTTGCAGCTCCTTTGGACCGAGAGACAATCAATGATTTGCGTAGGAGGAAGCTATGTTTCTATTGCAAAGCTCCTTATGACCAAAACCACAATTGTCCTCTTAAGCCTAAGGGTACAAATAGACAAATGGAGTGGTTTTATGAGGGTGATGACATTGCTGATTTAACGGACCAGCAAGCTGGTTTTAAGGATGGGAGTATGCGATCTATCATTCTCGTCAATGCAAAAGGTGAGAAGATAGAATAGGAGATTCTAGAACAGGAGGAGCATGAGATGATTCAGGAGGATTATCATTTTGCTTCTAGTTCCATGGGATCAGAGGTGTTTGATTGGGATCAGTACAGTTATGAGGCTCAGTTAGTACACAATCCTCTTTATGAGGCGGATGCTACATCTTCTTGTGATAATCCACTCTTTGAGATGGATACTGATTCTACTCTTGACCTTGATTTAGGGGTGAGCTTTGATCATAGTATCAGAGTTTCTGTCAGTGCATCGAGATTTCAGACAAAGCTCGTTGAGGAGATTCCCAGTGTGTACATGGTCAGGAGTCTACACAGTTTCACTTTCAGTCATCATGTACATGACCTATTTCGGATGCACAATTTTGGAATGCACGTGTTAGACATGTTGGATGATAGCATATCTCATGCAGTTTTAGGGAGCAGGTGTTGTCAGCAGTTTGACTTGCTTTCTTACATTGAGTTCCTCTCTCCTGTGACAGATTGACAGGGTACATCATGATGATCCAGTTGATCAGATTTGGGAGTTACAGGAGACAGTTGATGACAGTAGGGACATTTCACGGCACTATCCTTGGGATCCTGGTGGAGTGGTTGGTTCTTTGCTATTCAGATTGCTTGCGGACAAGCAATTTCTGGGAGGGCGGACTGTAATGTCCCCTTTTTCTGCATGATCATGTTTGATGGTGGTTAGCCTATTTCTTGGACTCTCGTAGGCTAACAGGTTGGGTTAGAGGGTCAGTGGCATTATTTGATGAGTTTTGTCATTCTCAGTTCAGAGCCCAGTGATTGGTTCACAGTAGGCGTTAGCAGTGGAGGAGTTGACAGCTTCTTACGACACAGGATTTTATGGTGTTTTGAGTGAGTTATGGGTTTTTAAGTGATTTAAATATTAATTGATTAATATTTAATTATAAAGTCAAATTGACTTTATACTTTTTAAATCACTTAAATATTCTCTAAAAGTGATTTAATATTTTAATCACTTAAATTGATTAAGTGCGCCCAAGTATTTAAGTCAAATACTATTGAAATGACTTAAATATAATTTAAAAGATTTAATTATTAAAAGTGGCGTATCTTTCTTGGAATTCGTGCCTTTTTGCATAAAAGGGCATTTCTGGCAATGAGAAACTCACCTTTTGACAATTTCGACTTTGCCTTGTGCTATTTCTTGTGCATTCTCCTATGATCAGGGTTTGGACAATTTTTCCATTGAAGAACGATAACTCTTCAGTGTTGAGCACTTTTGAGGCTGTGAGAGATCAGCTGAATTTGTGTAGTTTGTGAGAGCTTCATACAGAGGTTCTACTGGGCTTGAGCTGTGTTTCCTATTGGATTTCTTTACCAGTTTCAGAGTGTTTTGGGAGATGGCGCCTTCATTTCATCTGGCAGACATCATACTTCTTGGCCGTACCTTCTAAGTGAGAATTCAGGTGGTTTGCTGTGAAGTGCGTGGCTCTTGTGCAAGGGCGTTTGGGCATTTCTTGGAGAAACACCTTCTTTTCTGAGGGTTTCTCTTCTTCATTTTAGGCGTTTGGCTTGTACTCTTCATCTGCCACCGTTTACAGTCTGGATTTTGCATTCTATAGCGTTCTACACCAGATTTGGTCAGTTTTTCACCATCTTGGCTGGCAAACTGGACTACTTTCTTAAATAAATAATCTGGACACTTCCAGGTATGTTTATGAGTTCTAAATCCATTGTTGAGCATATTTATTATCTTCTGTATTGTCAATTCGCTTGAAATAACTCAGATTTACATTTTATATGCATTTATGTTGTGCGCCCCTTCTCTTTTGTCTATCAAACTTTCTCTAAAAAACTAAATAACACTAAAAAGACTTAAGAAATATTGGGGTTTGAGTTGAGAGCCAGCAGGGCTCATCACACACTTCACTAGATACTCCCAGTACTATTTACCTCATGTTTGTTTGACAAGAGGTGATAATTGATTCAAAAAAAATTCTTTCCTTTTCAAGCAGTTGTTACCTCCAATCAAGAAGTTGCATATATGTGCCATTATTGTCCTTCCCTTTTTTGGCTCTCATGATAAAGATAGAGGTCTACCATATTGAAGATAGGTGAAATGTCCACTCCATCTAACAATTCTATTTCATGTATAATTAATGGACAATCACTTTAGCACCTTACATGGCCCAATATTTTTGCACTTAAGTATATTATAGGTCCCTTTTGGAAGCCTCGCTTTGCTTAAATGAGCAAGGGCCAAGTCACCAAATTAAAAATTTACTATCCCCCACTTCAAATATACATGTTGCTTATATTTGGTAGTGCTTTGCTCGAGACTTGGTCATATAATTCTATTATGTATTTGGAAAAATCTTCTCCTTCAACACTAAGTTTTTTCACATTTTCTATGTCCCACAACTTGGTTACACCTCTTGGAGTGTGCCCATAGACAATTTTAAAGGGTGTCTTTCTAGTGCTCCAATTAACTAACTTGTTATAGGCAAATTCAACTTGTGCTACGACTAAATCTTAACTCCCTAGCTTGTCTCCTACAAGAAATCTCAATAATTTTTTTAGGCTTCTATTTAGCACTTCCATTTGGTCATTGTACTATGAATGATAGGCTAAACTAAATTACATCTATGTGTTCAATTTCTTCCCCAGGGTCCTCTAAAAACAACCAAATTTAGTTTCTCTATCTAATACTATGCTCCTTGGCAACCCATGCGATCAAACTACTTTCCTACAAATCAAATTTTATATATTTGTAGCATCATTAGTTCTCTTTCATGAATTTAATTATCCATTTTCAAGAATCTATCAACAATTACAAAAATTGAGTCATTCCCCTTTTAAGTCCTCAAAAGGGCTAAGACAAAATCTATACTTATATGCTCCCATGGTCTCTTTGGAATAGATAATGGCATATACAAACCACTATTTTGGCTATTCCCTTTTACAAGCTAGCATATTTTACAACAATCTATATAGTTTTTACATCTACTATTATTTTGGGCCAATAATTCCTTTCATTAAGCTATGCAAAAGTCTTGTTGTCCACTTTTTTTTCAAGTTCCTTCAAAGGGCCCAACATGGACTTCCTTCCATTCTTCTCAAGAGTGTGTGTGTTGGCTATGGATTGGTATGCCTAAGGATTTATAATGCCAATCTTGGTTCCTTATAATGCCTTTTGTATTTCTACCTCTATTAAATCTCCCTCTACCTCTTGTTGTACTTTGTTGTTTTCTACACAACTTCTCCTTGACCTTTATGGCATATTGGTATGCCTCATCCATGGTACTCACTTAGATGAAAGTTAATTCATCCTGGAGCTCAAATCTTAGTCCATTGAGATATCTAGCAATTGTTGTCTCTTCTCCTTCTTTTACATCTGTTATGATTTATAGCTTGAATTAATCTCAATGGGGTCTTCAACCCTAATTGGAGCTCCTTGTGTCTCTAATTTATCTTCAAACTCGTCATGTGGGAGTCTAGCCTCCAAAGCCTCTAATCTCCTCAACAATTCTTCATTCAGGTCCTCTCCTTGGCCCTCTTCTATGTCTCCTAGTCCCAAAAAAAGTAAATCCCTTGGTAGCCATTTTTCTTTCACTACTTGTTCTCTACACATCTATGCAAAATGGAGAGTTAACTCCTCCTCTCTTCAACTTCTTAGAGTTGAAAACTTGGCTCTGATGCAAACCTTGGGGGGTGACCCAGCTGAAAAGTTAACCAACCCAAGGAGCCTTGTACAAATATGCAATCCTACAACTTAAAATAATCAATAAAGACAAACAAAACCCAGTCATAACACTATTATCCACAAAATAACAATAGATTAATCTAATTAGACTAACATAAAGTACTTTAAACATCATCAACCTTCACAAGCACTACAATTAGACCGTTTTAATAAGAGTAGATTGTTTGTGTATAGTGCATATAAAACAATCAAATAGAACAATATTAAATTATATTTAATATCTACTTTACAAATCCATAAATCCGCCTTCCCAAAAAATAACTTACATTTGTTTTTTCTTCGGAAAATACTAATCTAATCAATCAGAAAAAAGAGTATTCTCGGCTCCCCTATTTTTTTCTTTCTTTATTTTCCTATGCACCATCCATCGCTTCTATTCCTGCCCTTTATCTTTCCTCCAAAATTGAAAATCTCTCCCAAAAAGAAAAGATACGATTACTTCCAAGATTCCTTTTTTTTCGGCGCTCTTTCTCTGCTTTAATGGAAGGTGGTTTTATCCATAATTTTGGTAATATCTTTGGATTAGAAAAAGAAAAAAACTGGCTGCCTCCTAGAATCATGGATGAAAAGATAGAAAATTCTATTCAATTTTTTTAATGTAAAATATCCAATCAACCAAGGATGCTCCATAAAATTAGAGCCATAATTGTGCTAGCACAGAATGACTACAGGAAAACAGTACTCAAGCCATTTTAGAAGAAACAATGGCTGCAAATGAAGTTAAAAATTTAAACTGGCAGCTATTTTCATTAAACTGTGTACTTAATTATTACAAAAGTCTATAATGGAGGAGGAAATTATAAATTCTTCTACTTTCATAAAGACAGATGAACTGAGCTTTGGCACTTGACACTGCTGAGAGGATTGCAAAATTCTTTAAAAAAATCATTGCTATAATACTTTCTGGTGCCACTTATGACAATGAATGGCCATGGTTTTACAGTTCATTGTTAAAAAGCTCAGACTTGGTAGCATTTTCTTCTTAGAAAGTTCTGGTGCCACTTATAACAATTAATGGCCATGGTTTTACAGTTCATTGTTAAAAAGCTCAGGCTTGTAAACATTTTCTTCTTAGAAAGTGAAGCACAATCTAGGTATTCAATGCAAGTTTATAAGATAATCTAGGATATTCGTTTTCAAACAGCAGATAAACAACATCCGAATACCTGAATATTAACTTTTTATGTTTCTCAAACAATGATTTGATTGCAGAGCTCTGAAATGTATCTGAAGGACCACTTAGCTTGTATGTTGAGAGTTGCTCATCTGAAGGTTAATGGGTATGAATAAAGCTCAATTTTGCATGCCTGCAAAGTAATGAATACTAGGCAAAAGGCCCACTTGCTCTTAAATCGGATGACGAATCCCATTAGTTGAAAACAGACAACACAGAAAAGAGTTGAAGACAGACTAAAGCAGAAAGGCACATGTACAGAGAATAAAAAAAATAGGTTGTTTCAGTAGTTGTGTATATAAGTATTATTTAAATATATTATTGATTTATTTTTTTATTATAATAATGGTGTTCTGTAAGAAAAACAGTTTATGATATTCTCATATAATATTTATAAAAATTTATATTTTTGTGTATTTATGATTTTATTGAATAATATTTATGTAAGTTATTTTTTTTAATAATATCTTTATTTACAATTAGGAATGATACAAAAATAAATTTAAATAAGATTACATATTAAATCATTACAACTTTTTTAAAATGATTAATAATATAATTTTTTATAGAAATTGAGTTTTAATACTCTCAATCATTATCTCATTAATTTGTACAATAATTATCTTCAAATTCACTGTAGATATGAACTTAGATCGGCTTTCCATTATATTTATAAATTAACTAATATTATTTTACATATATTGTAATATTACCAACATTATTTTGGAATGGTTGTTTGTTACATATGTGATTGGATAGCAAACAACCTTATTTTCATAACAACTACCCGGCCAACGTTGGGTTGTTCATGGTTAACATAATTTGAATACTGATTTCAATTCTCATACTTAGTGGAAACTTTTGCAATAGTTTTTTAAGGATTTGCAATCATGCTTTATATGTAGAAGACGTCCACAGTAGATGTTCATACAAAAAACCTGGAACTGTGGTGCTTAAAATCAAAATTCCTAGTACAACAGATTGGCAGCTATTTTAATCTACATAAAGTCTAAAAGGATGGGAGCTTTACCTGGTGGAGAACCATCTGGGCTGAAATTTCTTATGCTATGCTATGTATGGACAGCTACTTCAATTGATGCCCTGATTTCAGTGTTCAAAACATGCTTTCTATCATGACAATTGAACTAATTTAATGTAAATTCTGGACTGTATATCTAAATTGAGAGCTTGGAGTTATACCCGTGAGGAGAAGCTTTCTATGGTATTGGGCAGTCTCAGTCTATTGAGTACTTTATTTTACCATGTCATTCGCTGGTCAGGTACTTAATACCCATATGCCCTTATCAGTAAGAATCTCTAGACTCTTCATAATTTACATACATATGGGCTTCGTCATAGAATTTCACACCCAGTAACACCTGATTGTAGAGGAAGACAGGAAGCAAGTTTTGGGTCTGCATTTACAGAGGACATGCTGCAATTTATGGGATTACATGCAGTAAATTGACAAAGGAAAACTTTAGAGGTTGAGATGGAAATAGGTGTTTTTCATTTATATAAACTAAAGAATCGCCCCCTTGCAAATTGCAAACTTCAACAGAGTTAAAAACTGTGATCTCAAATAATAAGTTTCCATTCAAGAAACTAGATTTAAATTTTTAATGAATTTTGTCCATTTTACATATAACTAGATTCCAGAAGGGAAAAAGCGAAACATGTCTACTATTTTTTTTAAGTACAATGACAATGTCAAGAAGATGAACAAGGCGTACAAACCCAAATAAGATGAATAAGGCCCCCAGATCCCGATATAGACCCATTAACTCTGGTTCCAAATTTATCAACAGTATTACTACCAAGATGTTTCAGCTGGATCCTCGCTTTTAACTGAACCTTGCAGATGTAAGAGAATAAACCATTTCCATTTTGCCATGAACACAACAGTGCTAATGAAATTTACTAAAAGGCCAAGTGCTCATTGTCACAATACAGACCAAATGGGGTTTAATTAAATTTACAGAAAGTTTAGAGAACAAATTGTCATTATACTACACAAATGGTTAACAGCGTGCTACAAAAGCAAGCTATGAAATCTAAACCTAAATCAGCATGATAAAATGAATGGTTCCATAAAACCCGACCATGGTCGATCTGCAGTTACAGATGCCCTAAACTAACTGAATAAAATGCAGTAATACCAAATATCACATATATTGCGGAATACAAAAGAAATCAGACCCCATGAAGATGTCTCCCTTACATGTTGGGAAAACTAATTAGAAACCCCCATTGAAGCGCGGCTCCTGAGCCTGCATTCTTTTTACCCTTATTTAGATATATTCACAAATTCTCTTCTTCTTTTTTTTTTCAATTTTGACATAATAAATGAAATTGAATCAGAGGGGCATGGGAGTCCCATAAACAAGGAATGGTCTACCAGTGGGGGCAAGGGCTGCCTCATATTTGCCGCTGCAGTCTTGCAGACAGTGCTCTGCATGATGAAATGCTTTCTTGAAAACGCCAAAGCCAAACAGCAGCCCAATCAGAACCACAAGAAAGACAAGGCAGGAACACACCTTGCAGAGAGTGCCACAACACATTTTTGCAGAGCGAAAATCCCCTGTTTTATATTCTTCCCTAACAGAGCCCTAACTCAAATCCCTCAGAGGCCTTACAGATGTGAACTTCTGCTAATGGGTAGGTCTCATTCTTCTGCAACGGTCAGATTGGTAAAAAATCGCATGCAAATCATGCAAGCCGTAAAAGACCTGCAATTAAATGGAAACAACAAGTGGTTCTGCAACCTGACTAGTAAACGTATATTCAATGGAACAGACCCACAAAATAAAAAGTAGCAGCGGGGGTGATATATATAGCTTAAAGAAGAAAGAGTGGAACTAGAGATAAACAAGAGGGAATCACCGCTGGCTTAGGTGTCTAATACTCAACCTTTATATATTAGTTTAAGAGGTAATATCTTGAACGTAAGGATAATTTATTGAGGGAGTTCACAATGATGGGCTCCATTAACATGTTGTTACAGTGAACCCTAGAAGTGGATTTTTGTGGGGTATTGAACAGAGCTTTTGAGGCTGGGTAATGGAGAATCTGAGATTATCTTTGGTTATGTGGATGTTTATTTCTAGATTAGAGGTTTTTTTTAAGATAACCAAAGACCCCATCCTATAATCTATCTTTAGGATCCTATAAACTATCTTTAGCCTGAAAAAGATTAAAATTAATCATTCCATTTCATGTTCTTGAGGGTACTCACCAAAAGTGAAATTGGCGTAACATTGTTGGTTAACACTGATGTTTCAAAGCTGCTAACATGTTTTTCTTTGCGTATAAGAGAATTGTTAACCACCCAGTGGGTGTTCCAAACTGAAAGGCACTACGAAGTATATGACATGTTTGTTAAGACATCAACTGTAACTTGTGAATATATAAAGAAAGTACTCCTCACAGAAGGAGAAGAAGGAACATGTTTTAAAAACTTTAAGTATACAAGGAAAGCTTTTGAATTAATTACTCCAACGTTGAGTGCGAGTACACAGTATTAGGCCCCGTAACGCCTTCCGCCAATAGATGTCACCATCACCCATCATTTCGTGTTGACGTACGGTAAGCAGTCAACTGAATGTCCCGCTTAAAAAAAGGTCCTTGTCTCAGAAAGAACATAACTTCGATAGGATAATCATTTGCATTAGAAGTTCTAGAACGACAGGATAAAGTGGAGAGAGGGGTGCAACCATGATTACACCAGCAAATATGAAGTAGCAAAAGCAATGAAATTTTTAAGAGGGAATGTTTAGATCCTGGCCATTATATGTAAGGTTTTGCTAATTGACTCTGAATAATAATGAACTTTTATTTTTATTTTTTTATTGAAAGAATGCTGAATACAATTAGAAACTGTAGTTTAAAATAGCAATATAATAATGAAATTGTATTCATCGAGTTGAATATGTGACATTGTAAGTCTCAATATTTAAATTTTTTTATTATATTTAGGAGGAGGCCACAGTTGTATGATTGAAAAGATATTCAATAAGGATAATTGGAGAGGTTGATATTAATATGTGTGATTCATCGAAGGAGGTGATCGATGTGTTAGTGTTGTCTTTGGAATGATGGTCTAGATTGTTATTGTAAACACCTAAAAACATATGAATCAATATGATAAGATCAAGGATTACACAATCTTCAAAAGTTAACATGTCATATTAAAACAAAATATGTGGCAATCAATTAATGTCTTCAAGGCCAAATGTTACTTATCAAATCTTTAGGCCCCTTTAGATGTTTGTAGTGGTCCTTATTTGTCTTTCAATGTTTTCCTCAAAACTTGTATTTATGTTGCCTTGACGAATTCATCTCTTCTCTTAAGCAACAATTGTAAATTTTTCATTGTGACTTTGCTTTTATTACCTAGCAAAAGTGATGATTTTATTATGCTCAATTAAACACATAAATTCCTAAATAATATGATTTTTTCTTGTATTTCTCTCTTAGTTTCATTCAATATATATTTAATTCTTTTGTTGCCTTGTTTGACCAATTTTTCTCAAAGAAAGGTTAAAAAAAAAAGGTTTTCCAAAAATATGCAAGGATTTATAAGCAGTAGTCTAAACTCTACCAAATTTTTTTCTACAACCACAATCAAATCAAATCAATCACATTTTTTTTGTCCTAGCATTCAAGTTCACCCTTTTGTCTTGTCTTGCAAGCATACCATGACTAAATGCCAATATGAAGGAATGAAGAAGATTTGATATTTTGGACCAACATCTAGCTTGCTCTATATATGTAGCACTTATCTTCAATTGTGGATTTTTCAATGTCTTTGTCTAACTATTTTAGATTATTGTATTTGAATAGACTATTTATCTCTGTGATTTTTTTTGGAAATCTTTTAATGAATTATAAGATTTTTTATTTTTATTTGTATTTCCTAAAATTTGAAAGGAAATATTTGGTTATTTATTATGTATTCATGTCTATGAAGGAACTTTCAAAATAATTTCCCTCATTCAAAAGGATTTTTTTTTTTTTTTTAACATATGTTATTATTAGATATATTTTTATTAGTTATGCTTATTTTAAATATTTTATTAAAAAATATAAAAATATGTTTAGGCATATTTTCATATTTCCTACAACTTAGTGTATATTTTTAACATTTATTTTTAAAAATAAAAATAGATGTATTTCATATTATTTTTATTAATTAAATCATTGTTTATATTTAGATTATTTATTATAGAAAATAAAAATTAAAAATATATGAAATTAAATTAAAATTTTAAAAATAACAAAGAAAACATAAAAAACAAGTACACACACATTCATTTATACAAGCCCACATGTCTATGCAAAACCCTTGCAACTTCCTTAAGAACATCTTGTGGTATCATGGTTAGGGTTGAACAAGACATTATATTGCAAATATTGGTCTTTACCTCCACCTTGGTCCCTCCCTTTATTGTTGATAGACACTCTAAATAAGCAAGTTGGGATTACAAAAGGTGATTAGATCCCATGGATAGCTAAGCCAAGGTCAAAGTATTTACCACCTTCCCCTACTCTTTCTATCAATCCATGACACCCTTAGCTTGATCAACTAAACCCATCAAACTATCCATATTAACCATATCCACATTGATTATATAACCAAAAATATTAACACCCTAGAGGTTTGAAGTTTAGCACAACCTAAAGAAGTCACATGTGTTATTTTTCCATGCATATGTATAATTAATGAATTTGACATGAAAAATTCTCATATTTGTGTTTATCATTCATAGATATTTCCCCATTTGTTCTCCACCTTCTCATCGCCTTCTATTTTTCTTGAAATGCTTCTAGCACCACATGAACATGTATGGACTTAAGAGAGCTAATACAAGATATATCCCCTAAATCAAAGATCACAATGCACCCATTATAGAAGATTGAGATCAAACTTTTAATTGTCCTTTACAAACTCCAAGGATATTAGCCCCACATATCCACATAATCCCATTTGGAAAAATTCTATAGAGGCCAACACTTTTATTGAAGCATATCATTTGACATCCCCATTTAGCCAAAACCACTATGATGCCAACCCCTATAAATCCCTTCTCAAATTTTCCTACAACCCCCTCAACATTAGAGAGAAACATGTTTAACTACTTAGAATGAGAGGGTTATGGAATTGGAACAAGAATTTAAGCATCTTGAAGATGAATTAGCTTGTATGATGGTCTATGGGACTATAACTAATATAACCTTGAAAGTAACTCTCAACCTAGACTTGTTTATGGGCCCCAAGTCAACATGAGACATCAAGAACCTAAACAAGATTGTAATACCCCATATGCACTAGCTAAACAAACACAGATATTAAATATAGTTAAACATTAATTGACCTTGAGGCTCTTATTACCACCTTAATTGAAAGAATTAGATTCCTATAATCCTATTAAGTTCAAACAAAAATCTCTCATCAACAACTTAATCATAAGATTTAAAGACCATTATCCCTTAGGACTCATATTTGTACAAACCAATTTGTAAATGACCCAATGATTTGAGCTAGTGAACCACTTTCAATTTCTCTTGTGCCATAACTTTTATTCTAGAAGCAACCAACATGACAATTATCAACCACCATACTAGCCCCCTTATTTTCAAGTATGCCTAGAATCATATTCTTTCCCAAGGGGTACCTCTCACTTCATCCACCTATTTTCCTAGTGATCCTTCTCGATCCTATCCTACTTATTCTACCCATCTTCGTCTTATTAGGTATGACATTCCCCCTACAGCCAATGATCCAATAAAGGATTATATATCTCAAATATCTAAACAAACCCTTGGATTATGTGATTATAATTGTTGTGTTACCTATAACTCTACCAAACCTACCTAAGAACAAGGGAGGGGGAGATATAAATGTGCACATTAGGATATATGCTATAATTATTATGAAGCTCTAAGTCCCAAAGACCTTAAAATGCATTTTTTAGATTGGTATTATTGTAGACACCTAAAATTGAGCACATCCTAAGGATACATCTAAAATTTCCACTTTTGCCACTTTCAAAACCATCTTAAGTCCATTTTAACCACACTCACATCATCTCAAGATTAATTAATTAGATAAACTATATTTAGTTAATTAGGACTTATCCTCGAACATTTTCTCTATCATTAAATCAATCAATTAAATCATATTTATTTAATTGAACTAATGTCCTACATCCGTCTCCACTAATTTTAAATAAATGGGTAAGTGCACCAAGATGGTTGCACTTTTGTGGCCAAAAAAGAAAAAAACAAGCCATAACGCGTTCGCGTTATAACGCGTTCGCGTTATTTCTTAAAAAAAAAGGCACGAATCCAATTTTAAAAAGGCGCGAATCTAGTTTTAGTGCAATAAATCAAGCAAATCCTAGTCATTCATTTCTAAATATGTTCTATCCAAATCCAAATCAAGTTTTAATCTCAACCATTCACCTAACCCAATTAATCCCAACCCTCCATACACTAACTACTAGTATTTAATTTCTCCTCCCTCTCAAATTCAAACTCAAAATTCCTCTCATTCAATTTTAGCCATCCATTTCTAATCAATCTCAACCCTTCATTTATCCTTATCAAATCTATAAATCTCCCATTCTTCAAACCATTCCAAGTGTGGGAGTTAGATTGAATGCAAGTTTATGCTATTGAAATTCTTGAGCAACTACATTCGTCATCCCCATAAAAAAGTCCTAAGCACATGCATGGCATCAAGAGAGTGTTCGTAAGAGAGTATCATTGTCCTCTTATTGTTTAGTTTACATTCTCTTATGTCTAATAGAAATTTAGCTAGAATTTGAATAGGAGCTTTTCTTATGCACCGTTCTAGTGTTTTATTATATATTTTTTGTGCACATTTTGTCACATCCAATATATGGTTGTTGAGTGTTCTTCCCAAGTTGTCAACATTATGTTTGTAGTATGCTAAGTGGCTTGTTGATGATAACCGACTATAAATCTCATTGCTTGAATGCATTATCTATTATCTGTTAAGTCCAATTTTGATACTATTCCTCTCTTGCCTTCACTTCTCATGTTTTAGCTTGGTTAGTAGCTAATTGTGTAATTGTAGTGGGATATATAAACTACATCCTTAACTAGGTAGATGAGGAATAAATATTAGATTCCCTCTAGCACCATTCCATGATTAATAGGCACACTATTCATAACTGGAGGAAGACACATCATTCCATAATAAGAAAGCACATATTGAATTCCAAAATGTATTTCCTAAGACTAAGTTGACTTTGTGAGATATGCAAAACTAACAAATATGTTATGCCCTTCAATCTCATGGTCATCCAAATATTGGTGTATTGTATCTATGCATAAAAAATGATAAAATTCAATATATCCAAAGTCATGAAACTATTTACTCATCCCAATAGCTAGGATTGAGCATGTTTCAATTGTTGTAAGGGTACTTGTCATATTTTGATCCATATAGAACATATGTTCACTATTATTTTGAATATTAAAATATCAAATTTTATTTATTTTGTGTTAATAAATACCATGTAATTAATAATTTTAATTTTACTTTACATATCATTGATATACTAAAATCTATGCAACTACCCATTTGTCAATACCAAAAGAATAAATATTTTTGATTCATTGCTACTCCATATGAGACAAAATATAATGTTATTCATAATAACTATAATTTACTTCTAAAAATATAATAGAACTAATATAAAATATTATATTACAATTTGTACAATCTTACAAGATATCTTTCCAAACACATAGATAAGATTTTCAAATCATTACATACTTGCTACTTACTAGATAATATACATGTTTTCAACTTATAGTCTTTCAATAATTAAATATGTCCCAACTTGACATAAATAAAAATTAATGATATCAAGTTTCCACAATCCATATATGTTTTGCTAAGTGGTTTATGTATTCGATTGTGTGCGAATTTTTTGCATCAACATTTCGGATCACACTCTGTGATCCATCATCAGGATGGGATTAGAGAGCAAGGAGAAAAAATAAATATACAGATGTGAGACTCACTACTTGAATCAAATTGAATCCAGAAATCACTTAGCATAAAAACTCTTATTTCTCATACTCATCCCATGTCTCATAAATATTGAGGAATAAATGCAAAAATTGGAGAACTAAACCACCAAATATTCACTACTTGTAAAATAAATATACAGATGTGAGACTCACTACTTGAATCAAATCAAACAATCAATAAAATTATAAGTTTTAAAATTGCCTCTATCAATCCACGCCATCACCTCTTATACAATAAAAATCCATGATTTCAAATTCACAAATAAACATTTTCAAAAATTAGGAGGGAAAAAAGTTATAAAAATAACCTACGGTGAGAAAGTCATTTACAATCTTGAATTGCATACAATCAGACTTGTAAAGAATACTAGACCCGAGATTCTTGTACTTTCCAAATTTTATCTTTTGACTACATAGATTATCAAAGTGCACAAAATATCAAGTTGCAAATAATAACAAACTATTTGACAATTTTTTGTCTGAGTATTTTATTTTTTTATTCATTATATTTTAACACAAGTTAGAAAATTGAAAGTGTCATTTTATTTAAGATAAGGATAAAAATACACTTCTATCATCACATCAATTTCCATACAAATTATATATTGAGCATATTTGATTTTCTATTTCTAAACACTTGGTAGAATTCATTAAGGATAAAATGATATATTCACACAAATCTAGTGAATCCTCTATTATAATTATTGACAATTTACAGGTTCATGGTATATAATATTTCATATTATCTTAGAGACATTTATTTATATTGAGAATAAATATCAACTAGCAAACTTGAAACATTTAAGGGTGTGAAACAAATGGTAGGCAATATTCCCAAGTAATCTTGGAAAATAAGAGTGCAAATGTGCATTAGGCAGCTCCTACCAGATGATATTTATCCTCAACCAACTATTTGTATGCTAGTAAGATATATGATTACAAAGAATTATTACATTTA
>VDFB02000015.1:167501851-167547771 GCA_007258455.2 Sequoia sempervirens | reverse complement strand
TGAGTGCTAGAAGGGTGTTGAGGGATTTGTGGAGGAGGTTGTTGTTGAGGTTGATTTTCTTGTTCAGGATTTGGTTGCTCTTCTTGTTGAGGATTTTGTGGGTTTGTGGATTCATTTCCATCTCCTACAAATTCAAAAATTTATATATCAAATATAACCTAAAACTAACAAAATCAACCTAAAACTAAGAAATTCAAAACAAACAACAAACAATACTTACCTCTCCCACCTCTTCGTCGTCGTGGCACCATCCTTGCAAAGAAATAGCAACTCTTGTTGAAGATTTGTGCTCAATACCTCCTCCTAGAATTCTAGCGTGAAAGTTGGGGGTTTTGGCCGTGGGAAGAAGAAGAAAATAGTCAAAGTGAAAATGAAGACTTTCACTTTTTTTTTTTTTTAACGTGCTATAACACGAGCATGTTATAACGGGCTCACGTTATAGCATTTTCAAACTTTTTTTAGAAAGTGGCCATGAAATTGCTACCCAACTTCATGTAGCTGCCCCTAACAAGGCTATAACTTTGGGTTGTGTTTAGAGAATAAGGGGACCATAAGGACAAGTGTTCTTAGGTGCCCTTTATTCTTGGAATGTGTTGAGGGGATATGTGCCTAATTAAATAATAATATTATTTAATTATTTTAGCCACATTGTGAGATGGATAATAGGTGGAATATGTAATTATCTATTTATTTATTATGAATTGGAAAAGGTGATTAATTAAATAATATGATTATTTAATTAAGTGATGGACTTTAGGTAAGGAGGTTAGGCTAGGACATGATATTAATCAATTAGATTTAGGTGATGGATGACTAGGGTATTAGAAATATGGATAGAGAAAGACAAAATAAATCACAATAATATTGAATTACTCTCTTCACTTTTGTTCAATATACACACACACATATATAGATGTTTTTCACAACCTATATTATAGAAAGGTTGTTCTACCTCCTATAACCGCTCCTCTAAATTTGTGAGTTGTTTTAACAACTCAAACAAACTCACACGTACAACAAGATAATTCACACATATGGCTAACTAACCTAACAAATGTTTAATAAATTCCCAACACTCATAATACTACATGAGTTATTACTTTAACTCACTTTATCTCACACATTCTATCACATGTAAACACTAACATGAATTTCCCAACATTCCCCCCTTAGTGTGAACATGGTAAGAACTCACACTCCACTTGTAGTAAGCCCAACTCTCTTCAGGCTCATGATCTTGATTCAAAATGAAAGGCACCTCCCATCAACCTTTCATGGTTTTCACACAAGCTTACCACAAACCTGGACATGAACAAGAACCTCCACCATATGTCCACCTCATGTGGTTTTCTAAATCCTGCCACAAACCCTTTCAAGATCCATGAACTGCATTAAAATGTGCTTTTGTTCATTACAATATTTTACACTAGGGAAATTATATAGGAATCAATATTCATATTGAAAAAGGGAATGGAACATTGGTTATATTCCCCCCCACAATGTGAAATTCCACTTATTCACACAACTAGGAACATTGAAAATATAAACCATATCATGTTGCATACTAGAAAAGAAAATGCCACCAAAGTTGATAAGTGTCCCTATCGTTGGTGACTGACAAGAGGACATTGATTGTCCTCTAGCCTCTAATGCCTCCAACCTCCAATGTTGAATTTATCTAAAGCACATATTCTTCATCACTGGGACATGATAACTCTTCATCATTGGCATGATTTTCCCAATTAGTTTCTTCAACTAAGGAAGCATGATGATCTAGTTTATCATCTAGTAGATCTTGTGCCCTCTTCTTGCAATTCAAAATTACATGTATCATTTCATTACAATAGAAACATTTGATTTTTCCTTTTGAAGGAATATTCTTAGATTTGTACTTTCCTTTTCTTTCCTTGTTATGTACAAATAAGACCTCTTCAGATTATGAGTCTTCATTATGATCAAGTAGAGTCGATATTACTCCTTCAAGACTAGTGGTTACCTTGCTTAGTGTAAACACCATCTCAAACATACTTTTAGGCAAGCAATTCAGAAGAATTGCTTTGGCATCATCATCTTTTACTTTCTCATTAATCCCAACTAGTTGATTTAGGAGAGAGTGAAACTTATTGATATGATCTGCCATTGTTGTACCTTTTTCCATCTTCAGTCCATACAATCTCTGCTTCAATGTTGTCTTGGAACTTTCTGCTTCAGATCCAAAGAGCTTGTTCAACAACTCCCAAATCTCTTTTTCCTACTTCGCAAAATCTACATGGTGTAAATATGCTTTTGATAAGCCAAGACCAATAGTTCCCAAGGCTTTTTGATTTTTGATATTCCACTTAGCTAGTTCATTTGCATTAGTTGGTGTGACTAAGTTTGGTTTGACAACATCGCATAGATCCTTTTCCATCAAGTGTAGTTGTATTTGTATCTACCATGTATGAAAGTCTACCATCGAATTTCTCGATGAAACTTAATTTATCCATGACTACTCCTTTCAATTAGAGTCGTCGGGTTCAACTGATAATGCACCTTGACTATAAGACTTTGACACAATGACAATTGATTTTCTAAAATCAACTACAATACCACTATAAAGCTATTAAAACTTTATTTTAATTTCTAATTTAGTTAGAAACTATAATTAGAAATCAAATGTATTAAAACACAACTCTAAATATGCCCACCTCTTAGCAAATTCGAGGGTAATGACTAGAGAAAACAAATTGATCGCAATGAGTGCAGCGTGCGACCTTAGGCATGTGGAAGACACCCACAAAAAAAAGCTTTATAAGGATGGGAGGATTTCGTCCATTTGAGCTTCTGAAGATACTCATTCCTCATCTCAATCCATTAACAGAATAGCAGTGAATATGCATCGATAATTTGTAACATTCGTCACAATTGGCAGAGGACGCTTTGTCACAAGGAATGGAAGCTCTGCAACAATCATTAGCAGAAACACTTGCTTCTGGATCTTTAGGCTCCTAAGATCTCTGGAAATGTGGCAGAGTATATGGGACAATGGCAAAAATGCCACTTCAGAATACGAGCCACCCCGAAGCAAACAAACTCCTAATCGACGCCTTTGAATTATTACTATATTCTAACACAGAGGCTTTGTCGTGAGCTGTGCGGCCAGAGACAAAGGGTTGGTGGAGCCTTCTTATCATCTCAACAACGCGCCATGGATCATGACGGTGGGCGCGAGCTCCATGGACTAAAACTTCATTGTAAATGATAGGCTAGGTGACGAAAGAGTTCAGGAGGCGCTATGGCGTTTCATGTTGGCTTAATAGCGATCAGGGCCTTTCATGCTGATAACGTGAAGGCAGCCTGGACTTGCACCCAACACATCCCAAATCCCCGTCAATGGACACCAATGCAGCTGTTGCGCCAATTTCCTGATCAAATGATGTTGTTGAGTCTCGGGTTCAAGATGACAACTCTCCGCAGGTTAGATTCAACATTTATAAACAGACCGACATTCCAAATTTTTATGTCCTTGACAATCAAGGAACATGCAAAAAATCAACCTGATAAGATGCTTCTCACTCTACAAGCACTGAATAATAGGCACAGAATCAATTCAGCTCTGATACCATATTGGAAATATGAACAAAGATAGACATAAAATAAATCACAATAATATTAAATTACTCTCCTCACTTTTACATTCATTCAATACATACATGCATACATATATATATATATATATGTTTTTCACAACCTATATTATAAAAAGGTTGTTCTACCTCCTATAACTACCCTTCTAAATTTGTGAGTTGTTTTAACAACTCAAACAAACTCACATGTACAACAAGATAATTCACACATATGGTTAACTAACCTAACAAATTATTAATATTCCCAACATAGGGAATATTTTCCATCTCTAATACAATGCAACTAAGTGATGTTGTGTCAAAGAAGAATAAAAAATAGGAAGAGATGAAGTGAAGCTCCAGTGGTAAGTTGTCCAAGTCGCTTAGGGATAATGATGGAAGTGATGCCCCCTCAAGAGAACTATTGGGTGAAATGGAACCCAATAGGTATCTTGAAAAAATAGAGTGACAAAAATATGTGTCATAAAGGATAAAAGATGACTTGAGAGAAATCATGTTAGGATGATGTACATTCCGTGAATATAGGACTCTGATAATGGATTAAGGATTGGACATGTTGATTGGTGTTGCTAGAATGATTGGATTTGATTGGATGGATGTACATGTTGGATGATGAAATATAGTTCTTATGGACAATTTTATAACAAAAATCAACCCCACCAAAGAAGAATATGATCAATATTAGCTCAAAATGAGCACCATACTAGCAAAAATAGTAAACAACTAGTTAAATCATTACCATGCAATAGTTGATTATACCAATTTAGCAGCACAAAATTGAACCAATTTAAACATCATACCAACAACATTAAATTAACTAACTAGCACTTGCACCTAAAGGAGATTCAAGGATTACACCGATAGAAAACTATATGTATGTTAATATGTTAGAGAGCATGTTTGTGCATGCAAATTCTAGTTGCATGTGGCTAGATTAAACAATTAATAATAAATGCTAAATAATGGAATGAAATAAACTTAGACAAATCTAGATTTTTTCCTTAAAGAAATTAAGTATTATCTAATTATGAAATATTTGTATACATATTTAAAATATAAAGCAATGCAAATGAAAAAATAAATTTGTAAAAAAATTGACAAAAAAACACTCCAAATGGAAAATAGAATGTTCCCATTGAGTTGTCAAATCAATATTTATTTGGCTTTTATGTGATAAGTGAGATTTTGAAGGCTTTTACTTGATATTTTGGAGGCTTTTACCATTAAATGAAAATGGAAACGAAACTTGTTTTTTTGATGACTCATTGTTCATTTTTATGGGATCTATACCAAACTCTATGATAATGGTGGAACGTATAGAGACTTGAGTTTCTTCTACAATTCATTTAGACCAGACCCCACTAATCAAATTAAGAAACAATACCGACATCAAGAGGCAATCTTATCAAGAATGAAGGGAGACATTTTGATCTCTATTTTTTTTGGAAGTCAATAAATAATTAAATGTTTAGATGCATGAAAAATTAGGTTTTTAGAAGTTATAGATTTGATCAGGATTGAATCTAATATCTAGTAAATTATAACATTTGAATGTTTAACTAATTAAAAGTATATAGTTGTGATTATTTAAGCTCTATTCTTATAAAATAGTAATATATTATAGAATTGTTGGTTTATAAGGATATTTGGATCAAATATATTAATATATTGAAAGCTAATTTTTTGATAAGTAGGAGTTTGTTTTATTTTTTTATTTTTTGTAGTGTACCAAATTATGTTGTTTTATCAAGATTCAACTACATAATTTTTGAGTCAAATTCAGTCACGCATATTTCATAAGTAGTGATTCACATAAACCTGTCTCCTATATGCATGGAATGTCCACTTAACACTTATTGAATCTAGGTGATGCTCATCGTAGTGAAACATTGGAGTTCTTAAGAGGTTGCTCATCCATAGTAGCTTGACTTAAGTGCATTTAAACATGTGGTTTCCACCAGGATCAAATACACTTAGTTTGCTACCTCATTTGCAAAACTTTAAACAAGTGTTGTGCATTATGAACCATTCATGTTCATGAGAGAGAAGTTCATGTGAACCACACAACTCATGAAATATGAGTGAATGAATTTGACTCAAAAACTCTACAATTGAATCCTAATAAAACAACATAAATTGACTTTTTCATGATCCGTATTTAAGTTATCAAAAGAAAAATTCAGTCACAAACTCGGACAAATCATCACAGTGAAATTTACCATTTAGGTACTTGCCATTTGCCAGGCAATTCAATTCTGAATTAAAAAGAATCTGAAGAGAAAGTTTAACGAGGACGATTGGGACCAAAGAGATCAGATTACTTTTCTTTCGGCATTGATCTAAGAATTGTCAGGTAAAGAACTCTGTATTTCTGCCTGGTCAATTTGAAATTAGTTTTTTTATATGGCAATAAACAATTAGAGTTGCTGAGCATCTTATCTCCCTTTTTAAACCAAACCTAGGCGATTGATAAACATTTTTAAATCAGTGCATGGCATTTTGAGAGAGCCTAGCAATCTACAGTCTGTATGGCAGCAAGAAAATAAAATCCAAAGAGAAGCATTAAAATAATGAAGATTTTGGAGCAGCAAATGAAAGGCACCTTGTTGAACCATGGATCGAGAAGAATGTCGTTGCCGCGTTTATGAAAAATGTTCGGCCAGGTGACTCTATTTGTCAAGCTTCTCCGCCAAGCGCCATTGTGAGGCCGGTACACTTCGCGACAGCCCGATAGGAGGACCTGGCACACCATATTTATGCCTGCTAAGCTGAGCTGAGCTCGGCTCTGGTGTCCCTCCGAGCTTATTCACAAACACTAAAATGGCGACCAAATGCTGTCTCAAATACGCAAAGCCGGAATAAAGATTAAATCTGTGCTTATGTTTTACGAACTGTCGGATGAGAGTCTGGAATTGATTGAATGCTCCGCCAGGCAGCCGCTTCTGCTTCTTTTCAGTTTAGTGCTGTGACACGTGCAATGCAGAATCGGAAACCTGAGCTATTTGAGATTTATGCGACATTAAAGTGGGAGCAAATTGCAATTACAGTTTTCGTGGGAATAAAATTTGGTATTTCAATGAGTGAGAATCGAATCGCCGCTTTTGCCCTAAAAAAAGTGAAATCGCCCGGCTTTCAGGATTCCAAATGTTGGATGTGTTCATCGTATTCAGATTAAATTTGATTTCCAACCGGAAATGCTCTTCGCTTTCGTTTATTAGGTAGTTCGACCTTCGGTTTTCAGACAAGTTTGTTTCAGATCTCAAATATTGTGACAGTTTAGACTGAATATGGGCCCAGCCTCGCTGAATATTTTCCGGCCCTAGAACTGTCGAACAATAGCTGAAAATGGTTTACCGGCGTGAGACAAGGGTTCAGCGGCGTGAAACAGGTTTTTCTATCAATTGTGCACTAAAAAGCCTATTCACTAATTACACAATACTAACAATACAAAATGGAAACAATAGATTACTTTGACATCAAAATAACAACACAAATAGCCAGCACATCCAAACCAAAGTACATCTGAGTTGGCCTAGCGTCTAGTGGTGGAGAATTTGTATTCTTGAAAGAGAGGTCACAAGTTCAAATCCTGCAGGGGTAGGGTATGTACACCTCGTATTATGAAGCACGAGTTAGGTGCCTCCCTCAAATTGGGAGTATGAGGAGTCCCATATATTGTAAGCTATCTGCATACCCAAAAACAAATCGCTTGGTATTGTGGACTGTGAAAGGACCTTTCCTTTTTTTTTTCCTTGTCAAGATCATCAATAAAACCCTCTATCTACCCCTTCGAGCAGTTCTCTCTCAAATCAATGCATTTTTTAAGCCACAAATTAGGATAAACCTAAATGGAATCATCCAAATAAGGAGAAGAAGCAACATCATCCTCTATAAATGAGGAATAGAAATCCACCCTTAAAGGCCTTGAAAATTAAAAAATAAAATTTTAACTCAAATTGCGTATGATGTTTTTGGGGTCTGATGCTTCTATCATTCTCTCGTCCAGTCTTGTTTTCTCTTGATGCACTTAGTTTGATAAAATGTGTCTCTTCACCTCAAAGAGAGTTCAGTTTTGTACCAAAAACACGTCTTTGCAAAGGTTGCTATCTTTTGGTTAAAAAACTCTAATTTTCAATAAAACTCCTATTAACAATGTATTTATGTCACATAGGTTTGTTGATTGCAAAATTTGGCTAAAGAGATCAAGAAGGCCTAAAAATACACGTCCAATATGAGAATAATTTTATTTTAATGAAAAGGATGCAATGGTACAAGATTCAAGATTAGAGATGCCCACATGAGAAAAAGAGGTGGTATATAGGATACACCACTAAAAGATGTGAATGTACAACCAATGTGGGATAATAGAAGATGTAGTCACATGTAGTACATCTCAACCAAACAAGGATAGTACAAGTGTTATGCACAACCTATCCAAAGACATATTTACCTAAGCAAACTTATTTTAGCCTAGGTGCATATCCTATAATAAAGTAATAAACTAAATACAAGGAAAACATAATGCATCGACACCAACCCATAAGCGTAGCTTAGGTGGGTATGGATAGATTGGTCCTAGCAAATGTGTAGCCATATTAGATACAAATGTACAAAATGATGTCTATCTTATATGACTAAGAATGATAAAACCTTGTACAAGTAAAAACCCCTCCCATAAGAGAGAAAAGACCATATAGCCCCCTATCACTCCCACTAGCTCCTCACCCACTCCGCCATCGCCTTGCACCCCCACCTTCAATGTATAGTCTCCTACATCAATGGTGGAAGCTCTAGGATTGCCAAACAACATTTCTCCCCTTGAGAAGAAACAAACTCAATAGTGTATGTAGAAAAACTTTTCATTCCTAAAAGAAATATGAGGGAAGAAATTAGAAGATGAGGATTGCCATGTCAGTGTTGAAAGATGTCAGTCATCTTTCAAAACTGAGTCGAAATGAATGAAATATCTATCAAATATGTGGAAACTACTGTTGTGGAACTATCATCAAGGAATCTCAAGTCCCCAGTGGTGTCCTCCAAATTTGCAAGAAGGAACTCACTCACAAAAAACCCTAAGAGATTTGTCAATTACTCATCCAAATGAGTTATCTTCCGGATCCTGCTAAATTGAATCTTTGGAAGACTAGGAAGATCCTGCTAAATTGTATCCTTGGAAGCCACGGATGAAGCGACACTAGATTCAACAGAAGTAGGAGATGATATCGATGGAATGCCAGCACGTCTCTAGAACCTTAAATTGATGAAAGGACTTAAAGGTTCGCATAATCATAATGCACCGCTTGAAAACTGTCCACAGCAAATCATTGAGTGCAAAAGTTTTCGTATGTTTCATAGCTTTCCAAAGAGCTAACGGTTCTGCTTGAACATCAACCGGTTCATTTTTTACTGCCAAAATGGCGAGATTCAAATAGGGGACCTTGCCATTCCATCAATCACCTCATTCATGCACAAAAATACTGAACAGTCACAAAAGGTAAAATGGAAAAAATTACATTTGACCATTGAACCTGTTCATCATTTAGAGAGGCCTGAAATATTAGAACATCTAATCAATGAAAGTATTATATGACAGCTAAAAATGTAATGGGATTTATGAACTAGACAGTCATATTAAAACACTTTAGATCATAAGTAAAAATAATGACTTAGGTATTATTAAGATATAATTCTGGAAGATATGAGGTCTTAACTAATTTTCTGCAATATGATCATCTTTAAACATAGTCCATAATCTGCTCTTCAATGAGGCAACAGGATATAAGTTCTCTAGTGATTTAACTCTGAAAATTGAGTTGGACGCTTCACATTCAACTTGTTCTTTTATTCAATGGCTAAATAATGGGAGACATTCACCTGGACCGATTACTTGGGAAATCTTATCTATGACATTTGACACTCAGTACAGGAAATAATAAACCACTTTAAAAGGTAGATACAACAAACAAAGAAACATAATTAATTTTCAACTACTGAAAGTTTAATTAATTTTCAACTACTGAAAGTTTTTTGACAGATTTGAGAAAGAGGAAGCAAAGGGTCAGAGAATTCTCCAGAAATAACATGGCGAGAAATGTGGAAATTAGAAGCCTCTGTATTGTGAACCCCGTCCCAATTCAAATAAATAGATGGGTCTTCGCAGGACTTTCCTTCCTTTGATCCACAACCAAAATTCCTGTTGTAATTGTATTTGCCTCCATGTCCACAGCAGGCCCTTACAGTATAATTAAATCCTGCGATCAATCAATCAATACAATACAAGATGAGGGTAATCAGATACTAAAACATGTCGAGATCACGTAGGCTTGTAGGCTTATTATTTGGACTCTTTTTCACTACTACCACTGAGTATTCCTGCACCTATAGCTTTGAAAATTTTATATTTTTATTGAAAAGGGCAATGTTGATAGAGTTCGATGTACCTTCTTTGGTAGCATGTGTTACTAGGCCATATTTGATTGAATACATGTCCACATATGTTATTGCTGCTTTTGGGAGATCGTTTCTCAGCTGTACGACTGCTTCCTTAAGTAGTCTGTTGAAATCCTGAGAGACTTTGTTGTATGGAATAGCACACCCATATTTATCAGTCTCAGATGGGGAGTGAGGAAGCCGATCCAGAACATAAGGCAGGCATCCAACAGGACCAGTGTTATGTATTAAGAAAGACATCCCTCCTCCAAAATGTAAATTCTGTTTGTCACAAAAAAGGAAAAAAGTCATTTCAGATTATTTCTGTATCATAAAGGAATAGGGACGTTATGTTTTTTGGGAGCTCAGTACTCAACCTTGATGATGATAGAAAACTGGCTGATAACATCAGGAATGAAGGTTCTCACTTGGTCTACGGTCATGTTGAGGAAATACCCAGCAGTAAGATCATTCTGGCCAATGTCAAAAGTATATAGAGCTCTGCTGAAATACTCTGGTCTGGGAAGTAGGTCTTTGTAGGAAGCACCTGCATTTTCATTGCTGATCATATAGAGCATCCACACATATAAAGGGCTACAAGTAAATCATGTAGACAAAGGAACATTTCTATCCACTGTTACACTTTATGTTACAGAGAACAGTGCCTATTTTTTACATCTATATTTGGCAAAAAAGGTGTGAACCAGTCCAGAGATGAAAGTGTCATGAAAGCATATCAACTATACCGGCAATTCTAGTTTCATTTCATATAAACCTAAAATGAGAGCATTTAGCATGTCTCTGAACAAACATCCTCAAATCATCCAATGATATCCCCTCTGGGGATGAGTATTATTGTGCTATACCCTGCCCCATCCTCTGCTCCTGAAATGCAATGGCCAATAAAAGAAAACGAAAAAAACAGAGACACAAAAAAGTTCAATTCATATGACATAGGTTTAACTGCAAGAGATCGCTGTGATCCCTTCAAGGTTATTACATACTATTCATCAAGATCATTATTGGTATGGGTGTAAGTTTTGTAAATGACTTAAGTATGTTGGAACAAATTTTTCATAGAAACAGGAAACCATTACAGGAAATGATTCAATTTGTGGTTTAGGCTGTAAATTTATTTATATGAAGGGATCATGGAGCAGGCATTTGTGCTTTGGCCCTGAGTCTTCCCATATCAAAGTCAAAAACTGTGATGGATTTTAGGAGCTTTCAGGGTTTACATGTTCTTGCCATAATCCACAGAATTGTGTATTAATCTCCTATTCTTAGTATAATCATTACCATGAATTATTCTCAAGACAAAACTTTGATGATGAGAAAAATAGATCTAGGGAAAAGATAATTCAAGGTATACTAATACTTCTCAAAATACAACTTTGATAAAAACCAAAATAGATTTAGGAAAAAGATAATTCAAAGTAATGCTAATACCAAGAACGGGAGCTTTCAGTATGTACATGTTCTTGCCATAATTCACAGCACTGCTAAATTGTGTGTTAATCTTCTATGATTGGTATTAGCATTGCTATGATTTGTAATCTTTTTTCAAAAGATTAAAATAGATCTAGGAAGAAAATAATAGTTCTGAAAAATGATAATTCCATACACTCCTCCCAACATAAGGATATCTTACTTCAGCATTGATGATAGCAGCTGATCTTGGAATCAAACTTGAGTCCATCTGATAAACATCGGGTATGATTGCAATAACAGAATGCAGACCGTCTGAATGAAGCCATGTGTTAAGGCACTTCAAATTCCCAACATGAGGCTTAGATCTCCTGTCATGATATTCTATAGTTTTAATATGATATTTCTGTCAAAAGATGGAAAACATTATGCATAAGTTGTCAAACAGTAGTTCAGAAAATAAGTTCAGAAGTACAAATGGAAGTAATCTATATAAATAATAAAAGGATTTTTAGGCTAAGTTTAATATAATTCCCATGCCCATCTCCCCTATCTGCATTAGGGTAAGTTTAAAGCTATGCACAATGAGTACTCTCTTATAGTTAGCAGTAATTCTACCCAAGATCACTTTGCCAAAAAATCTATGGGGGAATAAACCAAGCTTGGATTAAATGCTCCCACTCAATAGCTCTGGCCCTGTTAGTTCTGGAGACATCAGCATTGTTTAAAGAGGTCCTTTGCATTGAAATAAAATTCTTCATTTCTCGCAGAACATCTTGTTGATTTCCTTGCTAGTTATCCAATGCATAATTGGAACTATCTCTAGACAATCAAAGATATCAAGCTTCCACAATCCATATTGATTATTGCTGAGCTGGTTTGTGGATCCGATTGTGTGAATTTTTTTTTGCATCAACGTTTCAGATCACACTCTGTGATCCTTATGCTCTCTGCTTTCATCCTGATGATGGATCACGGAGTGTGATCCAAAATGTTGATGCAAAAAAAAATTCACACAATCGAATCCAGAAACCAGCTCAACAATTATCTCTAGACAATTAACAAACAACAATTGCAAAAGAATTCCAAAAGGAACTTGCAGTGTTCTTCCCCCAAAGAAGACCTGTTTGTTATTTCTTTAAAACCAGCTTCCTGGAAGCAATGAATCGACTTGTTATGATCCTGTCCATGGCTGAACTTGTCACAGACTTTCAAGATGTTGTCTTGTAGCTCTTAGTCCCCTGTTTTCTATCAACTATCAGAGTCTAGTCATTTTATTTGGTTCTTCTGGCTAGGTGGCTTGTTCATATTCTTGTTATATGAAAATGGAGGGGATCCACATGCCTCTTGCTTAGTGTATTGTGACAGAATCCTTTCCACAATAGGATAAACTTCAGAAATCTAGTCCAAAATAACAGTCACATTTTTACTTAGAGCCAAACTCCAATTGGATGTCAAATAATTAAGCAACTTCTTCTGTAAGTTTGTGGTTGCGCAAAAAATTAACTGATATGAGCTTCTTGAATCTTTAAGCACTGGGTATTGTCTGCAATAAATCACACATGGGATCTTCTCTCATAAAAACCTTCATTATTAGCTCATTAAGTTTAGAAGCCCCACCTTAAAGCAGGTCCATATGACCATCTATTTTTCAATCCTAACCAAACAGAAAAAAAAATAGCCCTACTGCTTACAAACAGGCTGAGAGCTACTCAAAGCTCTGATTTGTCAAGTTCTCTTCAACTTTCTGGATCTGCTTGAGCAGGTGAGCATGCTTACTGTCATGAGATCTCTTGGTAAGAGATCTTACAAGCTGAAACCAATTAATAGTCTAGATGGAAAGTCTCCCATCCAGCACTTGTTATTCATGCATACTAAGCATTTTTCTCAAATCATGATCACATCATTCTGCTAATAAAATAGGGCTTTTGAATTTTCTCAGCCCCTGCTGCTCTAAAATTTATGTGGAACTAAATCTGGGACAATCAACCTTCCCCATGCTAAATTAACAAGCTTGTATACCAAAAAAACTACAAGGAAAAGAAACTGCTAAGGATATTAGTACCACAAAAGAAGAGATGGTTAAGACAAATCACCTAAGGACATACACCCCAAATGGCAAGAATGGAGCTAATTTACTCGCCTTCTTACTTTATCAAAAGGTGGAGATTATATCAGGGTCTAAGGGATGTGAGTACCATGCAAGGGGGGCTTATTTGATTAACTTACATTGAAAAAACCTCCGATAATCATGCACATTATAAAAAGTTCCTATTCATACATTCTCAGCAAATGCAAGGAAATCTACCTATACCAATCCTTGTATTCACAGCAATGTTTCTATTATACTATAAATGCTATCAAATCTAAACTTATTCAGGCTTACTTTGATTATAGGCATCAATGACCTTGTCCTTGAATTGGTTGAACTGCCATGTTTGCACATCAAGTGAGAATGGACTGAACCCAGCTTGACGCAATGTGGTATTCTGTGGCCTAATGGTGGATCCAGCAGTAGCAAAATTTGCACCATGGCTGAAGTTTGAACCCACAGAATTAAGGTATGCACTCAAGTATGGCAGCCCCAAGCTTTCAGCTGCAATCAAACCAAACCAGACCCATTACTCAAATCTACAACAAATTATTCTACTACTTCAGATTAAAATACTAGAACACAATCATGTAGCACATAAGCATACCAATGAAATCTATGACTAGTCTTCCATCACAGTATCTGCCTGAAGGCTTGTGAAAGAATGTCTCTCCATTGGGTGTAGGAGCAGGACCAAAAGCTGCAGAGAGCCCACCAGTGTCTGAGTTCGAATCTCCAAAATTGAAGATTGCAGGAAACTCACAGTCTGCTGCATTGGCATGCAAGAAACTGCCAAATGGAACATTTAACACTAACCCAAAAACTATTAGAACAAAGTAGAATTTCCAGTGGTACATAGAAATCTTCTGGTTTCTCACAAACATCTTGCATAACAGTAGTATTAATGATACCCAGGTAGGTTAGATATGTTGAGCAAATAACTGTGAGAATTAATTCTTTGGATATGATACATCCTATCAAGACATTGTTCACGTGGGCAATTTTTGTTTGTATTGATCATTAAATATACATGGAATCTACTTACAATATTGCAAATGTATTTGTTTATATGCCTTTTAAGTTATATGCTTTCAAGAAATTAAGGTTTTTGGAAAATTCCTGCTAAGAAGATTAGAATATTTGTCTTTCAGAAAGTTGTGGGATAGGCATGTGGTTCCACCACAAGGGGTTATATGCCGAAAATGGTGGTGAAGGTGTTATGAATAGAAAAAAAATTCCATTTGACCAAAAATTTGAAAATTTTCATTTTGTATAGGGAAATTTTGATTAAACGAATGGAAAGTTGTTATGCTGATGATTTAGATAATTATTAAAAAAGTTCCACTTTGGAAATAAACTGTATGGACTGAATTGAGTCTGAAAGTCTGTCTGTTTATGGGTCCCCTGATAAGACCTGACATCTGAATTCGAATCAGGGGGGGCTTCATGTACTGTTAATAAGAACCATGATTGACTAATTATAATCCACTGTAAACTGTAGAGCATCAGTTCAATTACTTAAAAGCAATAATTTTACTGGACAGTAATAAAAGTTTTAGGACAGGGGATTCAATAGATGTTCACTTTTTTATAGTTATTATGGTATTTTGTTTGGATTTAAATTTGATGGTGGTATGTTCATATTTAGTTATTTTTATGGTAAAATACAAAAACAATTATAATTTCAACAAGATTGTATCATTTAAAATAGGAGTTTTCAGGTAGAATTTCAAATAATTATATATATATGTAATATTAAAGCTTTAGTATTTGTTAGGGAGTTGAGTTGAATATCAAATTTAGGTCCTATGTCCCATATTTAGACCCTAATTAAGTATACTAAAATAATTACTAGCTGGAAAATATATCAGTAAAAATTAATTAAGGCATCAATACATGTGCATATGCACATGGGTAACTACACACTTTAAGGTGTACAAAATAAAATATGACGTGATTGTAAGAGAGGACCACTTGCACAAATTATGAAAGTAAATAAAAATAAAAATTGCTTTTTAATAAATTGCACGTGCACATTTTACAAGATCTAACATAAGTCAATTAGATTGAGTCACATTTCTAGATAACCATTTAATGGTTTATAAGATATCATAAATAAATGTAAGTGGGCCTTCAAGTGCATAGTAATCCAAACTTGCTTTAGCTTTTATTTGACATCTTCCATTTATTTATGTTACCTATAAAGCATTAAGATGTGTAAGATGCTCTTAAACACAAATCAATTTGAAAACTTTAAGGAATCAATCAATTTTTTACACACATTTCAAATTCAAAACCAATTTAACCGACAAAGTAAATGCATCCAAAACTAAAAAATAATTCTAGATTTTCCACCCACATTTGAGATTCAAACTCAACCAATGAAATTAAATACCTTTCAAGTTAAAAAACAAGGGTTGCAAGCAATGAAGTTCCCAAAGATTGGCACATAGAAAAATGTAGGTGCATTTTGACTATATAAAGTCAATTTAACTAATGTGGACATTTATAACCAATGCAAATTATATTTTTTGGTGTATCAAATTGTTGTGAAGGTTGAGTTGATTGAGTTGATTAGCAGTCTTCTCCTAGTACTTCAATATGAAAATCGACTTTTATCAATGGTGTTGAATATGTAGTAAATGGTCAAATTATTCCAAGTCTCATCTGATTGGAGCCATCCAACCTGAATTTGTGAGGAAGTTCAAGCCACTCAACTCGCTAATGGTGTAGTTGGCATATGAAGTTCCACAAACAAATATTGAATTCGCAAGGAACATGGAGTCATTTGATCTATAATTTGTAGGGAAGTTGTCATCTGTTTAAATAAATATTATTTGCAAATCCTTTTTGTCATAGGTTGGATCGTCATTAAGAACCGATCACAAGTTCTTTATGTTCTCAAAACCTTTGAACCTTCTGATTCTCCTTGCTTGATGTTGCCTTTTTTTTTAATGAATCATTATAACATTTTTTATGAGGACTTTGTAGTATTCTCAGAGCTTGCAAATTTATCAACCACTTTTATTCTTGCATTTTTTAGTAATCAAATATGGAGCCAAAACTTGTCAGAGGTTGGGGTGGTTTCAAAAACCTGGGTAACTTTCGAGTGTCAAATAAGTTTTGATTATAATTAGATATGAATACATAAATGAATTTTGTCAAGGATTTCTTTGGTTGTGAAAATTGACTAAAGCTCAATTATTGTCATGGTTGTTGGTAGGAAATCAATTTAATGAAGAGTGTGATGATCGCATCATATAGATCATAATGGAGATCATGCTTCTAATGTCTTTTAAAGATCTTATGAGTACGAAAACAAATGAATGAGCACCCATTTTTCTTGGCATTCTTTCATTTTCCATTTAAAAATATAACTTAAGTAATTGAGAAACGACAAAATTGATAGTATCATGGATTGTGATAATCTAATATTAATTTTGATTTGGTTCAATATAAGATATTATACTATTGCTTCTAACTTCAGTAGATACTTAACTCACTAAATAATTCTTTATTGTAAATGATGTTGGATCTTAGTTGTTTTAGTTTGTCCTTGATGTCAAAAGTTGATGCTATATGCCTTGATGTGGCAATATCGATAAGGCATGCTAACAAGTTCATAAATTGGTCAATTCATCATTGGTTGGCACAACTTTGGCTACATACTTGCATATAGATACATGATCAATTTGGTGGATCAGTTTGTATATGTTTTCATGTGGTTGACATTGGCATTCTTGTTCATGATATTGGCACTCTTGTTCATATTCAATTTTGGCATTTAGTATCATGTTTAGTAACAACATTGTGATGATGGTTTATATTCAGTTTTAATGGTATTGATTTGTTGGATTCATGTGCAGATTATAAGACATCTTCTTTTGGCTCCATGTGCAGATTATAAGATTTTTTGATTGCAGGGTTACATTTTATTGATCATTTACATGGCCTTTATATCACTTGGTAAAGTTTATTGTTTCATCAACATACATGTGATTGCACTTCACTTACATATTTTGTACAGGACTTATTTCATATAGGTTGATCAGTTGGTACATGTTTCATTGTAATTGGCATATGCCTTGGTGATTTCTTCATTCATCTTGTTGTGGGTTTATATTAGATCTAACACTTTTTCAGTCTTCAGGAAACCTCATGCAAGGATCTGCAGGTTTGTCATTCATATGGTCATATGTTGGATGCAGTTGTTTTATGGTATTGGTTTCATTCTTTCAGTGCATGATATCCTTCTCAAAGGCAATTCTCTAACATTTGCACTTTGATGATTTATATGATGGCATTCATAAACAAGGGGCAATGAAATATAGAATGGTTTCTTATAGCAAAATATGCTATATTTGATGACTTTGTGTTATCACCTTTCATGGTTTTGTTTTGGAATATTTGGGCCTCACAAGTGATATGGTCTACATTTTAATATTCCCTAAGTTCTGGTCGATCATACTATATTTCAATGGTTATAATGTATGTTTCATCGGGTTTTTGCTAATGTTTGAAATGAAAGCCATTTAGTGGCTAACAACTATCATTCTATCGGTGATCATAGTGCTTGGAATTCATATTACTTGTCAGTTACATTTATCGGGCTTATCATTTTTCACCAAGCATACCATATTACATTGGGCTTACCATGATTATTATCGGCCTCATCATATTTGTAAGGAAGTTGACTTTATTTCAAGTGGTAGTAACATTTGTTATCATTTGTTTTTTGTCGACAACCATCATTGATGTTTGGTTATAATGTTCTTTGACAGCGGACTTCAAGTGATTATAATGTTTGTTAAGAGTCTCAGACTTCAAATGTTATCAAATGTGAAAAAGACATTCTAAAGTCATTGGTTCGAAAGTTTGATAGGGTGTTCATTATGTTGTTTTAGTTTGCTCTGAAGACACAAACCCTAGTGCCACCATGATGCACTTTCAGTTACAATCCAAGCTTGATAATTGAGGCATTTCGAGCTAGTTTTTTGGTATGTTAGAGTATGCAGGATGGCGGTTTCTATGGTGGACTTTCCACGAGCTGGTAGTGGACATTTGTGTAAGTTTGTTGAAGATCTTTAGGGATTTTGTCTACAGGTTAAGCCACTGTAAAAGGTAAATTTTATGCATTATTTTTCATCTTTTTCAAAAGGCTTTGAATTAGTTAAGGCAAATGGTGAAAAAAAAAGTTTTCTTTCAATTCATTATTCAAAATGGAAAGTTGTTATTTCTTAATCAGAAAATTGTGAAGATATTAAAAGAGAATAGACAGTTATTGTTTTTCAAAGAGATTGAAAAAGGTAGTTGGCAACTAAATTTTCAGTTTCAAAACCCTAACTTGAGGGTTGTCACTTGGCTCGAGGGTTTTTCATTTCAGTTACAAGGGTTTCATTTTTTTTTGTGCTCTATATAAACATGACTTTAAGCCATTGTTCGGATTGGAATGTATGAGGAAAATACAGAGCATTTGTTGGTCATATCATTGTTATATCTGCAATATTTGAGAAGAGGAAAGAGGGTTCTTATTTTGTGAAATCTTTGGTTCTTATAACAGAGATATCATTCAGATTTATGAGAAATGATTGTGGTATTGCTATTGACAGTTCAGATTGTAGTTGGAATCATTGAATATCTTTTATATTTTTGTATTCATTAATGATTTTGGGACTGCAAATAAAGTGTAGTTGTAAGGTCATTAGTGTTTGCATTTTTAGATAGTGACTTTGTGCATTGAGGGGTTGGTGCTCCTATGAAGTTGGTGCTTCAAAAAAGGTGTTGATTTGTTGCTCCACCATTGTTACAAAGTTGGTGCTCTTTGATTAATAAAAAATAAATTTTAGAGAGTGGTTTTTTATACCCCATGAGGGTTTTTCCACTTAGGAAATCTTTGTGTTATGTGATGTTATTTGTCTTTCATTCTGTTTCATGTTAATGTGCTCATTCAGTCAATGCTTTGATACTTTTAGTGTGTACAAAAGGTTCATATTTCAAAATGTTCAAGTCTATCATGCAAAGTTAAAATTGTTCAAATCTGATTTTAAAAAGCCTTTCGTAAAGCAAGTTAAATCTGCATTGGGCAAAGTTGTAGTTCTGTTTCAAAAGCATAAACAAGATTTTTCACACATTAATTGAACAATATCATATGATGCTTTTAATATGAATTGTAAATGTTAGTCAAGTTTCATGTCAATATGATCTAAAGTGTTAATGTTCACTTGCATAAACAAATCTGCCACATCGAGTTAAAATAGTAAAAAGTTTCATTGTGCTTTCAAAGTTAAAAGTTAAAATTATCTCACTCTAATTCACCCCCCCTCTCAGAGTGAATCCACTTCTAACAAATGAATGACAAAGAATAACATAATCATTATTCCATTACAAATGAATTATAATGTTACATCCCTTTTTAAAGATGACTAGAGCAAGAAAAGTTCTCATCTAACACAATTGATACCAAGTAGTTTGAGTTGTGGTTGAAGCATTATGCATTTTGAAATCACAAGATTTGTCGAATATACTAGGGAAATTGGAGCTATGAATATTTATATTCTCAAACCACAAGGTTTTTCAAACATGTTGGATAAAACAGAGCTGTGAATATAGAAAATATACATGTCCTAGGTACTAGTTGAAGTTATGCAGAAGATGTTGAAGGGGTATTAAATTTTCTACCTCAATCTTCATGTAGCTCCAAGACACTAGGAAGGATCAAAATGACCTTGAAAGTCCACAGTTCCTCTTTGCGGGCCATTGTCAAAATGAAGCATGAGAAATTGATGAGTTTCAATGTAGAAAAGATTAAAATAATTCTATTTTTGCACTCCTAGTGACAACACTTATCCCCATCAGAGCTCCTCATTCTAGTTCAAAACTAGGCACAATAGCCAGAAGAACTAGATCAAGTTCTTTCCAATTCCACCCATTCTAAAGATAATTAGTCTCTCTTTTCCTTTGAATTTATAGTATCCCCAATAATACCATGACATCATCTTTACTAACCTCAAAAAACACTTATCAAAATTAAGAACACTGCACTGAAAACATTTTATGGATTTAAAAATGATTTTGGTTGAAATCAACATTCCTCTTTATAATAAATTTTTGAGGTTAACCCAACACTCAATCATTAATTACAACTAATAGAGATTTCAATTGTATCTTAGAAAACATGTAATTTAATCACATTACTTGTCTGAGGTATAATTGTTTTTTCTTTAGGAATCCTTAGCATGTGAACTTTCATTGTATTGGTGATTTGTTACTACTAGCATTTGAAGATGTTTACCTATTACTGATATGATAATTCACATTTGGTTTTTTCTCTTATTTATGAGTTAAATTATTGCTACCTTTTTAAAATTATGTTTAAGTTGGTTCTTGCAAGGGGAGGATGAGGAAGATAAAAGAGTAATAAATGACCAATGCTTTACAATATTATTCTCCAACAACTTAGCTCATAATCTCTTCTATTTTTACATAAATACAAAATATAGCATACTCATTGAATATGGTTATATCTTTGATAAAATTGTGTGTAACTAATGAACAAGCACTGGATCTCATAATTTTATAGTGAAAAAATTTATAAGATCCATTCATTTTTTTGTTATTTTCTTGTTTACATTGAACCAAATTAACCTTTAATTGAATTTTCACTTGAAAGTGTTGGACAAAGGAATTGCTAGTCTGGGAAAGGAATGGATGGAATCATGTGGTAATGTAAAGAACCATTCTAGTGTGTATTCATTTAATGTAAGTGAGAACATGTAACGCCCTGTCGCGCAAACCCCAAAGAACAACTAAAAATGCAACAATTTTTTTTGAAAACATAAAGTATAAACACTAAGTTTATTAATGCAACTAACATAGTTAATGATTACCAATTAAACACCTAAGTCCCTTGGGGTACATGAGGTGACATTGCGTAATCTATCCAATAACAAAGTTGATAAAAGTAATTTACCATTTCTACTAACGTAACTCATTCATTCACATCTCATCATTTAAACATTTATTAAAGATAAGCAATAAGACAAGAATGAACCATATAGAAACCATACATGTATTCATAGAAAATTTTACTTGGAAATATAGAGAACATATTTACTCAAGTATAACACAATCATAATGATATTAACAATTATGGATTAAGCATGAATTACATAATGTGATTATACATTACATCAATCTACAAGTATATCTCATTGACAAATTACTTGAGATTACATCAAAAATCTACCCAATACATGGGAGAGTAACATATCATTACACAAAGTATAGTATAAGTACAAGTATACATCTAGATACATATAACTTTGGATCAAGTTGTCTTAGCAAAACTCTGCACTGAAACGTACATCTACAAAATAGGGAACCAACGGGGTGCGTAGCACGTTACACCCGACCACCCCCATGCTAGGAGTAAATAAGAAAGGGTTCCCAACCAAGAACATCCAAACAAATACATAAGACTAAATTCCAAGCATGGAAAACTAAAACACACATAAAGAGTCACATAACATCAAAAGACCATTTCCAGAGGTTAGCAACAAAATCAACACAAGGGAAAGCTAGTGGAGAGTGTCATCGCACAGTCCTACATGGGTTATCTTGACTGCCTATCTCTACGCTTTGCCCCCATCTATGGTTATCCTGACAGCCTCTCTAGGCGCCGGCCCCATAGGGTGACTTGTGCGGAACCATTAACCTCTCGTGGAGACGAGGCAACGATCTTGCCAACCACGGCCTTTTTGGCCCACCTTTAGTCTGTGAGAGCACTAACAGGTGGATGAGGTATTCATAATTATCTTGTTAATGTTTAACTACCCAACCCCTAATTAATTATTTTGGTTATCACTTATTACTTAAACTCTAACGTGAGTTATCCTGACAGCCCCTTTGTGTGTCGGCACCCATGTAGAGCCACTCTCCCTAGAACCCAAAACATAACAACAAATTTCAAGGGGTTGTACCCACAAATACTCTAAAACACAAAATAGAACAACCGCGAGGAAAAACCATCTCGCCAAAAGTCATATGAATCAACTCCCATAAGAAGAATGGTACAACCCAAATAAAATAACTCTTGAAGTCACAACTAAAGTCAAAATAGAGACAAGTATCAAATTAAAAGATCACATAATAAACCACCATTTTCCTATGCCTCTGGAAGTTTTAAACAATAACCTTATTTCCTATAGAAAGGTCAACTAATTTAAGGCCCCCACATGTTTATAACCGAACTCAAGGAAATCAACAAAGAACTCAAAGAAAAACAAAGAATTAAATAATTATTCAACTTCAAGATTTTGTTTAAGAATGCAAATTTACTTTACTTAACAATCACATTTTAAGATGACTCATTGCACAAAATCCACTATGGAAGTTAAACTATCAGTTAACTCAAACTATTTCATTTATTAAAATCATTCGATTTGATTTGATAAAATATTCTCTTTCAGTTTGTCTAATAACAACAAGAAATCATTACAAATAACCTTCGTAATATTTTTATAATTTTGGACATGTGCATATATATATATATATATATTTCAAAAGCACAAATTAAATTAACATTATAAAAATAATCACAAAATTATAATCCATATATATATATATAAACATAAAATAAGAAATTTAAATTGAATTTAATTTAAAAATTTAAAATCTTTTAATATTAAATAAAATAAAAACAAATTTAAATAAAACTCTTTTTTTTTTCTTTAAGTGCGGCCCTAGGAGGACTGCGTCCTCCCTATGAGGGGAGGCCGCAGCTCCACCAAGGTTGCGCCCAGCAGAACATAAAATAAGAAATTTAAATTTAATTTAATTTAAAGATTTAAAATCTTTTAATATTAAATAAAATAAAAATGAATTTAAATAAAACTCTATTTTGTTTTCTTTAAGTGCGGCCCTCGGAGGACTGCGTCCTCCCTGTGAGGGGAGGCTGCAACCCCACCAAGGTTGTGCCAAGCAGCCTTTCGCTGTTGTGCACAACCATTCTGATTGCGCACCACCCATGGGTGTGGGGAGGTGCGGCACCAACCGACCCTCCCCTCCCCCAAATTTATTTTTATTTATATATATACATATTTTTAAACCAATTTCATACGAAAATACAATTTCTTCAGAAAAATCTTTCAAACACACACACACACACACACACACACACATATATAACACTTATTTCAAATACTTCAGTCGGGCATATTAGCAAGACTTAACAGTAAAAAATAAAATTGTTTACACAAAAGTTTATTTCTACAGAAATTGTAAAGAAAATTTCTACGGGTTTTCAATTTCATATTATTTTGACAAAGGTTCCCATTGTAGCCTACAAAGGTTTTCTACTATTTGAATCCTTTTGTAGTCCTCCCTCTTGTTTAACAATAACTTTATTCATGAGGGGTTCTCTAGATTTTCTTCGTAAAAATTTCCTACACGCCGTGACAATATAATAATGATAAAACTTCAGCGATGGCGAGAACAAAGTTTTTTCTCTGAGAGGAACTTTTAACAAACTTTTCTGAAGCTATCCACAAACATTTCTCTTGAGGGGTTATAACTAAATCCGCGACAATTTCCTCTTACACAAACAATTTTAGGTAATCTTTTCCAAAAGTAAAAGAAACACAGAATTAAATAAATAGTAAAAGAACCTATTTTCTTGAAGCTTGGAAGGAACAAGGGTTGGAGCAAAGCTTCACCTTAATTCAACTATAAATGCTCTAGAAACTTCACCTCTAGCCAAAAGCAAAATATAGACCCAAATGTATAATATTTATAAACTATATAAGTTTTTTTTTTTAAAAACTAGAAAACCCCAAAACCCACACTATTCTCTGACCAAATTCTTCGTAGGAAGGAAGCTGCTGTCGTTCCTGACATGCCAATATTCTCTCGAGGAATATTTTAAAACAAGAATTTCATTAATTCCCACTCACTCCCGTAAATCCTCTAATATAAATTAACTAGTTTTTTAAAAATTATTTTTCTTTTAATAATAATAAAGCATTATAAGCTATTTGATTAACTTAAAAATTCAAAAATCAATACCGCTACCTTAAGAAAATTTAAAATTCTAATTTACATCAAAGCATCTAATGTTTTATTTAAACTATCCACTTAATCAAGAAATTTAATTAATTAACTTTAACTACAATTACCTACCAATAACTATATCAATTAAATAACATTAATTAATCACACATAAAATAAAGATTAATTAAATAACAAACATTTACATACTAAAATAAATAATCAACACTAACCCAAACTTAAACAAAGACAAGGTTGAGACAAAGACACCATAGACTCACAAGAGGGTGACGGACTTGGGACAAGGACACTTCCTTATCAACTCCCTTTTCAACATTATACCCGTTGGGTTTATGGGACATGCTCAAACCTGACAAGCAGGTGGAGTCGGTGTCTAGTACCTGCATCCTGCATAGAAACAAATGGCAAGTAGCATGTAAATCACCATTGCAGACACACCATGAAAGGTAATCGCAGGGTAGCAGGGCACTTGCGAGCAAGTGATGCCACTTCGTCCTTTCGCCAAGACTCACTAGTAAACACATCAGAAACCATAGCAGCATAAAATCACAACATCACCACATGTTATTAAAGAAAATCTTAACATAACCATATAACATAATCACCATGAAATGTATCATCAGTAATGTCAAGTGTAGCAAACCAACCAAACTATGAATCCACACACAACCAAAACTGGTGAACTGATCACCATCACAAAACAAGTACAAAATCAACACAAAAGAGTATCAACAACATGAGGGGTATTACATCCTCCCCCCTAGAACATGGCTTACTCCTAGAATCCTATGGGTAAGCCTCTCTAATACGAGATTCATCCTCCCATGTCGCTAAAGTCTCATCATTCGGGTCCCACTGAACCTGCACCTATTCAATACCTCTGCCCTTGAGGGCGAGTCTCCGATGTTGTAGCACAACCATAGGCTCGAGTGCTAACTGTCTGTCCTCGACCTGAAGAGCATTCCAATCAAGTATGTGAGTAACATCTGGAAAATATGGCCTAAGTACTGAAACATGAAAAACATCGTGAATCCGTGATAGATTGGGCGGCAATGCCAGGCGATAAGCAACGGGGCCGATCCTCTCCAAAACTTCAAATGGTCCTAAAAATCGAGGCACGAGCTTGGAACCCTTTCTGTAACGGATTGGGCTCTTTCGTGGTCGGACTCTTAGAAAGACTCAATCGCCAATAGAGAATTGACGGTCAACTCTTTGTGCATCAACGTATTTCTTCTGGCTATCTTAAGCTACCACTAGATGCTCTCTGATGCGAGCTATCTATTGTTCCATGTCCTAAAGCATTTCGAGACCAAGGAGAACTCTATCCTCAAGACAGTCCCAACTTAATGGGGTCTTGTAGGGATGACCATATAGTGCCTGAAAGGGAGCCATACCAATTGAGCTATGATATCCATTGTTGTAGGAAAACTCCACCAGATGCAAATAATCCTTCCAACATGACTGTTGATCCATCACGTACATATGAAGCATGTCCTTAAGAACCTGATTAACTCTCTCTGTCTGTCCATCTATTTCAGGATGGTAGGAAGAACTAAATTTTAGTTATGTTCCTAAGGCACGTTGCAATGATGTCCACAATGCAAATGTGAACACTGGATATCTGTTAGAAATGATTCTCCGCGGAATACCATGCAAACGAACAATATCTTCCATGAAGATTCTAGAAACCGAAGTAGTGTAAGATGATCGGACGGGGGAAAAGTGTGCCACCTTAGTCAATCTGTCAATTGTGACCATGATAGCATCATGATGTTGAGAAGTCATAGGAAATCCCACAATAAAGTCTACATAAATTATGTCCCACTTCCATTCTGGAATGAGATGAGGTTGTAAAAGGCTTATGGGAAGCTGATGTTCTGCCTTGACCCTTTGATATTCCAAACATCTAGCCACCAAATCTGTAATATCCCTCTTCATGCCAGCCCAAAAGTATAGTGCACGAAGATCTGCATACATTTTCTTAACTCCCGGGTGAGTAGAGTAGGGAGCTCGATGTGCCTCAGTTATAATTAGAGTCTAAAGACCCTCAGCAAAAGACACGTACATGTGACCCATATACCTCAAAAGACCATCTGACTCTAGTGAGTACCCTGTAAAAATTCCTTCTAAATCTCTACCTGATTCAATTTCTGACTTCACTTCCTGATACTAGCTATTTGTTGGAAGCGTTGCGAGGACTTGACTCGTCAAACCCACCTCAAGAACTACTACAGAAATCTCATGTCTCCGCCGACTCAAAGCATCCACCACTACATTTTCCTTACCTTGAACATACTTGACCTCAAAGTCATATTCGCAGAGGAATTCCATCCATCTCCTATGCCTGGCATTCAGGTTCGGCTAAGTAAAAATGTATTGCAAACTGTGATGATCGTTGTGAAGCTCAAACCTATGGCCCAATAAGAAGTGTCTCCATCTCAAAAGGGCATGAACCACTACAGCTAACTCCAAGTCATGTGTGGGATAATTTAGCTCATGGTCCTTGAGCTTACGGGATTCATATGCAATTACACATCCTTCTTGCATCAAGACAACTCCTAAGCCCTCCAAGGAAGCATCGGTGCACACCACGAAATCCCTAGTAGGATCGGGAATTGCCAATATTGGTGCACTAGTCAACCTGTCTTTAAGGGTCTCAAATGTTGTTTGGAACTGATCAGACCAAATGAACTTCTTCCCTTTCCTCTAAAGGGAAGTAATGGGATATGTGATCCTAGAAAAACCCTGTACAAACCGCCGATAACAACCTGCTAACCCCATAAAACTATGAATCTCTGGAACATTCTTGGGTGTTGGCCAATCAACAATAGCTCGGATCTTTGATGGATCCATTGTGATACCTGCACCTGAGATGACATGCCCCAAATATTTCACTTCTATTTTGTAGAACTCACACTTAGCCAAATTAGCAAATAGCTGATTGTCCATCAAACATTGTAATACCTATCTCAGATGTTCCTCGTGCTCCTCCATTGATTTAGAGTACACCAGAATGTCATTGAAACCTGGTATTCCTCCATTGGACGGGAGAAGACTCAGCAGGCTAAGTGGGTGTGCGACATTGGTACATGGGGCCATTCCTGATATGGCATTTTGGAATCGGGACACTCTCAGAGCTGTCTGCTTGGGGCTGGGAACTTCCAGTTGGGTCTTGACTTTGAAACTCCTTTCAGATGAGTTCTGTAATCGAGATCCACGTTGCCCGATCATTCCTTTGTTGACTTCCACTATAAATCATGACTCAGGGCCGTACTAATGCAGGAGGCTGGGATGATGGAATAACCTACAGAATCCCTCATGAACTCCTACGAACTGCATGCCCGTGCCGGGCAGTGCCACAAGGCTTCCAGCTCTGAGGTGGAGTCAAGTAGAGTGAATAGGCATCTGGGAACAAAAGCACAGGCAGTGTTGCCCAGAGGGGTATTCTTCCGACAGGGTCCTTCTTGGGATTCCATTCATTAGCAGATGGCAGCCGGCAGAGTCCATGGGTGAACGGTCTGGTCATTGACTCATTCGACGCTTTCCTCGGAGCCGGCTTTTGCGATGATAAATTGCGGAACTTCGTGACCATACCGGGTATCTGCTGCGCCGTTGAAGTTTGGGGATCACCATAGTCATGACTGACCCAATTTGCAAATTACAACCCTGAACTAGAGACTCAACCGCTACCTTTTCCCCGAAGGCCAATTCAACCTACCACTTAACGCCTTGCCTTGCTGCCACCAATCTACAACGTTCTACTATTGAAGGAGAAATGAATGAATTTGATGCTCTAGAATCAAAGAGAATGGAAATTCTAGTACCATACAACACACCTGATGTCTCAACTACAGTGTCTTGATGTTCAACTTGTCGATTGTCCACTACCACGAATACCCGATGTGCTCTACCTGCATTGCCCACTGCTCCATTTCGGATCGACCGGTCTGCGGCAAAACCTATAGTGCTCCTCTATGGGCAATGCGTAATATGTCCCTATTGCCCACAAGAGAAACAATTTGTGCCTTGTCCAAAACCTCTAACACCAAACGGTGCACTCGACTGCTAGAAACTGCATTGAGAAGGTGTTGACTGTGTGCTCTGAGCAAGCTACTCATAACGATCCTATCTAATTCACTGCTAGCTTTAGTTCTTCTTGCTCTGAGATTTGTCTCCCTGCTAAGACTGTGATTTGTTCTGTTTGGGATGTGACTACTGCTACTGCTGCTGACCACTCTTTGAGGGTGCTCGAAAATTCCTAGAAGACCCTGTAGCTTGAGGTTGTCCACCTCTAGAACCAAATCCTAATACTGGAGCACTCCCAATCTGAACTCCTATGTGACCTCCCAATGCCATAGCTAAATTTTCTTCTACAAGGTGAGTCTTCTCAATAGCTACCTCCATTGTCTTCGACTCGAAGACCTTAACTCCACCACTGATTCGGGCGTTTAAGCCCCTAACAAAATGTTGCACAAGCATTGCCTCATCATTTTTGATCCCTGCATATTGTTTGAGCTCGTAAAAATGACGCTCATATTATTCCACGGACATTGCAATCTGTCTTAACTCATGGAATTCATCTGTTCTATGCTACCTCCAATGATCAGAAAGAAAACGAGCCCTGAATCTCTCCATAAATAATTCCCAAGTCACCATGCTAATGTCAATATGTAATTTTTGTTCTTCCAGCCGCCACCAAGTGGATGTGAAGCCTCTTAGGTGCATGATAGCGCACCTAGCCCTATTATTACTGCCATAGGGATGCATAGCAAAGCATCTATCCAAATCGATCAACCAAGTCTCTGCCTCAAGACCCCCACTAGAACCATCAAATGTGGGAGGACGTGCTCTCAACAGGTCTCTCATGTAACCTACCACTACTACATCATGTTCAACTATGGTTTCCCCACATCTATGGGATCTCTCCCTTTCCCTATCCAACCTCTGTTCTTCCTCTTGCCTAGGGCCTAAACGACCCAGTATCTCCTCTAGTAAATGTTGCAACTGACCATCTAAACCAGGTTGTTCCTCACCACCACCTGTCGGATTGCTTTGGGAACTCTGTAGTTCCTCACACTCAAAATTGTGGGAGCTCGGAGGTGGTGGACCTTGGCGGTTGGCCCCACGGCCACCACCTCGGCCTCTTCCTCAGCTACAACCTCTACCCCAAGGCATGATTCTGCACAACAATTAGGGTTATGCGAGATCAAGAGTTAATGCAAGGTTGCCTAACGGACTCAAACTACCCAGAGTGCCCAATGTTTGCAAAACTGGCTCTAATACCAAGTTGTAACGCCTCGTCACACAAACCTCAAAGAACAACTAAAAATGCAACAATTTTTTTTGAAAACATAAAGTATAAACACTAAGTTTATTAATGCAACTAACATAGTTAATGATTACCAATTAAACACCTAAGTCCCTTGGGGTACACGAGGTGGCATTATGTAATCAATCCAATAACAAAGTTGATAAAATAATTTACCAATTCTACTAATGTAACTCATTCATTCACATCTCATCATTTAAACATTTATTAAACATAAGCAATAACACAAGAATGAACCATATAGAAACCATACATGTATTCATGGCAAATTTTACTTGAAAATATAGAGAACATATTTACTCAAATATAACACAATCTTAATTATATTTTAACAATTATGGATTAAGCATGAATTACATAATGTGATTATACATTACATCAATCTACAAGTATATCTCATTAAGCAATTACTCGAGATTACATCAAAAATCTACCCAATACATGGGAGAGTAACATATCATTACACAAAGTATAGTAGAAGTACAAGTATACATTTGGAGACATATAACTCTGGATCAAGTTGTCTCAGCAAAACTATGCACTGAAAGGTACATCTGCAAAATAGGGAACCCAACGGGGTGCGTAGCACGTTCCACCCGACCACCCCTGTGCTAGGAGTAGATAAGAAAGGGTCCCCGACCAAGAACATCCAAACAAATACATAAGACTAAACTCCAAGCATGGAAAGCTAAAACACACATAAAGAGTCACACAGCATCAAAAGACCACTTCCAGAGGTTAGCAACAAAATCAACCCAAGGGAAAGCTAGTGAAGAGTGTCATCACATAGTCTTGCATGGGTTGTCCTGACTTCCTATCTCTAGGCGCCGCCCCCATCTAAGGTTATCCTGACAACCTCTCTAGGCACCGGCCCCATAGGGTAACTTGTGTGGAACTGTTAACCTCTCGTGGAGACGAGGCAACGATCTTGCCAACCACAGCCTTCTCGGCCCACCTTTAGTCTGTGAGAGCACTAACAGGTGGACGAGGTATCCATAATTATCTTGTTAATGTTTAACTACCCAACCCCTAATTAATTATTTTGGTTATCACTTATTACTCAAACTCTAACATGGGTTATCCTGACATCCCCTTTGTGCGCCGACACCCATGTAGAGCCACTCTCCCTAGAACCCAAAACATAACAACAAATTTCAAGGGGTTGTACCCACAAATACTCTAAAACACAAAATAGAACAATTGTGAGGCAAAACCATCTCGCTAAAAGTCATATGAATCAACTCCCATAAGAAGAACAGTACAACCCAAATAAATTAACTCAAAGTCACAACTAAAGTCAAAATAGAGACAAGTATCAAATTAAAAGATCATATAATAAACCACCATTTTCCTATGCCTCTAGAAGTTTTAAACAATAACCTTATTTCCTATAGAAAGGTCAACTAATTTAAGGCCCCCACATGTTTATAACCAAACTCAAGGAAATCAACAAAGAACTCAAAGAAAAACAAAGAATTAAATAATTATTCAACTTCAAGATTTTGTTTAAGAATGCAAATTTACTTTACTTAACAATCACATTTTAAGATAACTCATTGCACTAAATCCACCATGGAAGTTAAACTATCAGTTAACTCAAACTATTTCATTTATTAAAATCACTCGATTTGATTTGATAAAATATTTTCTTTCAGTTTGTCCAATAACAACAAGAAATCATTACAAATAACCTTTGTAATATTTTTATAATTTTGGACATGTGCATATATATATATATATATATATATTTCAAAAGCACAAATTAAATTAATATTATAAAAATAATCACAAAATTATAATCCATATATATATATATACATATATTATAATATATATATATATATTAATGTAAAATAAGAAATTTAAATTGAATTTAATTTAAAGATTTAAAATCTTTTAATATTAAATAAAATAAAAACAAATTTAAATAAAACTCTATTTTTTTCTTTAAGTGCGGCCCTGGGAGAACTGCGTCCTCCTTGTGAGGGGAGGTTGCAGCCCCACCAAGGTTGCGCCCAACAGCCTTTGGCTATTGTGCACAGCCATGGTGGCTGCGCACCACCCATGGGTGTGGGGAGGTGCGGCACCGACGACCCTCCCCTCCCCCAAATTTACTTTTATTTATTTATTTATTTTATTTTATTTTTTTTAAATCGATTTCGTACGGATATACAATTTCTTCAGAAAATTCTTTCAAACACATACTTAATATATATAACACTTATTTCAAATACTTCAGTCGAGCATATTAGCAAGACTTAACAGTAAAAAATAAAATTGTTGACACAAAAGTTTATTTCTACAAAAATTGTAAAGAAAATTTCTATAGGAGTTTTCAATTTCATAATTTTGACAGAGGTTCCCATTGCAACCTACAGAGGTTTTCTATTGTTTTCCTTTTGTAGTCTTCCTATTGTTTAACAATAATTTTATTTCATGAGGTTCTCTGATTTTACTGTAAAATTTCTACAGAGGCAACAGTATAATAACAACAAAACTTCAACAGTCGAGAATAAAGTTTTTTCTATAGAGGAACTTTTAACAAACTTTTCTACTCAGAAGCTATCCACAAACATTTCTACTAAGGGTTATAACTAAATCATGACAATTTCCTCTTACACAAACAATTTTCAGGCAATCTTTTCAAAACAAGAAAACAATTAAATAAATAGTAAAGAGCCTGTTTTCCTAAAGCTTGAAGGAACAAGGATTGGAGCAAAGCTTCACCTTCGGAATTCAACTTCTAAATCCTTTCCAAAAACTTCACCTCTAGCCAGAAGCAAAATATGAGCCCAAATATATGTTGTAAACCTCAAATTTAAAAAAAAACAGAAAACCTCCAAAACCCCACACACTATTCTACAACCAAATTATTTATGTGAAGAAGCTTCATGTCATTCACAACATGCCAATATTCTCTCTGAGAATATTTTTATACAAGAATTTTATTAAATTCTCACTCACTCCCATAAATACTCTAATATAAATTAACTATTTTTTTTTTAAAATATTCTTTTAATAATAATAAAGCATTATAAGCTATTTGATTAACTTAAAAATTCAAAAATCAATACCGCTACCTTAAGAAAATTTAAAATTCTAATTTACATCAAAGCATCTAATGTTTTATTTAAACTATCCACTTAATCAAGAAATTTAATTAATTAACTTTAACTTCAATTACCTACCAATAACTATATCAATTAAATAACATTAATTAATCACACATAAAATAAAGATTAATTAAATAACAAACATTTACATACTAAAATAAATAATCAACACTAACCCAAACTTAAACAAATACAAGGTTGAGACAAAGACACCATAGACTCACAAGAGGGTGACAGACTTGGGACGGGGACACTTATCAACTCCTTTTTCAACATTATACCCGTTGGGTTTATGGGACATGCTCAAACCTAAAAAGCAGGTGGAGTCGGTGTCCAGTACTTGCATCCTGCATAGAAACAAATGTCAAGTAGCATGTAAATCACCATTGCAGACACACCGTGAAAGGTAATCATGGGGTAGCAGGGCACTTGCGAGCAAGTGATGCCACTCCGTCCTTTCACCAAGACTCACTAGCAAACACATCGGAAACCATAGCAACATAAAATCACAACATCACCACATATATTATTAAAGAAAATCTTAACATAACCATATAACATAATCACCATGAAATGTATCATCAGTAATGTCAAGTGTAGCAAACCAACCAAACTATGAATCCACACACAACCAAAACCGGCGAACTGATCACCATCACAAACCAAGTAAAAAATCAACACAAAAGAGTATCAACAACATGAGGGGTATTACAAAACAATTTAGAAAGTAATCTATCATTGTACATAAAATCCAAACAAGTGACAAAATTTCCTAGCATGAGTCATTGGGTTCTCCTTACCATTATAAAATTAGAATATTTGTCCCAGAAATAAATATTGGAAATATATAAGATAATATATAATAGGATAGATGATTATGAGTGATCTATTGAGTTAAAGATTTACCAAAGATTAGAAGAAGATTTTGTTTCTAGACTTTACTAATTTGTTCATGTTTCTTTGCAAGGGAGGTTGGATATTGTTGGTGGAGGGATGGGTATTGTGTAATTGGAAGAAAGGATAATGTGAAATGGTTGGGAAAAATGTTGTAAGGTTAGAATAGGAGTAGGTTGAACTAGTGGTTGTGTAGGAGAAATGGGAGTATGATGGATGTGAGAGGTTGGTGTAAGAATGAGATGGGTATGATATGAATGAGGTTGATGAATGGTTGAAAATTTTATGGGCATAGAATTGGAAGAAATGGGGTATTGGATGGGAAATATGGGTGATTTGGGTTTGGAAAGAGAATGAAGGAAGATGCTTGGGAAAGTGAAGAGGAATAAATATCATTAGCAACAATAGTTTTTCCTATAATTGTTCTTATCATGAGCACTTCCATATCATATGATTTTATGATGAGTAAACTGTGGGGTGTCAACTAAAGCTAAATGATTTGTTTGATCATTAAATTTCCTAATCTCCTCTCTAAGAAATTGTAGCTTATTGACCATATCTAACTTCTTTTGAGTTTTAATATTTTCAAGACACGCCTCATGATCAAAAGGCTTTACCTCATAGATTTAAATGGATGGGTTAATACTTTCAATGTTGGGGGTCTCAAAATGATCCTAGAAAATGGGGATACGAGATCTAGAAAGATGATTTGGCATAAAAATTCAAGTTCACCAAAAAATAGGGTAATAAAACACACCCTACTCTAATTTAGGATCTAATTTAATGATAAACTATTTGATAACAGTCAATGCTAAAGTATTGAATTGAGACAATAATGATTGCTCATTAGAATGTAATTTAGTTATGCTGATTTAGGGTTGTGAATGTTGGAGATTATATTGAATAACATAGTAAATGATTAAATTCAACATACTATAATTGTATCTACTCTTATCAAACTATGAAAAATATATTCTATGAATATAGGCCTTCTCAAGACTAGGTTATGTTGGAGAATTCCAAGATCAAAGAGCATGAAACAACTTCCACAAGTGAATAAAATATGCACAATAGTATGCCTACCAAATATATGAATGAAGAGTGTATAAATACAATGATCAAGCCTTGAGTATGTAGGCAAGGATGAGGAGGTGAGAAGGTAGGAGTGAAACTCTGACTACCCCTCCAAAGGTGGGACACTTGTGAGCTCACTTGACAAGTGTGTGGGCAATTATCAATAGGTGTCTCAAGTCATGAGGACACATGCCTCAACCATATGAAGTGAGACAAAAACAAAATAAAACCTAAGTAAACTTAAGCTAGGTGTGAATAGGTCAATCCTAAAAAGGTGATTAGCTAACTAGGTATGATAATGACTCTATTTACACTAATAGGTTATGCCTATGGTTTAATCTATGGAATATTTTCATTTGTGTGGTTATGTTCTTCTAAATTTTTCTTAGAGTTATATTTACCTTTATTTGTACCTATCTTGAATAAATGGAATCCTTAGGGATTTGTTGCATATGGATAGAAGTATGAAACTTCCTTCATATTGATTCAAACCCATTTTCACATTCATAATTATCAAAGACATAAGCTACAAAAAATGAAAATACCTTGTGTAGAATATGTGAGTGTTGATGTAGAAATACAAATAATGATTTTGATAATTATTTTGAATATGCTCTAATTTATTTTATCTTGATCAAAATTTGATGATGATTAATTTTTTATGGTGCATCCTTAAATACAAGATCATAAGTGCACTTAATTCAAAATATTTGGCATGCAAGTTAACAAATGATGATCAAAATATTTGAAAAGACAAGGTTCCTTAAATATTGAGTGAATTCAATGGATAATAGGATTTAGGATCATATCAACTTGTGTGAAATAAATCAAATTTATTGTCAAGAAAATATATTTATAATAAGGACATAGTGAATGTATAGCAAAAGGCTACACTTGGGCAAGGTATGTACTTTTATCCTCTATACGTAGGAAAAGGGCCAATAGTTGTGAGGATTAGCTTTGTGATGAAGTTGTAATTACAAGAATCATGTACTTGACCTAATTTTTTTATGGAAGATATGATTAATTATTATTTACTTGTAACTAAGGTTTGGATGCATGGATCATCATACAACTATTTATATGAACAAGTTTAGTAAGAGGTGTCCAAAAAATGAATTTATAAAGGTTTTTCCAAAACTTGTGTGATGGAAGACCTAATAGTTGAATGAAAAGTATCATTATTATGAATTGAACATAATATTATTATCTAAAAAATATATAAATAGAATAAGTGACGTTTGTTTTTTGTTAGGTAAGTCTAATATTACTATACTTAACCCTAAATCATAATGTTTCAAACCATAAATCACCTATACAAAATACTAAATCTTATTATATCAAACCCTAAATCTTGTTAGATTGTGCTTAAATTTTCCAACCACAAAAACTATATTTTATCTAGATTTGTGAGAGTATGCACATTTATTGAGTATCTCATTAATTTGGTCTTGATGATATATTATTCCTACTCAATAATGCTCTAGTTTAGTTTATTTGGGATTAATCCACCCATATAATTAATAGGTGTAAACACAACTCATCCCTCCTTATCCTATATAGTAATACATTGGAATTAGGCATTCAAGGAGAATACAAATGATCGTATATTTGAATACCACAATGCCTCAAATAAAGATTTCACATCTTTAAGATATTTTCTAGCAAAGTAGAGATCTCACAATGTATTGGTGTTTTAAAATTCAAAATTTTGGGTTGTCTCCTAGGTAGAAGAGTAGATATTATAATTATTATTTCCTTGGTGTTCTTGTTTGATTATAATTAGAGAAGCCATACCCATGTGCATATCCATAAATACCAAATGTGCACTTGGCATGATGAAATGCATTGGAGCAACTTCCACAATGAGCTTTGTTAGTGTTAAAATCTATAAAATTTCTTTTACAATAGCTTAATCCATAATCACATGCACACCCACATTTTCTATAGTGATATAAATAAGAATAAATATTATTGTAGCTTTTTTGGAGTAGCATTCCCACTTGTTGGGCGAATACTCATGAGCATAATATAATTAAGAACAAGTTTCATGATCATTTGCTTACCAAGCCTTCGTTTTTCCAATGCATGGGAAAAATTAAGAACAAGTTTCATGATCATATTCTTACCAAGACTTTTTTTTTCTAATGCATGAGTAGAATTAAGAACAGATTTCATGGTAATTTGTTCACGAAGCCTTTATTTTTTCAATGTGACTCTTCTAACTTGCATTGAGAAAGCTAGAGTATTTTTTCAAAGAGCTCAAAAATATAATCACAAGTATGGGGAAAATAAGGATTGCAGTTGATAGCTTCATTTTTATTTCAATTTCTAATTATCAAGAAACACAAAGGATCACTGATAAAAAGTGTTAAAAAAGAAGTGGAAATGGACTTACAAAATTTACCTTCTTATTTATCACCTTATTTTAAGCGAAAATCAATTTTAATGCTTCTAATGGCTTATAGAGAATCGAGTTACACTAAGGGAATTGATAACCAATATGAAACTTTTTCAATGTGTGCATCTAATTAAATTCATGACAAATTTGGGCCATAACTTTGCTATTGGTTAGTATTGGAATATATGGAGATGGAAAGGTGTTGCTTATAGAATATTCAACCTTATTGTCAATATTTCATAAACATAGCTTGTGTAGATGGTTAGATATTGTTTAGTTCCCCTCTTTGATGCAATGTCATCCCAATTCAAATACTAATAATTCATGTATCAACCAAAAATATGTGTTTTGTTTTTGTTATCTTTTGTAAGAATTTTACATGTGTTTATATCATTTGGAGTGGCTACAATTGTGTTTTCCTACTTTTGATTTCAATATAGTAAAATCATATCAATCAATAGAAATCAAAAGGTATGGTATAATTTTTTTTTCCAATCATTACATGTGTTTCTATTATTTTGAATTATCACAATTACATTTTCTTTCCTATGGTTTTAGTCTAGCTTGTGCTAAACAAGGAGATTATTAATGTTATTATTGGTCTTGATGAGGTTCATAAGATGATCCACATCAATTTTTGATATCCATAATCTTATGTACATCTAGGGATAGTCATTATACAATTTTTAGGAGGTATGCCTAATTCCAAGGTGGAATCAAGGTTGAAATCATTTAATGAAAGGTAATTAATCCTTATCATGAGTGCCTAGTGTGATTTACTATTACTTTTTCTTGATGCCATCTTAATATATATTTATTTTCTTTATAAAAGGTGGAAAAATTAATTGTGGAGTAGAGATGGAGAATTATACAAAGCATCAATTGAAACAAGAAATAGTTTAGGAACTAGTCATTGTGAGTTAGAGATCAACTGATCTATGTTGTAATGCCTACACGTAAAGTGGTTGAAGCTCATAAAGTTTATGTTGTAACTTGTTTTGAAGCAATAATCAATTTTTTTGTGAGAATTTTAGTTATCCATTATGTGAAAATATTATTTGTTGTCACTTGTTGTTTGGTTATATAGTCTTTCATTAGATCCTCTTACCATGATTGTGTCAAATGGTATCATAGTGGGAATAGTTCCTACAAAGTGTTGAGTATATAGTGAAGAAAGAAGAGAAAAAGATGTAGATCAAATAAATGTTAAATAAGTCCTAAATAAATTTGAAAAAGTGAATCAAAGTTGAATTTTGGAACGAGTAAGTGAATATCCTAAGTCATGTGAATGGGTTTATATGAGTATCCTCTAGTTGTGTGAGATAGGTAGAGATTACATTGGATCTAGAGAAATTAAGGAGCATCAAGATATCTTTTGGCACCAAGTTGTTGGGTAGAATGTATCATGGTATTATTAAAAGAATAAAAGTGAATATGTCTTCCTATGCTACAATGTTGGGTAAAATATAACCAAGGTCGTTGAGTTTGTTGAAATAGTTCCAAAGAAGTAATCAAAATCAAATTGGTGAAGAAGATTTGAGAAGTTTGAGCAAATAGATCACAAAGAGGCAATTTGTAAGAGTAAAATTTGTTGGTGTAGGTTATTATTTCCTAGTGGGTTAATTTATTTTCCCTTGGTCCTAGGTTTTTCTTGCACTTTATTAAAATTTCTTAGGATAATAAAGAGTTTATTACTAGGAGATAAGTGTGTGGTGTCCCCTTCCTTAAAGGGTGGAACCACTTTCCACTTTTGGTGGTCCATCTCCACTTTTTGTGGTTGTTTCCTATTGGTTGGATTTGCCACCTACATCCTCTCCTAAGTTTTATATACTAGCTTGTATTTGCATACACTTGCATCTTTTGGCCTACACCTTTGTAGTGTATCTCTTCAGCTTGGAAGCTCTTAATGCAATTCTATCACATCAACATTGCATAATCTCTCAAAGTCCTAGTTTGCATTCTTATGTTTTTCTAGTTTATGTAACTTTGGTTTTCTCTTAAAAAGTTCCTTGGATTATTCTATCCATTTCAGATTTCTAACATGGTATCAAAGCTTTTTTTTTGAGAAATCTAAGTTCATAGATTCCTAATTGAGAGATTGAGTTTTCATGTAAAGATCTTGTAAATTCGTGTATGCTCTTCTCTTGCGTTTTAAATGATCTGGAAAATCAGAAAGGATTTGCAAAGATCTAATAACCTCTTCACATTGCATATGTGTTTTGTGATATCCGGGTGATTGCAACATTTTTGGTTATACTAGCAGCATTTTTTACTATTCCAATGCATCCAGAAGGCTCAAGAAAGTCAGATTTATCTTTTGTTTTATCCAAATTGGAGACCATTTGACATAGTTGCAAATGGGGGTTTAAAGCTCAGATTTGACAAACAACTTTTATTGAAGCATTTTCGGCCCAAATGGACCCTAATATTGTGTTTAGAAAGCCCAAAAATCCCTATTCTCATATAAAATTTGTCTATTGTAGATGTATTTTATTTTTGGTAGATTTTTCTTTTGTTGGGAGGGCCATCACTACAAGCTAAATTTTGCCATTTAAAAAAAAAATCATAAATTTTCGCCACGGTGTGTTTTATGCAAACAAGATATCGTCAAAAAGCTGGAGACAAACACTTTCCATCCACAAAGGTATTGAAATGAAAAATTTCCATTTTCTACCAAATATTTCAAGTTGAAGTTGTTTAGAGCAAATTTCTTCAAAAGGCCATAACTTTTGCCCCTGTGCTCCATTTTTCGGGAACAAGTAAGCGTTGGAAAGGTCTTGGAGAGCACTACACATCCATAAGGCTAAATTTTTTAGATTCTTTCTTATGTTCATTTTGTATCATAATTTGTAGTTTTGGCTATTTTGAGCCTATTGAGCATTGTATCTTGGAAAAGGCTTTGTAAACACACTAAAATATAAAGTGACAACCTTATAATATTTGGGGGGGTGATCTTTGATACTAGTGAAAAGGGTGGGAGTGTATTGGTGTTCTTTTTTTTTGTTCTTTTTTAATCATTTGAGGATTGTATCATAGGTTTTTCTACTCATCCTTCTGTGATAATTTTGGATAAGGCTAATTATGAGTCTTGGAAAAAAGGCATTATAACTCATCTTAGATAGCTAAAAAAATTTCCTTACCTTTATGTGCTCATGCTTGAACCAGACACACTTGGAAGGAAATCAATATTGGGTAATAGAGTTGATCATGTATTAGGAATCATTGGTTGTTATGTTGATTATGACACTCTGTTGGCTATAGTAGACATTGAATGTCCCCACACACTTTGGACCAAGATCTGGGAGATGTTTGGAGACCCTCATGTTTCTCCATTCCTAGATGATCCCACTACAAATTTCCTCATTCCACATGATGATGCAAATAATATACCCTTTGATGTTGCTACTTTAGAGGAGCTTAAGTATTATGCACGTATTGAACATTCAAATGACACCAATAATTCTCTTTCTTATCATCCTCATGTTGATATTACATCAACATCACCTATTGCATATTTAGATTCCAGAGATGCTTCTTTGAGAGCCTCCAGTGATACATTGTAGCAAGATCAGTTATGTCTTCTATAGTCAATCCATTGGGACCAATTTTTGCCAAATATATCATGTTTGTTTGTAGAGTTTCTCATTTTAGATCTAGATGACAATATTGAGGACATTTGTCTTCTCTTTGAGGAACACTCTTTTGTCCTTCCATCTATTGCTAATTCAGAGTCCAAAGTTGCTTCTTTGAAAGCTTTCAATGACTTATTGCAGTAGGATATATATAGTCTCCCTGATTCATCTTGGGATGATCTCTTGAGAGATATTTCAGACTTGTTTATGGAGACACATATTGTAGATTTGGGAGACACTATTGAGTGTATTCATGCTCTCTTTGATGAAGATGATTCTTCTTCAGTTATTATGAGGGAACACTTTGACCCTCTTGTTCATTCTCTACATGATTATTTCTTACAATTTGATATGAGTGTGGATACTTTGGATCGACATTTGGAGAAGACATTTTCAGAGGAGATACTTGAGTCTTTGACTTATGCTCTACATCAGTCTCTAGGAGATTCTAATTTGTCATCTTCAATAGTGTGGCCTATAACACCTAACTTGATTGTGGTCTCTTTCAGCATCGACATGGAGATACTTGAGCCAACTTCAGAGACTTTGTACATCTTGCACTTTCTTCCTATATATTCCTTTTAGGACTTGGGAGATAGATTGCATACACCTTTGGTTGTGTTTCTTCCTAAGGGGAGGAATGTTGTTCAATGATTGTGGACCATCTTCTTCATCTAGTTTTGATCATCCACCATTAGATCTCTTTGGAGGCTACTTAGTCCTTCTTTTCTTCTCTCTATTCTAGGGGGTGTTCTCTCTCTATTTGTGGGGGAGGGCTTCTTCTTCCTTGGGGGGAATTAGATATGTACATGAGTACCTAACATGGTCTCATTTTTCGAGACCCATCATCTTTTCCATCCTCCTAATTTGTGCTTAAGGGGGGGTCTTGGTGTAGGTTATTATTTCCTGGTGGGTTAATTTATTTTCCCTTAGTCCTAGGATTTTCCTACACTTCATAAAGCTTTCTTAGGATAATAAAGTGAGTTTATTACTAGGAGATAAGTGTGTGGTGTCCCCTTCCTTAAAGGGTGGGACCAATTTCCACTTTTGGTGGCATCCTCCACTTTTGGTGGTATATCTCCATTTTTTGTGGTTGATTCCTATTGGTTGGATTTGATACCTACATCCTCTCCTAAGTTCTATATAAACCCACTACCTAGCTTGTATTTGCATACTCTTGCATCTTTTGGCATGCATCTTTGCGGTGTATCTTTTTAGCTTGGAAGCTCTTAATGCAATTTTGTCACATTGACATTGCATAATCTCTCGAAGTCCTAGTTTCCATTCTTATGTTTTTCCAATTTATGTAACTTTGGTTTTCTCTTAAAAAGTTTCTTGGGTTATTCAATCTATTTCAGATTTCTAACAAAATCAAGAAATTGACCATATATAGATAGAAGCATGTTGTTAGTGAGGAATTTTTTTAGTGGTGTATGAATGGAATTATAAGTTTGATTGAAACATACTTTGTATGAGAAATGGGTGGATAGGTTGATTTTTTGTGAGGAAATAAGTTAGAAGTTAGAAGATAAATATAAGGAAAGCGACATTGAACTAAAAAAATCTTTGAAGAGTAATTTGTGTCAAATGTGAGTGGATTGAGCTCATGAAATCTTGAGGCAATATGTAAGTAAGTATTTATGATTATTGTTGTTCTAAAGACAAGGAAAATGAATATAAGACCTAAATCTAGGGATAGAAGTTTAGAAAGAGCCCTATAAAGGAAATGGGAAAATATATTATTGATAGTGAATAATATAGTGTATAGAAAACATATATCAAAAAGGAGTAAAGAAGGAATAGTAGATATAGATATAAGAAAATAATAAAGAAAGAAGGAGAAATCTTAGATTGAATGGAGCTGATGTTGCAAATCAAGGATCGACATTGTATGGTTGTGCAAAGAGAGTTGGAAAATGTGTAGGAAGAGAACCAACATCTAGAAGAGTAAAAGGCAAGTTTCCCTATAAACATAAATGATTTTTTTATTTTTAATTTTAATTTTTGATAACCCAGGGTGTCTCCACGACCTAGCCCCACGTCCCTGTCGATGGACTGGTGGGTGAGTTGGGGTGAGACTAGTCCCTGGGGATGCGCACAACCGCTCGCAAGCCACAACATTGGGTGAGCCCAGGCCTCCAAGTTGAACCCAAGACCTTGGGGAGCAAACCCAAGACTCAAGCCAACTCAGTTACCCGTGCAGGCTTAACAATAAATGATTATTTAAGAAAATGCAAAGAAAAAATTAAGTCAAGAATATTAATAATGCAATTAAAGTAGATGAAATTTTTGATATATGTTAAAGAAAGTTCAAGCTATATTAGAAAATGTTGAAAGCGGTGAAAGAAGAAGTCCTACATTTAATTTTGATAAAAGTAAAGGAAATAAATAAATGAGGGAAAGTATAAATTTGCATGATCAAGGAGGAGAATTTAGATGATAATTTTCAAGATATTTTCATAAATAGAATGATAATGTCAAAAGAAGACTTGAATGGTATGATAAAATAAAAAGTGATTACTATGAAATAATAAAAGATAGAATTGATGTGAAGAATATAGTGTATAAATTAAAAATAAAATATAACAGATATATGCAAGGAGTGGAGAATGAATATTAGATGTAGATTAGCAAAAAAAAAAAAGGAAGGAGAAACTTTAGAGTAAATGGATCTAATATTAAGGATTTGTAATGCATAGTAGCCTAGAGAGATAGTGCATATAATTTAAGAGAACCCACATATGGAAGATTAGAAAATTTTTTGCAAGAAAATGGTTATTTAAGATGCAAAGAAAAAAATAATTTAAGGTAATGTTAAGAATATTGATATTGCAAATAAAGTAGATGAAATGCTTGATTTGATAAAGAAGGTTCAAGCTAGATTAGCAAATTTTGAAAGGGATGAAAGATAGCACATATAAAAGGATAAATTTAATAAAGTCAAGAATCAAGAAGATTGTGAGAGTGGAAGATTATAGAAGACATACAAGTCATGGCTATGAATATTGGCAATAATAGCAATACCATAGATGGTGACAACAACAATGTTGAATGAGAGATAGTTACATTTACAACAAAGATGTTGAATTAGAGATAGTTGTCTTTATAAAAAAATGTGTTGTATTGGAGATATTTGAACTTATAGCAAAGGCATTGATTGGAGATATTTGAAGAGGAATACATTTCAAGAGAGAAATGGACTAGAGAAATGGACTATGGAAAGTACAAGGGATTTTAAATTTGTGTGAATTCCCAAGATGTGGAAGTGAAAATTTTAGATCTGAAACACATAGAATAATTGTTTAGAGAAGGTCATGAAGATGAATAATTGTAAGGGTATTGAGAATACTAAGTGTGGAGATAAGATTCTTAATATGTTGACAAATATTAGATTAGGTATTGGACAAAGTCATGAAATTTTGAAAAAAATTGTTGAAGATGGAAAGGTAGTGAGGAGACAATCCATATTAGAGTGAATTATTGGGAAAGAACCAATGTATAAGGATAATATGGCAAGAAAGAGAAAAATATAAAATTTACAAGTGAAAGGGGTGTAGTAGATGTATTTTTACAAGGTTGTTATGTAGGAGGAAAAACATAGTTGTTGGATGTAAATAAATTGAATGGTAGGTGAATTTAAATGATATAAAAGATGATAATGAATTTGAAGAACTAGGTAGATAGATAAAACACATTTTAAAGTTGAAAAAAATAATTTTGAGTTAGGAGATCTAGGTAGATAGTTAAATGTAAGTTTGTAGTAAGGCAATTGAATGAATACAAATTGCATTGTGATTTGGAAGAATTGTGAATTTGTATGTATGATGATTGTAAAAATGAAAAGAAAATTGGAGTCAAAATTGATAGTGCAAGATGAACTTAGTAATATTGAAAGATGGAATGGTGACATGGTAAAGGATAGGTGTGAGCATAGAGTGGTAATAGAAGATTATTATGTGAGGGATAGTCAAATGAAAATTTATATGTACTTAAGCATGATATTATTACAAGTAGTAAAATAAATAAATCAATTTTTTTGGAAAGGGAAGTGAAAGAAATTTGAATAATAGATTTTAGCAAAGCTTAGGCAAGTAGGTGAGTATAGATAAGAAATTTTAGAAGATTAATGGACAAGTGGAAAAAATATTATTGAGTGGGATGTGATGGTAAGTGAATTGAAGAATGAATTCATGGTTGTAGATTATCAATTGGATTGATAAGAGAATTGTAGAGTGCGAAGCAAGAAGACTTATTTGTTAATTTGTATGTGAAATAATTTAATTAGTTGGTTATTACAGTTAGTTGTTGTGAATAAAACAAATAAGCACATTATATAATGGATGGTCTAGTGGTTATTAAGGAGAGTTGAGTGTAATGGATGTTCAGATAGTGGGGGGAATATATTAGATTTTCCTAAAGAAAAAAGAAAAGTTGAACATATACCACAAAGTAAGCAAAATGAACCAAGAGGAAGAAGTGATAAATTTCAAGTAATAAAAAAATACAAGAAAGTTATGATAGAAGACAAAGTCAAGTGAATAAACAAGTGGATGTAAGTAATAGTTTAGAAGTAAGTATAAAATATGTGAGGATAGAAAGGATATAAAATATTGGAATACTTATAATGAGGGTGAATCGAGAAGAGGTAAAATAATTATAAATTATAATAAGGATAATAGCTAAAGGATGGAAGGAAATGTAGAAGCCACAAGAGAAGGAAAAATGTCCAATGGCTTTATACTGAAATTATGTTATGAAAATGTGCACTGTAATAGTAGGATAAAAAAATAGGAGTTGTAACATAAAATGCCAAGAGAAGTTGTAGTAAAAGTTAAATT
>VDFB02000015.1:167478937-167500965 GCA_007258455.2 Sequoia sempervirens | reverse complement strand
CTAAATAAGAAATATTCTTGAAGTAAATAATCCAAACATTTAGTCATATTGATGCTAACTATCTATTCTTACACATTAGCCAAGCTTCTTTGAAATCTACATCATCTTGGTATAACTCCATGAAATCAAATCATACTACCTCTACTTGCATTTCATGTAACAAAATAACTCTTCTACACAATGCATCAACTAACTTATTGGATTTCCCACTCCTATGCTTGAGTACAAATGTATAGGTTTGAAGAAATTCTAACAATTTCACATGAAATTGATTTAACTTACCTTGATTATTAATGTACTACAAGGCTCAATGATCAACACACAAGATAAATCTCATAGGTAGTAAATAGTGATGCCACTTCTTGAGAGATTACACTATGGCATAAAATTCTTGGTCATAAACCAAATATTTCCTTTTGGCATTGTCGATCTTCTCACTAAAATATCCTATAGGCTTGCCTTTCTAACTTTTAATGTCACCTATTGTCATCCTACTTGCATCTCACTTAATTTGGAACATTGTCGAAATTTCGCAATGCAAATATGGGTTATTTAGTGACCTTTTGTTTCAAAATTGTAAAACTACTTTGTGCTATTAATGTCCACTTAAACTCGCTTTTTTTTTCCTTCATAGTTTATGTGATTGATGCACATATTGCACTAAAATTGTGAATGAATTTCCTATAGAAGTAGCCAAATGATGGAAACTTCTTGTATCAAAAGCACATTTTGGATTAGGCCAATCCCTTATGGATTTCACCATTTTGGGGTCCATCTTCAATTTATCTTGGGATATAATAAAATCCCAAATAAACCAATTGTTCTTTCATAAAATTATACTTATTCAAATTGACCAACAATTTCTTTTCCTTTAACATCTCTAGTACTTGTTTCAAATGCAACGTATGCTCTTCTTTTTCCCTTCTAAACATCATAATATAAGATACACAATCACAAACTTGCTAAAGAATGGTTTTAGCACTCCATTCATAACATATAAAGGTACTTGATGCATTGGATAGTCCAAAAGGCATCACCAACCACTCATACAACCCCTCCCTTGTTTTGATGGTGTTCTTTCATTAATCATCTTTCCAAATTTAGATTTGATGATATCCACTTTCTAAATCTAGCTTGGAAAAGTACTTGGGTCCACTTAGACAATCCATTAAGTCATCCATACAAGGTAAGAGAAATTGATATTTGATTGTTTTTTTTATTGATAGCTTGAGAGATAGTGCACATCCTCCACTCAACACTTTTATTTGGTGCATAATATTGTAGTACAACACAAGGGTTAAGGCTCTCTCTTTTTAGACCTTAGTCAAGAAGCCCTTGTACTTTTCAATTTACTTCTTCATTTTTCATTGGAATCTATTGATATGTTGCCTTGTTTAGAAGACATCAAGTCCATGTAAAGGCTAATACTTTGTATTGGCGTAATCCTTTTGGAAGATCACTAGAGATCATCTTTGTGTATTCTTTTAGTAACTATACTTCAAATGGTACATCACTTGCTTTTTTTGATGTCCCAACTTGGAGTCCCTTAGGTATGATGGCCAAACATCTTCTCCCCTCTAACATATTCAAGAATTGTTTGTTAGAGATTAATAGAGGTTTGTTGTTGTCCACTTTTTTCCAAGTTCCTTCAAAGGGCCCAACATGAACTTCCTTCCATTCTTCTCATGAGTGTATGTGTTGGCTCTCCCATCATGTATAGCTTTTCTACTAAATTGCCAAGATCTACCCAAAAAAACATGACACACATCCATAGGCATTACATCACATTAAACCTCATCATCCTTATAAAAACCGATTTAAAAATCAATTAGACATTGTTCATTTACTAGTATTTGGTGAACTTTTTGAAGCCAAGATACATTATAAGGATTTGTGTGTGTTATCTTTTACAAGCCTACTTTCTCTACCATCTCATTAGATACTAGGTTGTTTGTACTACCTCCAAAATTTACTTCTCGACTTGTGAAAGGTTCTAAAAAGTTTCTTTCTCTGCAATGGTTCATTGTCCTTCATTGTCTTCAACAATACCCTCTTCATCATAAGATTTTTAGTTACTCAATGTGATTAGGAGATGTAACTGAATCTTCATTAGCTTGGACAACATGGTCATTTCTATGTCTACCATCATCTTATACTTGTGGACTGTAACAACCCCCATGTTTGTATTTTGTTGTGGTATTTTCTTGATGGATTCTGATAACTGTATATTTTGTATTTACTCTATTCGTCCCTTCATTATTTTGTATTGACACCTGAGAGGTGTAATTCTGTGACTGTTATGCTGGATTACATGTTTACATGCTTACATGTTTATATGTTGCTATGTTGTTGACATGATTATTGTTCATGTTGGACTTCATGCTTACATGGCTAGATATTATGTTGGAATTACATGCTTGTATTTTTATGTATACATCATTGTCCTTGCTTTTGTATGATTATGGACAGGAAAAAGATGATATCATAACACTCGTAACCGAGAGGCTTATGATATTACAACTCTTTTTCCTGATGGTTGATGTTGCTTTGGATATATGATATATGATTCATGCACATGTACTTTAATGTTTGATTGGAGTGATGCAGGTACTGAGTATCGACTCTGCCTAAATTCATATGCCTGAGCGTATTCTCTTTCCCTGATGGTGGTTATTGGAGGTAGTCACAGGCCAATATCCCCTACCCTAGCCCACTGTACCCTGTTAGGGCAGTGTTTTTGTATTGTTGTTTTCTATCCAGTTACCTAACAGTAACTTCTGGAGCACCCTTCTCCCTTATGTGACTTGCCTGCTTGTCTCATTGAGGTATTTGGCTTTGGACTTTCATTAATATTTCATGCGTATTTTAATATTTCTTATTTTGTGATTTTAATTAGTTGTTCCTTTTGGGGGAGCTTTAATGCATAATTTTTATAAAAAATGTTTTATTCTCTTTTGGTGGTTTTGGATAAAAGATAAAAAAGGAAAAGAGAGTTTTGTTGAAGGGGAGGATTTTCATTTTGGGGTAAAAAAGAAGAAGGGGAAATTGTTGTTTTTGGATGGAGGAAGAAACCCCCATCATTTGGATAACTAAGCTGGGGAGATTGTGAAAGTTTTGGGAGAAGAAAATTGTGGGCAAAAAATTATTGAATTCAGCCTCCCTGTTCTTGCTGATTGTCTATTATTGGAGCTTGGTCGTGCCTTCTCCATTGAGCAAATTCGCCATTTTAGTTTTGGGGAAATTCAAGGTAATCTTCTGATTGTTCTTCATTGATGCTTGGTTGGTAAATTTTCTTTCTTTTCTGGGTTATTGTTGTTCCTTGAAAATTGAAGAATTTCCTTATGTCTTTGCTTGGTATTGCTTGGAGTTGGATGTTGGTTTGTTTTTAATTGGATATTGCTGCTATGTGGGGGTTTTGTGTGACTGAATTTGTAGATCTCCAACAAACTCGAATTGGGTTTATAAGAGAAATCTATTTTGGGTTCTTTCTTATTGTTTTTCTTTTGCCCAATTTGTATGAAAAAAAAGTCGTGTTTTCTATTGCTACTCATTGCCCTGTTGATAAAAATGAAAAAAAAATGGTGGATTTCATTTAGGGATGCCAATACCTCAACTGGGTTTTGGCAAATTTGAAATCTGGGCACTTTTAATTTTTTGTGTTTTTTTACTTGCCTTGTGTGGAAAAAGACCTTTTTTTCTGTACAACACTTATTTTTGGCCCTAAAGTAAAAAATCAAAGGTGTATTTTGTCTTGAAACGCCCAAATCTGAACTGGGTCATGCTTAGATTCGTAATCCGGGCACTTTGAATTTTTACATGTTTTATATGCCTTCTTTTCATGCTGAAACACAACCATTAAATGTGTCCTTTACAACAGTGTTAGTTGGCTGTTTTTAATTGGTTCCTTGACTAAAATTGTGGCCTTTCCTTCATTTCATGTATTGTTTGGTTTCCTCGTTTGGTTAAACGAGATGAGCATAGGCCTAGGTAATTGAGTGGTCATATGGAGTGGATCTCTACGGGCTCGGGGCCCGCAAGTGGCTGCTAGGGGAACTAGTAGCAGAGTTAGAGTAAACAAGTGATAACAAAATAAAATTAATGGGGTAAAACACTAATAAGATAATGAGTCCTCGTGCATGGCCTTGAGCGCTTGTAAAGGCTAAGGATGCACTCAAGAAGGCCCATCCGTCTATGGGATGTTGAGTCATCCATCTGCGGGGCATGGATTCAGGCATGATTGAGTCTCCTCGTCCCTATGAGAGGTGTACTTGATTCCATGTGGTGCCATCACTTCGAGCACGCATGATGACACTCCATTTGATATGCACTCTATTATCTAGCCCTTGGTAGACGTGAGTAGTACCCGTCATGATAGTTGATGAGCATTTCTTGTGGTGACCTTGATTGTGTGCATTGTCTTCCTTGTTTGCTTCATGATTGAGGTGAGAGTTGGCCTTACTTTGCCTTTGTCTTGCCACCTCTGTTTGGGCCTTGTGATTATCTTCGAGCACGGTGGGGTGGCTCTTTTGAGTCCACATGGTAGGGAGGTGTTGCCACCGCCATTGGGGACCGATGTACAGGTTATTGGAGCACCGTTGGAGTCATCCCCTCTTCTGTATTTACTTTTCTGATGATGTATTTAATTCATGTTTATGCCATTGTACTCAAACTCATTTCTTTATGCTCATTGTACTCACTTGAGAGTGAAAGAAATCATAAATTTAATGAGAAGATATGTGATAATTATGTTTGGCTTTCGGGTTCCGGTGTTGGTATCGGAATCGCATGTTCAATGATAATTCTTTTATGGCTTCATTCTTATTTCATGTAAAATTAAAGCTATAGATGTATTTTCTTCCTTTATGTATCATGTTGTTAAGTTTCCAGTGCAATACAACCTGCTCTATTAATTTGTGTGGTTGCTGCCATAGTTCCGGAGCAGCGTTGTTAAGTTCCGGAGCAGCACTGTTAAAGTTTCGAAGTAGCACTGCAAGTTCCAGAGCAACGCTATTAAGGTTCCGGAGCAGCGCTGTTAAAGTTCCAGAGCAGCACTGCAAATTCCAGAGCAGCACTGTTAAAGTTCCGGAGCATTGCTGCAAGTTTCGGAGCAACGCTACAAGTTCCGGAGCAGCACTGTTGAAGGTTCCGGAGCAGTGCTGTAAGTTTCGGAGCAATGCTGTAGAAGTTTTGAAGCAACACTGTAAGTTCCAAAGCAGCGCTGTTAGAGTTTCAAAGCAACGCTGTAAGTTCCAGAGTAGCTCAATAAGTTCCGGAGCAGCACTGCTAAGGTTCCGAAGCATTTTCCCTGGAGCCATCTTATTTGTTTTGTCCGGTTTTTCTTTGGAGGGTAGATTAATCCTCTCCCTTGGGCTGCATTAGGCCATTATTGGCCTTGTATGTGGTCGTATTAATGTATTGGAAACTTCTTTTGTGTATGTTATCCTTTATGTTTAAAAAAAAAAAATTATCTTGCCCTTTTTGACTCTTAACCTTTGAGGTTTAATTAGAGGGATGTTACATGGACATTCAAAACCTCTTTGATCACCTTGATCACATCTAAAGTTGTGCTACCAAATTATCTATCTTTTCCTTTGTTATAGGTTCCTCTTCCTCTTGATGGATATGCTTCCTCCCTATGTGGGTAATTTTGGTCCTATGAAGTACTAGATCAAATTGTTTGCCAATCTTGATTCCTTCTAATGCCTTATGTATTTCTACCTCTATTAAATCTCCCTCTACCTCTTGTTGTAATTTGTTGTTTTCTAGACAACTTCTCCTTAGCCTTTAAGGCATATTGGTATGCCTCATTCATGGTATTCACTTAGATGAAAGTTAATTCATCATGGAGCTCAAATCTTAGCCCATTAAGATATCCAACAATTGTGTTCTCCTCTCCTTTTATATCTATTATGATCTGTAAGCACAAACCTTTTTGCTTTAGATTTTGAATTTGTTTAAACAACTTATGTTGGTGGTCTAAGGGTAATAAATTTGCCTTAAGATATTTTAGCATCTTGGCCATAACCTTATCTTCTCCTCACCTCGTCTTCTTCATGATTCTTGAATAATATCCCACCATAGGGTAGCCTGTGACTTCAATTTAGTTACAACAAATTCAAGACTCTCTTAGGATCATATCCTTTCAAGTTTTCATGTCAACATATGTCTCCAACTCCTTCACCCAATCCACAAAGAGATCCAAGTTTAAATCCCTTACAAAATTTGATACATTGGGTTTGACCTTTGTTCCTTGATTGGTTATAGTTTGAATTAATCTCTCAATGGGGTCTTGAACCCTAATTGGAGCTCCTTGTGTCTCTAATTTATTTTCAAATTCGTCATATGGGAGTCTAGCCTCCAAAGCCTCTAATCTCCTCAACAATTCTTCATTTGGGTCTCTCCTTGGCCCTCTTCTATGTCTCCTAGTCCCAAAAAAAAAAAGTAAACCCCTTGGTAGCCTTTTTTCTTTCACCGCTTGTTCTCTACACACCTACGCCAAAATGGAGAGCAAACTCCTCTTTCTTCTCTCTTCAACTTCTTAGAGCTGAAAACTTGGTTCTGATATCATCTAATACAGACCTTGGGGGGTGGCCTAGCTGAAAAGTTAACCATAACTAACCCAAGTAGCATTGTACTAATATGCAATCCTACAACTTAAAATAATCAATAAAAACAAAGAAAACCCAGCTATAACAATACTATCCACAAAATAACAATAGATTAATCTAATTTCTGAAAATTAGAATAACATAAAGTATTTTAAACATCATCAACCTTCACAAGCACTACGATTAGACCCTTTTAGTAAGAGTAGATTGTTTATGTATACTGCACATAAAACAATCCAATTTTACAGTTTTGAATTATCTTCAATATCTACTCTGCAGATCCATAAATCCCCCTTTCCAAAAAATAACTAACATATTTTTTCCCTAAAATACTAATCTAATCAATCAGAAAATAAGAGTGTTCTCAGCTCCCCTATTTTTTTCTTTCTTTATTTTCCTATGCAGCATCCATCCCTTCTGTTCCTGCCCTTTTTATCTTTTCTCCAAAATTGAAAATCTCTCCCAAAAAGAAAAGATACGATTACTTCCAAGATTCCATTTTTTTCGGCGCTCTTTCTCTGCTTTAATGGACGTTGGTTTTATCCATAATGTTGGTGGTGTCTTTGGATTAGAAAAACAAAAAAAACTGGGTGCCTCCTAGAATCATGGAAGAAAAGATAGAAAATTCTAAAGATAAATTCAAGAACTTATTAGCATTTATTTATTCAATTTTCTTTTTATGTAAGACTTCCAATCAACCAAGGATGCTCCATAAAATTAGAGCCATAATTGTGCTAGCACAGAATGACTACAGGAAAACAGTACTCAAGCCATTTTAGAAGAAACAATGGCTGCAAATGATGTTAAAAATTTCAACTGGCAGCTATTTTCATTAAACTGTGTACTTAATTATTACAAAAGTCTATAATGGAGGAGGAAATTATAAATTCTTCTACTTTCATAAAGACAGATGAACTGAGCTTTGGCACTTGACACTGCTGAGAGGATTGCAAAATTCTTGAAAAAAATCATTGCTATAATACTTTCTGGTGCCACTTATGACAATGAATGGCCATGGTTTTACAGTTCATTGTTAAAAAGCTCAGACTTGGAAGCATTTTCTTCTTAGAAAGTTCTGGTGCCACTTATGACAATTAATGGCCATGGTTTTACAGTTCATTGTTAAAAAGCTCAGACTTGGAAGCATTTTCTTCTTAGAAAGTTCTGGTGCCACTTATGACAATTAATGGCCATGGTTTTACAGTTCATTGTTAAAAAGCTCAGACTTGGAAGCATTTTCTTCTTAGAAAGTTCTGGTGCCACTTATGACAATTAATGGCCATGGTTTTACAGTTCATTGTTAAAAAGCTCAGACTTGGAAGCATTTTCTTCTTAGAAAGTTCTGGTGCCACTTATTGACAATTAATGGCCATGGTTTTACAGTTCATTGTTAAAAAGCTCAGACTTGTAAGCATTTTCTTCTTAGAAAGTGGAGCACAATCTAGGTATTCAATGCAAGTTTATAAGATAATCTAGGATATTCGTTTTCAAACAGCAGATAAACAACATCCGAATACCTGAATATTAACTTTTTATGTTTCTCAAACAATGATTTGATTGCAGAGCTCTGAAATGTATCTGAAGGACCACTTAGCTTGTATGTTGAGAGTTGCTCATCTGAAGGTTAATGGGTATGCATAAAGCTCAATTTTGCATGCCTGCAAAGTAATGAATACTAGGCAAAAGGCCCACTTGCTCTTAAATCGGATGAAGAATCCCATTAGTTGAAAACAGACAAGACAGAAAAGAGTTGAAGACAGACTAAAGCAGAAAGGCACATGGATAGAGATAAAAAAAATAGGTTGTTTCAGTAGTTGTGTATATAAGGATTATTTAAATATATTATTGATTTATTTTTTTATTATAATAATGGTGTTCTGTAAGAAAAACAGTTTATGATATTCTCATATAATATTTATAAAAATTTATATTTTTGTGTATTTATGATTTATTGAATAATATTTCTGTAAGTTACTTTTTTTAATAATGTCTTTATTTACAATTAGGAATGATACAAAAATAAATTAAAATAAGATTACATATTAAATCATTACGACTTTTTAAAAATCATTAATAGTATAAATTTTTATAGAAATTGAGTTTTAATACTCTCAATCATTATCTCATTAATTTGTACAATAATTATCTTCAAATTCACTGTAGATATGAACTTAGATCGGCTTTCCATTATATTTATAAATTAACTAATATTATTTTACATATATTGTAATATTACCAACTTTATTTTGGAATGGTTGTTTGTTACATATGTGATTGGATAGCAAACAACCTTATTTTCATAATAACTACCCGGCCAACGTTGGGTTGTTCATGGTTAACATAATTTGAATACTGATTTCAATTCTCATACTTAGTGGAAACTTTTGCAATAGCTTTTTAAGGATTTGCAATCATGCTTTATATGTAGAAGAAGTCCACCGTAGATGTTCATACAAAAAACTTGGAACTGTGGTGCTTAAAATCAAAATTCCTAGTACAACAGATTGGCAGCTATTTTAATCTACATAAGGTCTAAAAGGATGGGAGCTTTACCTGGTGGAGAGCCATATGGGCTGAAATTTCTTATGCTATGCTATGTATGGGCAGCTACTTCGATTGATGCCCTGATTTCAGTGTTCAAACATGCTTTCCATCATGACAATTGAGCTAATTTAATGTAAATTCTGGACTGTATATCTAAATTGAGAGCTTGGAGTTATACCGGTGAGTAGAAGCTTTCTATGGTATTGGGCAGTCTCAGTCTATTGAGTACTTCATTTTACCATGTCATTCGCTGGTCAGGTACTTAATACCCATATGCCCTCATCAGTAAGAATCTCTAGACTCTTCATAATTCACATACATATGGGCTTCGTCATAGAATTTCACACCCAGTCACACCTGATTGTAGAGGAAGACAGGAAGCAAGTTTTGGGTCTGCATTTACAGAGGACATGCTGCAATGTATGGGATTACATGCAGTAAATTGACAAAGGAAAACTTTAGAGGTTGAGATGGAAACGGGTGTTTTTCATTTATATAAACTAAAGAATCGCCCCCTTGCAAATTGCAAACTTCAACAGAGTAAAAAACTGTGATCTCAAATAATAAGTTTCCATTCAAGAAACTAGATTTAAATTTTTAATGAATTTTGTCCATTTTACATATAACCAGATTCCAGAAGGGAAAAAGCGAAACATGTCTACTATTTTTTTTTTAAGTACAATGACAATGTCAAGAAGATGAACAAGGCCTACAAACCCAAATAAGATGAATAAGGCCCCCAGATCCCGATATAGACACATTAACTCCGGTTCCAAATTTATCAACAGTATTACTACCAAGATGTTTCAGCTGGGCCCTTGCTTTTAACTGAACCTTGCAGATGTAAGAGAATAAACCATTTCCATTTTGCCATGAACACATCAGTGCTAATGAAATTTACTAAAAGGCCAAGTGCTCATTGTCACAATACAGACCAAATGGGGTTTAATCAAATTTACAGAAAGTTTAGAGAACAAATTGTCATTATACAACACAAATGGTTAACAGCGTGCTACAAAAGCAAGCTATGAAATCTAAACCTAAATCAGCATGATAAAATGAATGGTTCCATAAAACCCGACCATGGTAGATCTGCAGTTACAGATGCCCTAAACTAACTGAATAAAATGCAGTAATACCAAATATTACATATATTGCGGAATACAAAAGAAATCAGACCCCATGAAGATGTCTCCCTTACATGTTGGGAAAACTAATTAGAAACCCCCATTGAAGCGCGGCTCCTGAGCCTGCATTCTTCTTAGCCTTATTTAGATATATTCACAAATTGTCTTCTTCTTTATTTTTCCAATTTTGAGCGAAGACATAATAAATGAAATTGAATCAGAGAGGCATGGGAGTCCCATAAACAAGGAATGGTCTACCAGTGGGGGCAAGGGCTGCCTCATATTTGCCGCTGCAGTCTTGCAGACAGTGCTCTGCATGATGAAATGCTTTCTTGAAAACGCCAAAGCCAAAGAGCAGCCCGATCAGAACCACAAGAAAGACAAGGCAGGAACACACCTTGCAGAGAGTGCCACAACACATTTTTGCAGAGTTGAAATCCCCTGTTTTATATTCTTCCCAAACAGAGCCCTAATTCAAATCCCTCGGAGGTCTTACAGATGTGAACTTCTGCTAATGGGTAGGTCTCATACTTCTGCAACGGTCAGATTAGTAAAAAATCGCATGCAAATCATGCAAGCCGTAAAAGACCTGCAATTAAATGGAAACAACGAGTGGTTCTGCAACCTGACTGGTAAACGTATATTCAATGGAACAGACCCACAAAATAGAAAGTAGCAGCGGGGGTGATATATATAGCTTAAAGAAGAAATAGTGGAACTAGAGATAAAAAAGAGGGAATCACCGCTGGCTTAGGTGTCTAATACTCAACCTTTATATATTAGTTTAAGAGGTAATATCTTGAAAGTAAGGATAATTTATTGAGGGAGTTCACAATGATGGGCTCCATTAACATGTTGTTACAGTGAGAACCCTAGAAGTGAATTTTTGTGGGGTATTGAACAGAGCTTTTGAGGCTGGGTAATGGAGAATCTGAGATTATCTTTGGTTATGTGCATGTTTATTTCTAGATTAGAGGTTTTTTTTTAAGATAACCAAAGACCCCATCCTATAATCTATCTTTAGGATCCTATAAACTATCTTTAGCCTGCAAAAGATTAAAATTAATCATTCCATTTCATGTTCTTGACGGTACTCACCAAAAGTGAAATTGGCGTAACATTGTTGGCTAACACTGATGTTTCAAAGCTGCTAACATGTTTTTCTTTGCGTATAAGAGAATTGTTAACCACCCAGTGGGTGTTCCAAACTGAAAGGCACTACGAAGTATCTGACATGTTTGTTAAGACATCAACTGTAACTTGTGAATATATAAAGAAAGTACTCCTCACGGAAGGAGAAAAGGAACATGTTTTAAAAACTTTTAAGTATACAAGGAAAGCTTTTGAATTAATTACTCCAAGGTTGAGTGTGTACACAGTATTAGGCCCCGTAACGCCTTCCACCAATAGATGTCACCATCACCCATCATTTCGTGTTGACGTACGGTAAGCAGTCAACTGAATGTCGCGCTTAAAAAAAAGTCCTTGTCTCAGAAAGAACATAACTTCGATATCAGGAAAGCATTGATGAGTGCGATCAAAAGTAAAGATAGGATAATCATTTGCATTAGGAGTTCTAGAACGACAGGATAAAGTGGAGAGAGGGGTGCTACTATGATTACACCAGCAAATATAAGTAGCAAAAGCAATGAAATTTATAAGAGGGAATGTTTAGATCCTGGCCATTATATGTAAGGTTTGCTAATTGACTCTGAATAATAATGAATTTTTTAAATTTATTTTTATTGAAATAATGCTGAATACAATTAGAAACTGTAGTTTAAAACAGCAATATAATAATGAAATTGTATTCATCAAGTTGAATATGTGACATTGTAAGTCTCAATATTTGAAAACTTTTATTATATTTAGGAGGAGGCCACAGTTGTATGATTGAAAAGATATTCAATAAGGATAATTGGAGAGGTTGATATTAATATGTGTGATTCATCGAAGGAGGTGATCGATGTGTTAGTGTTGTCTTTGGAATGATGGTATAGATTGTTATTGTAAACACCTAAAAACATATGAATCAATATGATAAGATCAAGGATTACACAATCTTCAAAAGTTAACATGTCATATTAAAACAAAATATGTGGCAATCAATTAATGTCTCCAAGGCCAAAATGCTACTTATCAAATCTTTAGGCCCCTCTAGATGTTTGTAGTGTTTCTCATTTGTCTTTCAATGTTTTCCTCAAAACTTGTATTTTTGTTGCCTTGAGAATTCATCTCTTCTCTTAAGCAACAATTGTGAATTTATCATTGTGACTTTGCCTTTATTACTTAGAAAAAGTGATGATTTTATTATGTTCAATTAAACACATAAATTCTTAAATAATGAGTTTTTTCTTGTATATTTCTCTTAGTTTCATTCAATATATATTTAATTCTTGTGTTGTCTTATTTGGCCGATTTTTCTCAAAGAAAAGTTAAAAGAAGAAGGTTTTCCGAAAATATACAAGAATTTATAAATAGTAGTCTAAACTCTACCAAATTTTTTCCTACAACCACAATCAAATAAAATCAATCACATTTTTTTGTCCTAGCATTCAAGTTCACCCTTTTGTCTTGTCTTGCAAGCATACCATGACTAAATGCCAATATGAAGGAATGAAGAAGATTTGATATTTTGGACCAACATCTAGCTTGCTCTATATATGCAACACTTATCTTCAAATGTGAATTTTTCAATGTCTTTGTCTAACTAGTTTAGATTATTGTATTTGAATAGACTATTTATCTCTGTGATTTTTTTGGAAAATCTTTTAATGAACTATAAGACTTTTTATTTTTATTTGTATTTCCTAAAACTTGAAAGGAAATATTTGGTTATTTATTATGTATTCATGTCTACGAAGGAACTTTCAAAATAATTTCCCTCATTCAAAAGGATTTTTTTTTTTTTTAACCATATGTTATTATTAGATATATTTTTATTAGTTATGCTTATTTTAAATATTTTATTAAAAAATATAAAAATATGTTTAGGCATATTTTCATATTTCCTACAACTTAGTGTATATTTTTAACATTTATTTTTAAAAATAAAAAATAGATGTATTTCATATTATTTTTATTAATTAAATCATTGTTTATATTTAGATTATTTATTATAGAAAATCAAAATTAAAAATATATGAAATTAAATTAAAATTTTAAAAATAACAAAGAAAACATAAAAAATAAGTACACACACATCCATTTATACAAGCCCACATGTCTATGCAAAACCCTTGCAACTTCCTTAAGAACATCTTGTGGTATCATGGTTAGGGTTGAACAAGACATTATATTGCAAGTATTGGTCTTTACCTCCACCTTGGTCCCTCCCTTTATTGTTGATAGACACTCTAAATAAGCAAGTTGGGATTACAAAAGGTGATTAGATCCCATGGATAGCTAAGCCAAGGTCAAAGTATTTACCACCTTCCCCTACTCTTTCTATCAATCCATGACACCCTTAGCTTGATCAACTAAACCCATCAAACTATCCATATTAACCATATCCACATTGATTATATAACCAAAAATATTAACACCCTAGAGGTTTGAAGTTTAGCACAACCTAAAGAAGTCACATGTGTTATTTTTCCATGCATATGTATAATTAATGAATTTGACATGAAAAATTCTCATATTTGTGTTTATCATTCATAGATATTTCCCCATTTGTTCTCCACCTTCTCATCGCCTTCTATTTTTCTTGAAATGCTTCTAGCACCACATGAACATGTATGGACTTAAGAGAGCTAATACAAGATATATCCCCTAAATCAAAGATCACAATGCACCCATTATAGAAGATTGAGATCAAACTTTTAATTGTCCTTTACAAACTCCAAGGATATTAGCCCCACATATCCACATAATCCCATTTGGAAAAATTCTATAGAGGCCAACACTTTTATTGAAGCATATCATTTGACATCCCCATTTAGCCAAAACCACTATGATGCCAACCCCTATAAATCCCTTCTCAAATTTTCCTACAACCCCCTCAACATTAGAGAGAAACATGTTTAACTACTTAGAATGAGAGGGTTATGGAATTGGAACAAGAATTTAAGCATCTTGAAGATGAATTAGCTTGTATGATGGTCTATGGGACTATAACTAATATAACCTTGAAAGTAACTCTCAACCTAGACTTGTTTATGGGCCCCAAGTCAACATGAGACATCAAGAACCTAAACAAGATTGTAATACCCCATATGCATTAGCTAAACAAACATAGATATTAAATATAGTTAAACATTAATTGACCTTGAGGCTCTTATTACCACCTTAATTGAAAGAATTAGATTCCTATAATCCTATTAAGTTCAAACAAAAATCTCTCATCAACAACTTAATCATAAGATTTAAAGACCATTATCCCTTAGGACTCATATTTGTACAAACCAATTTGTAAATGACCCAATAATTTGAGCTAGTGAACCACTTTCAATTTCTCTTGTGCCATAACTTTTATTCTAGAAGCAACCAACATGACAATTATCAACCACCATACTAGCCCCCTTATTTTCAAGTATGCCTAGAATCATATTCTTTCCCAAGGGGTACCTCTCACTTCATCCACCTATTTTCCTAGTGATCCTTCTCGATCCTATCCTACTTATTCTACCCATCTTCGTCTTATTGGGTATGACATTCCCCCTACACCCAATGATCCAATAAAGGATTATATATCTCAAATATCTAAACAAACCCTTGGATTATGTGATTATAATTGTTGTGTTACCTATAACTCTACCAAACCTACCTAAGAACAAGGGAGGGGGAGATATAAATGTGCACATTAAGATATATGCTATAATTATTATGAAGATCTAAGTCTCAAAGACCTTAAAATGCATTTTTTAGATTGGTATTATTGTAGACACCTAAAATTGAGCACATCCTAAGGATACATCTAAAATTTCCACTTTTGCCACTTTCAAAACCATCTTAAGTCCATTTTAACCACACTCACATCATCTCAAGATTAATTAATTAGATAAACTATATTTAGTTAATTAGAACTTATCCTCAAACATTTTCTCTATCATTAAATCAATCAATTAAATCATATTTATTTAATTGAACTAATGTCCTACATCCCTCTCCACTAATTTTAAATAAATAATCTAATTATTTGATTAATTAGCCTAGGCCCAATTCCTAATATATTCCCCACTAATAAGGCAATCATGTTTCATCCATAATTAAAAATTAAAATAAATATAAATTCATCAAATCTAAAATGGATTTGATCCTAAATCCTAGTCATCAAATCAATCAAGCAAATCCTAGTCATTCATTTCTAAATATGTTCTATCCAAATCCAAATCAAGTTTTAATCTCAACCATTCACCTAACCCAATTAATCCCAACCCTCCATACACTAACTACTAGTATTTAATTTCTCCTCCCTCTCAAATTCAAACTCAAAATTCCTCTCATTCAATTTTAGCCATCCATTTCTAATCAATCTCAACCCTTCATTTATCCTTATCAAATCTATAAATCTCCCATTCTTCAAACCATTCCAAGTGTGGGAGTTAGATTGAATGCAAGTTTATGCTATTGAAATTCTTGAGCAACTACATTCGTCATCCCCATAAAAAAGTCCTAAGCACATGCATGGCATCAAGAGAGTGTTCGTAAGAGAGTATCATTGTCCTCTTATTGTTTAGTTTACATTCTCTTATGTCTAATAGAAATTTAGCTAGAATTTGAATAGGAGCTTTTCTTATGCACCGTTCTAGTGTTTTATTATATATTTTTTGTGCACATTTTGTCACATCCAATATATGGTTGTTGAGTGTTCTTCCCAAGTTGTCAACATTATGTTTGTAGTATGCTAAGTGGCTTGTTGATGATAACCGACTATAAATCTCATTGCTTGAATGCATTATCTATTATCTGTTAAGTCCAATTTTGATACTATTCCTCTCTTGCCTTCACTTCTCATGTTTTAGCTTGGTTAGTAGCTAATTGTGTAATTGTAGTGGGATATATAAACTACATCCTTAACTAGGTAGATGAGGAATAAATATTAGATTCCCTCTAGCACCATTCCATGATTAATAGGCACACTATTCATAACTGGAGGAAGACACATCATTCCATAATAAGAAAGCACATATTGAATTCCAAAATGTATTTCCTAAGACTAAGTTGACTTTGTGAGATATGCAAAACTAACAAATATGTTATGCCCTTCAATCTCATGGTCATCCAAATATTGGTGTATTGTATCTATGCATAAAAAATGATAAAATTCAATATATCCAAAGTCATGAAACTATTTACTCATCCCAATAGCTAGGATTGAGCATGTTTCAATTGTTGTAAGGGTACTTGTCATATTTTGATCCATATAGAACATATGTTCACTATTATTTTGAATATTAAAATATCAAATTTTATTTATTTTGTGTTAATAAATACCATGTAATTAATAATTTTAATTTTACTTTACATATCATTGATATACTAAAATCTATGCAACTACCCATTTGTCAATACCAAAAGAATAAATATTTTTGATTCATTGCTACTCCATATGAGACAAAATATAATGTTATTCATAATAACTATAATTTACTTCTAAAAATATAATAGAACTAATATAAAATATTATATTACAATTTGTACAATCTTACAAGATATCTTTCCAAACACATAGATAAGATTTTCAAATCATTACATACTTGCTACTTACTAGATAATATACATGTTTTCAACTTATAGTCTTTCAATAATTAAATATGTCCCAACTTGACATAAATAAAAATTAATGATATCAAGTTTCCACAATCCATATATGTTTTGCTAAGTGGTTTATGTATTCGATTGTGTGCGAATTTTTTGCATCAACATTTCGGATCACACTCTGTGATCCATCATCAGGATGGGATTAGAGAGCAAGGAGAAAAAATAAATATACAGATGTGAGACTCACTACTTGAATCAAATTGAATCCAGAAATCACTTAGCATAAAAACTCTTATTTCTCATACTCATCCCATGTCTCATAAATATTGAGGAATAAATGCAAAAATTGGAGAACTAAACCACCAAATATTCACTACTTGTAAAATAAATATACAGATGTGAGACTCACTACTTGAATCAAATCAAACAATCAATAAAATTATAAGTTTTAAAATTGCCTCTATCAATCCACGCCATCACCTCTTATACAATAAAAATCCATGATTTCAAATTCACAAATAAACATTTTCAAAAATTAGGAGGGAAAAAAGTTATAAAAATAACCTACGGTGAGAAAGTCATTTACAATCTTGAATTGCATACAATCAGACTTGTAAAGAATACTAGACCCGAGATTCTTGTACTTTCCAAATTTTATCTTTTGACTACATAGATTATCAAAGTGCACAAAATATCAAGTTGCAAATAATAACAAACTATTTGACAATTTTTTGTCTGAGTATTTTATTTTTTTATTCATTATATTTTAACACAAGTTAGAAAATTGAAAGTGTCATTTTATTTAAGATAAGGATAAAAATACACTTCTATCATCACATCAATTTCCATACAAATTATATATTGAGCATATTTGATTTTCTATTTCTAAACACTTGGTAGAATTCATTAAGGATAAAATGATATATTCACACAAATCTAGTGAATCCTCTATTATAATTATTGACAATTTACAGGTTCATGGTATATAATATTTCATATTATCTTAGAGACATTTATTTATATTGAGAATAAATATCAACTAGCAAACTTGAAACATTTAAGGGTGTGAAACAAATGGTAGGCAATATTCCCAAGTAATCTTGGAAAATAAGAGTGCAAATGTGCATTAGGCAGCTCCTACCAGATGATATTTATCCTCAACCAACTATTTGTATGCTAGTAAGATATATGATTACAAAGAATTATTACATTTAAAGGCATATTCTTAATATAGTATGTATTATTTAGTGTGTATTAAAACTCAAAAAACTTATGGAAGCTCCTCCCCTATTTCAAGATAAGTTGTAATTTCTTGGACTAAAAGAATCTTGATTTACACTTATCAATCAAAGGTTTGTCTTAAAATTTATGGTGTTACATATTTTCAATATTGTTGTGGATGGAGATAAAAATTTGAAAGGGGTGAATTTCTTTTTTGGGGCATAGGAAGATGTTTGATTGTGTATTTTACTTTGACAATTTGATCCCTACAATATTTCTTTATTTTTGTGGCCATTTAGGTTAGCTGGTTTAGGTCTTATTAGCTTATCTATAATGGAACTAAATGTTATCTTTGTCGAAGAAGTTGTCAGATGATATTGTGTTCTTTGATCAAGGGCATCTTACGATTACCTAGTGATTGATAAGAATAGGTTAGAAATAGTAATAAGCAGTCAAATGGTCTAGCAGAAAGGTTGGTTGACATGAAAAAAATATTATTTAAGCTCCATTATGTAAACAAAAACAATTTATTAATGAAAAATATTGTTGTTTTATTTTTTGTTTGACTTTTGTATAGGTGGGAGACCCAATTAGAAAACCCTTTTTTATCACATATAAAAAAGTGAAGCCAATGTTCCAAAAATTTACAAACAAACAACTTTAATTTCATCCAAAAAGTTTAATAGAGGACTTTACACTACAAACAAGATTATGTTGATTTTCAAACAAGCCCACAAATAAATTATGTCTCAAATAGATTACAAAATGGAATAATTTTCAACTATAGGCTTTGGCACTATCTTCTCTATATGGTTGATCCTTGAACCATTTTATAATTTCTCTACTTGTCACCAATGGACATACCACTGGTAGTTTCTAAATTTATTTAGTCTCATTTTCTCAAAATTTTGACTCCTACAATTTTCCATATTATCCTTATATCTCAAAACTTTAATACCATTCCCCCTCTTCATGGGAAAAATCCTAGTATACCTCAAATTTTTATGGTATTAGGATTATATGTATGTGTTGAAAATTGACGTGTTTATGTAGCTTAATACTTTGTAAAACTTTATGATTGCTGATCTAAATATGTATTCTTTGTTACAGATTCTTTGTGGGTGATTATCTGATTAATTCATTTTATCATTTGTAGAATGAAGACAGAAGGTTGTAGAAAAATTAGACAGGATATTAGAAGATACGCAACATATACCATGAAGAAACCCTTTTGGGAAAAAACTCCACCAAGAATCAATGTATTATTTAATCTTAGAATAAGATTACAATAATTCCAATCCTTGCTTGAGATGCTTCTTTTTCCTTCAACAAATCTTCTTCACAACCTGCAATAAAAAATTTAGATAATAACTCTCTTCAACTTGCTTGAGATAAATAGGAAATAATCAACCTTGTAAACTCCAAAGAGTTACAATTACAAAGCTCAAAGCTTATCACCAAAAACCTACGCCTATCTCTTGCAAGTAGAGTTCTACCATGAAGAACAATGTCAAATCAACTCCTTCATCCATTTGGGCGTCTAAAACTAAAGTCATAACTCAACCTTAATTTCAAAGATATCTTCAAATCTTATCCTCAAATTAGGAAAAACAAGAATGGGCCCACTTAACTCATCCTTATAAAAAATCTTCTCATGCAAAAGTGTTAACTCCATGAAGCCAACTTGGGTGCCCAAGGTGGGTCCAAGTCAATCTCTATTAACTGAAACATATCTCTCCACCATTCATGCAAGAATGATCATCCCCTATTAATTAGAAATACCTGTGTTGTGCAAATTCCAATCTATTAGTCATGCATTCCAAGTTAATCGTCAACAGCATTCAACTAAAAATTCAATTCATGCAATCGAGGAGCAGCTGAACTATATCTAAAACCGGGAATCGAATCGAATGAATTGAACTGAATTATCTAAATCAAACTAAATTGAACTTTGGTACAAATATCAACTTTAAATTTAGGATCTTTATGTATTGTAAAAGTTATCTTTTCTCCAAAGTTGAATTCAAACCTGTAGTTCATCTTCATGTGGTCATGTGTCTAGGTAATATTTAGGAAACTCATCTTTCAATGCCTTCTACATGATCCTATTATTTAGAAATAATTACAAATGTCAATTTACATGTTCATTTCATTCAAATTCAATCTCTTTCTAATCCTAGTGTCAAGGAACACTTTCCAAGGACTTAGAGAAGGTTTTAAATAAAGAAGGATCATTAAATGGCATCCTATTTCAATATCTCCACTCTCCTGACATTATACATTGCAATTATTCTAAACAAGGAATGATAAAACAAGTACAAGATTCAAGGCCAATGGCCTTCTTGCACCAACTAATCAAACCATGCTAACTTCAAATGTGGCCTGCATAATCATGAAGCTTCCAAGCAAATGATTAAAACCAAGAGAAATTATCAGTATGGTTTCATAAGATAATCTGTAACATTACTAAAGTTTCAACTTTCCAATTAATACCTTCCTACTCTCAACCATTTCTTGCTCAAAGTGATACTAAACATCAACATGCTTAGTACGAGCATGATGCATAGTATTTTTGGCTAAACACATAGCACTCTGACTATCACATTCAATTTTAACTTACTTACAATTAAATTATCTTTCCAAGTCTCAGATCCAATGGCTTCTTTTGAAGAACCACCGAAAAAGGAACCTACATCCAAATCCATGTATAGATTCTCGGTCTTTACTATTGAAAATAGCTTTTCTTACTTGTAAGTAACCATTCCAATATATATCTCTTACCATAAGAGAATTCAATCCTCACCTATTTCTCCAAGTATCCATGAGGACTTGTAACCAACCAATCCATGCCAAACTCCAAATGCAACATAGCACTATCATGAAGTAATCAAGCAAATGATTAATGTACCCAATACATAAGAGAACTACACGAGATCAATGTCAAAGCTCCAATATTGAACATAAACATGACATCCATGATCTAACCATCTCCTCCTAAGAGATTACATGCACCATAACATACATCCTAGTCTCAAGAGAACATGTAATATGCCAAACTCTAATCTAGAATCAAGAGTAAACCATGAAATAATAGCAACCACTCTAAACCAAGAAAAAACCATATCCCCAATCACGAGGTAACCTTACCAATGATGCATCCACGTCACTACCAACAACTCCCACTAAACCATGGAATCGAGTCACACATGGCATCGTGACTGCCATCCTCTCCATGAAGATCACTCTATAACATCAAGGAAAGAGTTATCACAAAAAATATTCCTTGAAATAACCAATGCATCATTACTTTCATTAGAGGATTCCTTTGTAGAAGAATCAAAAATATTTTTCTTGTTCTTACAATCCTTCTTCACATGTCCTAGTTACCATAGTTCCAATACTTTGTAACCTTATTTTGTCCTTCTGACTTACCCTTCCCTTCCTTGTCTCCCTTAGGTTCCTTTTTCTCAGGCCTACCTTTTACAAACAAGGCATCTTGGATTTTTGTTTTAGATTTTCATCTCCTCTGATAGGAGAGTAGGAATTATATTGTCCATCTTTAGATCTACACCACTACCACTGATAGCAACAATTAGATTTTCCCAAGATTCTCGTAAAGAAAAAAGTAAAAAAATGCATTTATCTTCATCTTCTAGCTTTACATTTATAGATGCTAACTAACTTAGAATAAAATTAAAAGAATTTAAATGATTTGTAACAGAATGACCATCTTTCATCTTTAAAGAATACAACTGTCTTTTCAGATACAACTTATTAGTAAGACTTTTAGTTTGATAAATATCACCTATTCTCTTCCACAACT
>VDFB02000015.1:167412733-167478837 GCA_007258455.2 Sequoia sempervirens | reverse complement strand
CACATAACATAGGGGAGAGGACCCAGTAGTTGGGCACCCTAACTTCACACTTCTAATTATTCTATGTGGAAATTTCATCACTCTCAATTTTTTACAACAGCTTACTTGGCAAGTCCCTTGCTTATAACTTTCATTTTAGGGCCACATCATCAAATATGATGCCACATCAACATGCTTTTTGTCGAGGTGTTAAAAAAGGCCCCCAAAAAAAGTGAGACCAATACTTGTGAATTCACATCATGGGTAGTTGAGCGTTGATGTGGCATCACATGATTGGTTGCTTTTTAGATCAAAGGAATACATTTTGTTTAATTATGGGTAGTCAAGTCACAACTATTGGGCATTATATAAACAACTACTATCACAACTATTGGAACATGCTCAACTATTGGGTCCTCTCCCCTATATCAACTTTTTTTGAGTCGAGCGGTTTCCACTATAATCCCCCTACTCTATGCATGGAGCCCCACTACCTAGTTTATGAAGTTTATATTCAAACTAACAGTTGAACCTAACATTCTACAAATGAATTACCTTTATTAGCTGCTAAAACTTAACATATTTATGTAATTGCAACACTTTTTTTTTAATCTTAAATTTGCTAGTGGTCAAATAAAATGTTACTATTTAATGTTAACCTTAAGTGGTCAAGGAAAAACGATGGCTTATAAAGCTTGTAAAACAAGTTTTTTGTTTTGATTTTGCGTAACTTTCAAATGGGGAGTCGAATTTCGATTGTAAATAGTCATTGGAAAGCTTGTTCCAATGTTGACGTTTTCATGTCGAGACATTTTGAAAATTGTGTTGTTTAATTATAAATTTTAACCTCTAAAGGTAAGCAAATTTTGACGAGGCATAAATTTCACCCTGTTTATCAAAATTTTGTAAGGAATATTATTTTTCTTGTAAAAATAAGAATTGGGTTGCCATTTTTTCATAAAATTATAAAACCTTCATGAGTTATAAGATCTTCACAACTTGTAAAATTTCTTGCACATTGTTCTAGGGTGGCTACAATTAGCACTAATCATTTTGGGGGGGCTCTCTAAATCAAGGGGGCAATCTAGGTGTTTCTATTTTTTAGTTTGTTGGTTTATGTGATCATGTCTCTCACACTAACTCCCTTCCATTTAAGTATTTTTCATAATCCTCCTAATAAATGGAAAATCAAATGTGGATATTGTGGAAAGAAAAGCCATATACAACAGAAGAATGTTAATTTTATCAAACTGAGAAACTAGAAAAAACTCTTCTTAGTCATGGTATTGCCTTACCTGATCCTCTAGTTCCAACACATGCATAAACATCATTCAATATCACTTAGACATCTTGTGAGACATCATCATTTGGGGATGAACTATGTAGTTCAATGACTTGCATTAATATCTCATCTATCAAGATCACCTGTTACTACATCTGAATCTGGTGGACTCATTCATGAGTTCTGGTCATTCTTTACATCAAGACTTTGCTTTCGTCATTCCACAACCACCACATAGGGATGCATATCTACCGAACATTACATGTTTGTTTGTAGAATTCCACCTTACAGATTTGGATGACATTATTGAAGAAATTTGTCTTTTATTTGATTATAGCTTTTATGAAGTTGCATCATCATTGTGATCTTTGGATATTGCTCTTGCCTCCCTTACATTGGCTTCTATCGTGACAAATTATGCAGACATTCATGAGTTATCATGATCTGTAGTAGTATTAGATTCATATTGGTCTAGACATAACCATACATCAATGGTCCCTATTCCAAAATCATATATGGTACCTGATCCATCTTATCAACATCTGTCATTGTCACACATCAGCTTTGGCTTGGAGATATTTGAGCATCCTTTGAAGGCATCATTGACATCATTTCAGTCTTTAGATCATGCACATAATTCAAAGGCATTCACCTTACTTCTTGCATATTCCTATCTGGATTGGGAAGTCATTTTGCACACATTTGTGGTGTTGCTTCTTCCCAATGGGAGAAATGTTGCTCGACATTCGTGGATCATCTTTAACATCCAGTGTCAAGCATCTACAACAATATACAAACATCATTCTGAAGGGAGGTTCCATGGTTTCTCTAGGTAAGTCCACACAGTTGTGGCACAAAATAGGGTTTTAAAATGCCACTTTTTTTTTGAAATCAACAAACTTTGATATTTTATGAGAAAATGAAGATAGTTATGCTCAAAATTTGAAGATGTGCAATAAGAACAAGAGTTATAGTGTTCCAAATCTACTTTCTAAACTACTATTTTTTTAAAATAGTGAAGATTAAGGGTTTGAAAAAGGAGCAACACACAAAGTGGTCTTGTTTTTATCAAAAACATAACATAGTGTCTGTTGTGCTCCCCCTAAAATGTTAATTTTTTTTAGAATTTAAAAAATCACCTCATTGAGAAATTAGCTAACACCATGTAGTTTATGCCAATTTTTTCGGCTATTTTTTAATAATTTTTGAAGTGGATGTACATCCTGAAAAACATAGATTTGAGCATGCTCCCCCTAAATTTGTTTCAAAAACTAATTGAAAACCAATTTTATTTTTTTCAATATGTGTAGAATGGATTCTAGTTTCTAAAAATGTAACTTGTTTCAAAATTCAATGAACGAGTAAAAAACTATACCCAAACTAGCACATGTTGGTTTTTGATAAAAAATGGACACACTAACAAAAGAAGTTAAAGATGAAAACCTTAACATAATCAAAAAGTGAAAACAATTATATGGTTAGACAACTAGGAGAGAGCTTAACATCATCATGGTATTTTTATAAATTTGCATTGAAACACGTGCAAACTTGATGGAGAGCATGACAAAAAATGTGTGAAATTTTACCCTTTCAAAAAATACGTCTTTGGCATGAAATGGTTGTCCAACCCATACCCAAGGAAAATCCAATCCAAAGGGTTGGTATTTCTCAATACAAGGAATTTGACGCTCACCAAATGTGAATGATGAATTTTTAGAATGTGTTTTATTTCTCTTTCTTTTTTATTTTGTCTTTGTCTTTCTCTATCAATGAAACTATATACATGAAATAAATATTTAAGTTGACATTCACATATGGACATTTACTTTCTTATATTTTAAGTTATATTTCATGTGTGTCTAGTTTTAGGATTTTTGGGAGTGGTTTTAGATCTCTTGAAGTTATAATGAAAATTCTAGTTTTTGGACAATCTTATAATTTTTCAGACTTAGTCAAATTTTAGTAATCAACAAGTTTTATCATCTCTCTCTCTCTCTCTCTCTCTCTGTTTGTCTCACTCATTGTTTATCTCTTATGCTCTAGACCTCTCTCTCTCAATCCCTTTATCCGACTCCCTCCCTTAAGCTTAAGAACTACCTCTCTCTCTCTACTCTCTATCTCCCTCCCTCCTTCCCTCTCTACATCTCTCTACTCCCCTCTCCCTCCCTCTCCTTCCCTCTCTACTTCTCTTTATCTCACCTTTCTCTCTCTCCCTCTCTCCCCTCTCTAATTTTCTCATACTAGAGAGAGAGGGGAGATAGAGATATGTAGAGAGGGAAGGAGGGAGGGAGGGAAACAAAGAGTAGAGAGAGATATGGACAAGTAGAGAGGTAGCTCTTGAGCTTAAGGGAGAGAGAATCAGATAAAGGGATGAAGATAGTGAGATAGAGGTCTAGAGCATAAGAGATAAACAATGAGTAAGATGGAGAGAGAAAGATGATACAGCTTGTTGATTATTAAAATTTGACCTTCTGAAATTACTAAAACTTGACATGTTGATTACTGAAATTTGATTGTCTGAAAAATTATAAGATCTTCCAAAAACTAGAACTTGCATTATAACTCCAAGAGATCTAAAACCATTCTCAAACCATCTAAAACTATATACATGAAATATAACTTAAAGTATAAGAAAGTAAATTTCCATATGTAAATATCAACTTAAATGTTTATTTCATGTATATAGTTTCACTGACAAGGAAAGAGAAAGACAAGGACAAAGACAAAAAAAGAGAAAAATAAAATGCATTCTATAAAGTCATCATTCACAATTGGCACTTGCCAAATAGGCTTGGTATGACCAAGCCTTAGGCTCGGTCATCCGAGAAATTTGGAACTCGCCAAATGTTCAATTCGGGTAAAAAAACAAAAGTGGCATCTTAATTGTGTCACAACTTTGTGCACTTACCCTCTTCTACTATCATTTTTGGGAGGAATCATTTTCTCACATGGAGTTCATGACTTCACATTTTTTGGGGGGGTCACATGACCTCTCTTTTCTCTCCTTTGGGGAGAATATTTATTGTACTTTATGCTAGACGTAGTCCTTGGGGGGTCATCAGGAGTCCTCCATCTATCACTTTTCTTCTTGAATTATACATGACCTCTCTTTTCTCTCCTTTGGGGAGAATATTTATTGTACTTTATGCTAGACGTAGTCCTTGGGGGTTCATCAAGAGTCCTCCATCTATCGCTTTTCTTCTTGAGTTATACATTTCATTTCATTGCATTTCTCTTTTGGAGAGGTGTTCTTTATTTCCAACTAGGTTTTTCTCCTTTGCTCCACTTTATGCGATATTTGTACATGAGTACCTAACATGGTCTAGTAGGCGGGACTCATTATTGGTGCATACATTACTCCCTAAGTTACACTTAAGGGGGTGTTAGTGTAAATAGTGTACTTATCTATATGGTTAGTTAATCACCTATCTAGGATTGACTTATTCACACCTAACTTAAGTTTGCTTAGGTTTCTTTTTCTTTTGTCTCACTTCATAGCATTAAGACATGTGTCCTCTTGACTTGAGGCACCTATTGACATTTTCTCACTCACTTGTCAAGTGAGCTCACAAGTGTCCCACCTATAGAGGGGTAGTCAACAATTTAGTCCTACCTTCCTACCTCCTCATCCTTACATATATATGCAAGGCTCAAGATCATTGTATCATACACTCTTCATTTTCATATTTGATTAACATACTATTGTGCATATTTTATTCATTTGTGGAAGTTGTTTCATGCTCTCTTTGATCTTAATGATCTCCAACAAAATATTGTTGATACTATTATAAAAGATACACAAGTAGAGGAAGTAGTGAATATACCTTTATGATCATGTTCAAGAACTTTTAGGGTAATATTAGTAAACAATCTAAAGAATAATCTTTACCTCCTCCACCCATTGCATTGTCTAATGATGAAATCTTAAATAATGGATATCATGGGTCCCTTTGTATATTGAAGGAGATATTGCATTAAAACCTATGGATGAAATATTAATTGATCCTATATGCCAATTTAACATATGCATGGAATAATTTACTTTCAAGCATTACTATCAACAAGATCAATATGCATATTTGAGTGTAGTTTTATAATGCTTCGATTCAAAATAATTATACAAATTGACTTTAAACTAATTTTTAAACCCTTTTCAAATGTTAAGCATTTACGACAAGTAATATCAAGTTTTAATATTTAACTCAAATCTTATCAAACTCGGATTTAATAAGTGTTTACAACACTTTATTTACATTGCATTCTAAATACTAGTAAACTAGCAAACAATTAATGCAACTCTTGATCCTTTCCTTATTACAATAGAATCTAAAAATAAATGCAAAATAGACTACAACTTCATCACATATAACAACAATAAATCACCATGTAAAAAATATGAAAATCAACAAATAACACCAATATAATGTGGTTAAATTCACAAATAATGAAGCTCCAATCTGACCTTTGAGTGAGACCATCCTCTAGCCAAAGAGGTGGCATCCTCTAACCAAAGAGGTGGCATCCTCTAACCTTTGAAATCAAAGTGATTTTATCCTCTTATAGATTTGTGGTTTTTCATCCTCAGATCCACATACTCAAACATGAGTGCTTAAAATAGATTCTAAAAGGAATTTGATTAAGTTTACATGATCCTTCTAAATAAACACATTCGCTCCTTTATATCCTTCACAAATAATAATAATTCAGCTACAAAACACACCCATAACTTTAATTTTGAATAATGATTATGGGTGGGAAAGATTCCACTTTTGAAATTTATTGTAGTAAAAATAGACCACTGGTGACATTATGACACATGATGGGAAGTCAAGAAGAGAACATAAATAGAGGAAAAAATTGTTGAAAATGGAGGTTATTATGTAGCTTAATACTTTTGTAAAACTATGAGATTGCAGATCTAATTAAGTGTTCTTTGTAACAAATTCTTTGTTAGATGATTATCTATTTAGATTCATTTTACCATTTGTAGAAGTAGACAAAAGATTGTAGAAGAATAAGACTAGAAGATATAAGTGACATAACATATATCGTGGAGAAACCCTTTCGGGAAAAAACTCCACCACCATAATCAATAGTGCTTGTATTAGTTAACCTTAGAACAAGATTACAATAAGTCTTTATCAATCCTTGCTTGAGATGCTTCTTTTGCCTTCAACAATTCTTCTTCACAACCTGTAATAAAATCTAATTGAACTCTCTTCAACTTGCTACAATAAATAGATAATTATGAACATTGTAAACTCCAAAGAGTTGACAATTACAAGAGGATAAAGCTCCTCACAAATATCTACGCCATTCTTGTGCAAGTAGAGTTCTCCTGTGAAAAACAATGTCAAACCAAGTCCTTCATCAATTTGGGCGTTTCAAACTGAAGACTTAATTGATTGTTGGTTTCAAAGATATCTCTCAAGCTTCTCCTCAAAGTTGGCACCCAAGAATGGGCCCACTTAACTCAGCCTTGCAAATATCTTCTTCATGCAAAAGGTGTTAACTCCAGGATGCCAACTTGGGCGCCCAAGGTGGGTCCAAGTAAATCTTTGTTAACTGAAACATATCTCTCCACCATTCATGCAAACATCATGCATGATTGATCATCCCCACTTAACTGAATGTATCATTTGTTATTTGTCATGCAACTCAACTCATTAGTCATGCATTCCAAGTCAACTGAAGTCAACTAGCATTCAACTTAAACTAACTACATGCAACTGAAAATAATTGAACAATAACTAAACTAAACTGAACTGAACTCCACTCCACTCCACTCATGTAAATATCAATTCCTAACTTCTAGGATCTTTACATGGATTACTGAAGTGTTATCTTTCCTCCAAACAATTAACTGAACTCAAGGTAGGTTCCACCTTCCATGTGGGCACCCCATGTGCTCCTATTTTGTAGGAGCTCTTCTTGGGTGTCCTCACATGTTCCTATAGTTTAGAATTAATTACAAATTTCAATTTACATGTTCATTTCATTCAAATTTAATCTCTTTCTAATCCTAGTGTTGGGGAACACTTTCCAAGGACTTAGGAGATACATGAAATATGTTTATGATTGCAATTAAATGGCATCCTATTCCCAACAAAAATATCTAGAATTGAGGGTTATTCATGCCACAGGACTCCACTATAGGTTGGGTGTTAAGGGTTGAGCAACAAACGTGGTGATAAAGAAACATCTGAACGTCTAACAAATGCAAATGAAGAGTGGAGGAAGGATTTAAAATATTTATGGATAAGGAAATCCAAAACTTTTATAACTGATAAACACTTAGAGGACTAGGCATGCCTTCAAAATGAAAGACTTTGGGGACCTTATATAAACACAAGGGGAAAGAAGAGGAGGAACACACACAAAATGGTAATTGGGGAGATGCAAGAAATATAAAATAGGCCACTAAGTCTATAACAAACTATTACAAGATGAAGACATGATAAGCTTTGAAATGCTCAAATGGTCTTACACAATATAGACTAAAATGCATTACATTTTAAATTTAACATTTTATCCAAAATAAGTATCTATGCTTATCCATATAATTCCCACATCAAATAGGTTTAGTATTATTCTTGGTTGACCATGAATAGGGCAATGTCAAGTGGCACCATACATTTTATACAAATGCATTAAATTTGTACGTGATAGAAATTTCTAATATTTTCATGCGCTCCTTATCAACCTCCTTTTATGGTGGGGAGTTTTAGCATTAATACTTTCTAACCCAAGCTCAAAGAGCCTCTATATGAAATAAAATATATTTATTTATTTATCCAAATGTTTTAAGGAGCAATAAATGAGGATGAATTAAGACTTGATACCACACCAAATTCAAACAACCCATGGTGCCTTCAATTTTACAAGGAATGTAATGAGAACAAAAACTTTGGGATCATTCACATGAGCTCAACAAATCATGCTCTACTATAAGTGCTCCTGCATCATTATTCACACTTCTAACAAATACTATTTTCATATGTGATTGTGATTTTTTCTTTTAAATGACTTGTCATTTTTGTTGTGAAAAAATCATGTATATTACATTGCAACTTACTACTATGTAACATCACCACATGTAAGTCAACATGTGTGTCATACTACAACACTTAAGACATATTACATTTCACTACAATGTATTCTACAAACAAGCTCTTTCTACAAGGACTCTTTATAGATGAATATCATTGAATTCCCAACATTCATCGACGTGGTCAAAATCATAATGCTTCTGGCCTCGATTCTCATTCTTCTCAACACATAGCTCATGGTTGCAATGCCCAAGGTTACTCTCCAATTTCTTATCAACCTTGGGCATTGCCCAAGGTTACTCTTATAACCAGTTGCCTTAGGTTGGCTAGATATTGGCAAGTTTCATCATCTTTCATTAGCCATTTCCCTTCACAAGACTACTAATCAAAGTCTTGAGGATGACTAGGATGATCAAACTTATCATGGTGTAATTACAATATGGAAGCCCATACTAGATGGCCAAGATAATCTTGATGTGTGGAAATCAGATGAGATGACCATAACCATGATTTGCATCTTTCTACTAATTCAATAACTCTTGCTACTTGATAACTTTCATTTTCTCTTCTGATATAATATTTAAAACTACACCATACATAGACTCTAAAATAAATATTTTCTATCTATTTTTTTATATAATATAATATATATTTTTAACACTATTTTATTAAAAAACAACTTTTATAAAACCATAATTTTATACCACCAAAATTTTATTGCACTAAAATTTTAAGAATTAGGAAGAAAATTCATATAATAATAATGATTGGAATTACCAAATAAGAAAGTTCTTGAACACCATCGAGGCTGTATTTTAACTACCTAGACTGGGGGAAAGGGATCAATAGTTGTGCAGGGTCCAATAGTCGTGCAATCAATTGTGATTATTCATATTAGTACTAGAATGATTTAATATTATATCTTGTATATACTCATTGCACATATTCGGTTGCATATAAGTTTTGTTTTAAATAAAAATATGATATTCTACACGCAACAAATGGTATCTTTTTGTTTAACTACTAGGGGTACCATGATTAAGTTTCGGTTGAATCTTTAAAAAGTCAAAATTTGGACACTTCTCAGTAGATGTGCATGTGGCAAGTTGCATGATGAGTCACACTTCCAAACCTTAGTTATAGATAAATAAGAGGTCAGTCCACATTTCAAAAAAACGAAAGTCCTACGATATTTCAATCAATCGCTACATAGTGACAAAATTAACCTGCATGACTATAGCCCCTCTCCCCTACAGATATTTTAACTTTCACCTATAACGGACACATTGTTGATCACCACAAAGGCTGGATTTAAACACGCAAGCAGCTTCTAGTTCTTCACAAATATCTGACACGTGCGATGGAGACAAAATCGATTTCTTATTGCACAAGGCAAGTAAGCGGTGGAGGAGCTTTATTTCATCCCTGTAGAACATCCTCTGCTATTGCACAGTTAGTTGGCTCTTCTTTGGGACACAATTTGTGGTGGGATTTTGCAGGAAATAGAAAGTAGAAACAATTAGCGTTGGGGAATTGAAAGGAAGAATGGGGAGCAAAGGAGCTCTGGAAGTAGTGAAGGGGTTGGATCTGGAGAGGTACATGGGACGCTGGTACGAGATCGCCTCCATTCCGTCGCGCTTTCAGCCCAAGAACGGTGTGAATACACAGGCAACGTATACTCTAAACCCGGACAATACTGTCCATGTCCTCAACGAGACATGGAGTAATGGGAAGAAAGGTTCCATCGAGGGCAGCGCGTATAAGGTGGATCCGCAGAGTGACGAGGCCAAGTTGAAGGTCAAGTTCTATGTGCCGCCATTTTTGCCCATTTTTCCCGTTCTGGGGGACTACTGGGTCATGGCCATTGACGCCGACTACCGCTGGGCTATGGTTGGACAGCCTACCCGCAAGTTTCTGTGGGTCTGTATATCAATACCTTCAATTTGTCATAAAAGGGTTTTTGTTGTCCTCTCAACCCATTATAGTACTGTTCGCTTGCTGCTGTTGCAGTTAAGCTTCTCATGCTTAATACGTTTTTATTTCATAGTAACGGTGTATCTTGGAATGTGCAGATATTGAGCAGGCAGCCTGAGCTGGATGAAGAGATTTATAACCAGTTGCTGGAGAAGGCCCGAGAGCAGGGCTACAATGTGGAGCTTCTGCACAAGACGACTCACACGCAGATTCCTGAAGAGGAAGCGCCCAAGGATAAGGGTGTTTGGTGGTTCAAAGCTCTCCTTGGGAAGTAGTAGTAGTTCTACAGCCCCAGTATAGTCCTACAGTCGCTGGTTAGGCGGATAATTTTCAAAGGTTTTTAATAGTGTTTTGTCTGTAATTGTGCTAGCTATATGTTACCCACTATGTGCACTATTCTCTGTATAGGTTTTGTATATTAAAAATGTATAAACTCCTATTTCTTTTAGTTATCCTCAGCCTGTAACGACAGATCTATTTTTTTAATTTTTTTTAGTTTGCGTCTCTTTTTTCCTCAGCTAATAATAATGATTGAACATTTTTGTTCCACTTTCTCTTGATGGATCATGCACGGCAACTATCTTTTTTTTCCCAGCTCGTACTGTGAACTTTTTGTGATTCAGGCTTTTTAAAATATTTTGGACCATCTTATAAACAAAGGCAATAAATTTTTTACTTGGCGGGCCCACTCATCATGCTCCCGTACAGTTGCCTGCCAGATATTATCTTGTCTTGATAATTTTGGAGCACATTTTTTGTTGGAGGGTTTTGAGGGGTGAGGGCCAAAAACCTGAGGGTAATTGGAATGCGGTTTAGTGCACGAGATGATTTGATTTCACTCTAGTGGTATTGCCTTTGATCTCTGAAGAGAGGCATCCGAAATCCACTCTTGTGGTATTGTCTTTGATCTCTGAAGAGGGGCATACCCATTCGGACTGAGGGGCACGCATTCGGTCAAATTGCTTCAGCTCAGAGGAAAAAAAAGAACCGAGGGGCATCCATTCGGTTAAATTGCCACAGCTTAGAGCGAAAAAAAACTGTGGGGTATATACCCATTTGGCCCAAAAAGGTGGGAATATCCATTCGACCAAAGTCACTCCCTTATATAACAATCTTAAACATATAATAATGCTCACTGACGGGGATTGAAGTATTATGTAAATAATTTTGACTGGGTGCAAATACAGTTTTGATGCCTAAATATTCACTGCACTTCCTACAATAATTCATTCTTTTTAATTTTTGTAATTGCATGGGGTCGCTTGAAGAAGAAATAATTTGATTACTGCCTTAGTAGCATAATGATCAGAAATGATGAGGAGAGCAGTAAACTCGGCAAAACATTTTATCTTCAATGCAATGCTTCTTAGCTTCAAGGATTCGATATTTTTATTTACAGAAAGTTGACGGATTCCTTATAAAATTATCCTGACTCTACAACAGCACTGGAACATTTGAATAAACTAAGAATGTGACATTTTACGGTTCAGGGATTCGATTGATTTAATTTTTAATTAGGGGTGGTCACATCTCTTTGTAAAAAGTTATCTTTGACTCAAATGATTTTTTAAATTCAGAAATTCTATGATTCATGCGTGCGGCATGTGTTTGGATTTCTTAAAAAATAACTTGAAATTCTTAGTAGCATGCTGATAAAAATATCAACTCAGATTCCAAACATTTTGTTTTATATTCGTTGTACCTTTTCTTGGATGATTCGATTTGCATATTTTATGCTTTAAAGGGCCCGTCAGTTGATTGAAGCAGTAGAAGATTCTATCATGGAGTAAGGTGTGTCTCAGAAGTATTTTTCCTAGCCTTGGGTAGGGGCTACTGCTTTCATTTCATGTTTCTTTAGTTTAGAATGTACAGGAGAGCTAGTTTCCATGCTTTTGTTCTGTATGAGAAAGGCCTTGAAAGTAGCGGCATGTGTTTGAAGTTCTTAAAAAATAACTTGAAATTCTTAGTAGCATGCTGATAAAAAAATCAACTCAGAATCCAAACATTTTGTTTTATATTCGTTGTACTTTTTCTTGGATGATTCGATTTACATATTTTATGCTTTAAAGGGCCCGTCAGTTGATTGAAGCAGTAGAAGATTCTATAATGGAGTAAGGTGTGTTTCAGAAGTATTTTTCCTAGCCTTGGGTAGGGGCTACTGCTTTCATTTCATGTTTCTTTAGTTTAGAATGTACAGGAGAGCTAGTTTCCATGCTTTTGTTCTGTAAGAGAAAGGCCTTGAAAGTAGCTGCTGTTCTGTCTGAGAAAGGCCTTGCAATGCTCTCTGAATTTTGGTTATTGATCTCAGAAGCATTTAGTGCAACAATATTATGTTACTAAAACAAAATTTTAACAATTCAGATGAACGCACAACACATTTCTTATGATAAAAGAATTGGGAAAATCCAAATAATAGTTGTGATCTAAATTTTAAGTATACAGATTAACAGCTCTATAGTGAGAATTTGAATAGAAATACAAAATATTAGAAAATAAATGAGAGCGCAAAATTCACCTGAAAATTTAAGCCTACCCTCTCCCAGATGCCAGCATCAGATACCTCTCCCAGATTCCAGTATCAGATATTCACAATCAGATGAGGCTCTGTATTAAGGTGTTGCAATTCGTGTTTTGAGTTATGATTACCAGATTCTGAATCCTTGTCACATTTTATTTTCCTCTGTTGCAGGTTTAAAAGTGTGGAATACAAGTAAATGCAGCTAACTGTGTTTGATTACTAGATTCCCAACCCTTTCTTTTTATTTTCCTCTGTTTGTGGTTTATGTTTACAGGTTAGGGCTCAGGGATTTCCAATAAGTAAACAAACAATCCTTAATCAAAGCAGTCATACAAGCCCAACTGCTTACATACTGACATGTAAGGTACCATTAAAAAGGTCCCATTCCAAATTGTCACAAGAAAAAAAGCTTGGGTGGAATCAACTAAATGTCCTTATTACTCAAACTTTTGGAGTTTCTAGTATTCTTTCTGCTCCAAAAAATACAATTTTAGTTACTTTCTCTGCTAGCCATTCTCTCCTGATTTGATCATCGAATACACTTTTTTTTGTCAAGTTTCTCTGCGATGAAATCCGCAGCTTTGCAGCCTTAATGCCATAAACTTCAATATAACCTGTCAAAAACCAAATAACGAGAAGAATAAGAATCAGAAAGGCAGGCAATGCTTTGAAGCAGTTACAAAAGACACTAAAACGTCTTCAAGACTGAGTGCGTTACTGCTAAAATGAGCAACCATGAAGCAGCTCAGAGAAGCAACAGGATTGACTGGTAGAGCGTTACTGTTTTATACATATATAAAAGGTGATCATGCCAGGTTGAGATAGCAGCTCAGAGAAGCAACAGGATTGACTGGTAGAGCTTAAATATTCAGCATTTTAGATACCATAAACAGCAAACAACTTGCTCAGTGTTAATTTTCAACCATATTGGACAGATACCATGATGATTTAGCTGACATACTAGATATTGCTAGAAATCTAGTCTACAATCTAAGATACGGCAGAGAACTATGATAACTATAGAAATGTTCACTGAGCACTGAGATTTAACTCTACAGTCCAAAATTCGACTAAGTTGTTACTTATCTAGCATCTCTGATTATTTTAACCATTGCCTGGACCAAGGGAGAGATAAGGGTCGCTAGGCTTGTATGCTTTGCTGGTCTCTGCATGCTGTTTGGCTTTCTTATCATGTCCTGGATTGAGAGCCATTCCCCATTGGTGCTATATGATTTTTTCCTTCTGGTTGCAGAACATAATAAGGCTTAAAGCATCTGCCAGGTTGGTCCTTCTGCCGTTCCATGCTTTGCTGGCTTCTGCATACTATTTCTTAGCAGAACGGGTGAGAGTCATTCCCATAGTAATTGGATTTCCAACTGCTAAGGAAAATGTGTATCCTGTGAAATTTTCTTCCACCTCCCCTGGAGCTAAGGAGAGGTTGTGACCTAAGTGTTTTCTCTTCTCAAAAGAAGGATCGAATTCCCTGCTTAGCTCTGGAAAATTTAACATCAGCTGCCTTCTGATACTAAACTCAAGTTTATTTGGGCATCTAAAAGAAACTACTCATTCAAAAACTAAACAAACACTTCAGCCAATTGGAGAAGGAATCGATCACGCAAACTAGGGGATGTTGCTTTTATATTATATTTAATCCAGAATAGTTTTTGTCTTTTAAGTGTAATATTATTACTTAGAATAATTCATTTATCTTTTCTTACTCTCTCTTTTTGTGGGCGACTTTCTCTATCCTCCTTTGGGGTTGGTAGGGACCTCTCTACATGAGCACTTTACATGACCTTGTTAGGTGCCAATTCCGTTACTTCTAAGTTACACTTAAAAGAGGTGGTGTCCTAATAGTATACTTCATCTAGGCGGTGTTGTAATGTTATAAGTGTAATATCATCCTCACATAGGTAGCTGATAATGACACATCACCCTTAGTTTAAAGTCATTAGTGCCACTTTTACTTTATCAATTATTGCAGGTGTGACTCCTATTTAATCAAGGATCACCTTTCTTCATTCAACCAAAAGATATATCTACTATTATGTGAAAGCTTTGTTCAAGTTCACTCAATTATGTCATAAATAGAAGAAATAGACCCATCTTTGATTATTTGGTTGTGTTGAGCTTAATCAAGGCTTTTGAGGGCCTCATGATGAGGAATCCAGGGTTCAAACATGTTTGTGAATAGATTTACATAATGACAACCTATAAACATAGATAAGGGTGAAGTTGTTATGCAACAACTATGTAATCCTATGGTACTATAAGGTCAATCCTCAACAATTTTGTTTCATAATGTGAAGCTTGAAAAAGCAACACTCTTATCATGGGTTTTACTAGTTGACGACACAATTGTGAGAAGGGGATCAACATGATGATTATCAACCTTGCTACAATAATCATAGGAGTCATCACTAACCCTTTCAATACTATCTATCTCCTAGGTGAGGCCTCTACACCATTGAAAGTCATATTGGTGTGCATGAGAATGTATGGGAAGGGGCTTCTCCCAAATTTTTAGTGACCCACTAGTGGGTAAAACATGGGTGAGCTACAATTCCCATAGAGCAAATGGACATCCTTTTTGTTGGTTATATACGATTTCACTTGTTCTTGGAAGACCTTGGTATAGATATTGCTTTAAATTACTATCTATTAGATTTGGAGCATATGTATGTATCTCATCATTAGGGGTATTGCTAGGACAACAGTATGATTCCATCATCATTGTTGGTGAGGAAGTCTCATAGCAATTTCAACCCAAGAAGTGAAAAAAGATGAGGATCATGTGAACTAATCATATAGTTACAAGGAAACAAACACAAAAGCAATATACCATAACACAATGATTTATGGTGGAAAACCCTTTCAAGAGAAAAATCCCACTCCAAAGCAACTCGATGTGTTATTCAGGAATGAAAGGTTACAATATACTTGTAGAGTTAGCCTTTGCATGATTTATCATCAACTAGATATTTGAAATAATTCTAATAGCATAACAGTACCTACAAAACTCATTATCAAAACCTCTATCTCAAACAAAATAAATAAGAGAGAATATATATGAAAGCATCAAATGGTAATTAAAAAACCTTAAGCTAGAACCACTCAAAATGTGGCACCCAAATCCCTAGTTAAAAGTCCAACCACCACATCCCAAAATGAGTCCACAGATTAAAAATAACATAATCCATCCATTGGTCATAAACTCATCATAATCTACATATAAACTTGGACACTCTATTTTTCCTCCATTATCTCCATCGAAAGAAACCTTATGGTGTGTTATAACATGTGCCATTAGTTGGCCAACAAGTGTAACTTGTTACAACTCATCAAGGTTCTTACATTTCTAATGTGGGAGGTTCAACTTATGGAGGCCATAAATTCTAGGCCAAAAGGTTGATAGGGCTTTAAAAAATAATTGTAGAGCTATCTTGAGCATACAAGAATCAATGCCAAATAAATAAAATATTTATTTTGACTAAAAATAACCTCTATATCCCAAAAATTAAGTTTTTCAATTTTATAGCCCCCATAATTATATTTTATTTTCTTAATATTATGAGCAAGGTTGAGACACCTTTCCTAACATTCTCCCACTTGTTGAAAACTTTGTAATAACAAAGGAAATGCCAATGCTATCAACTAATTGCTATAGTGTAAGAGGCACATAGACTCATAACACCACCTGGACTTTTATGTGCTTATTGGCTTCATCAATGCATCTATAAAATTTTAGAAAGTGTTAAAACTTTTTCCAACATCACCCTCCCATCTACTATTTCATATGCAAAATGGTACAGAACATCAAGATGTTTCATCCTCACATGAAAGGTCAAGTTATCTGTTAGACATATATGACACTTTGACTGCCACATAGAACTATAATAGCTCCTAGAGTCAACCCCACATTTGAGCACAAATATTTAAGTGAGATGACTTCTTTACAAGCATGATTAGTTACCATGTACTCTACTTTTATAGTAGACAAAGAAACTACAACTCTCCTCTTATTTATCTAATTGATTACATCACCAAATATAATGAAAACACAATCACTAGTAGATCTCTTAATTTTAATATCTCAACCTAGTCAAAATTCACAAATCTATGAATAATCATTGTGTTGGTCCCCTATAGAATTACCATGATAACAAATGGAGTACTCATAGTTATCCTACAAATATTTGAAGACCCTCTTCACTCCATCTCAAAGTCCTCATCCATGATTAGCCATGAATTGACATGAGACTCATTGCTTGGATGATGTCTAATATAGTATAAACAATAACATATATTAAACTCCAAACGACACTAGCATAAGGTGCTTAGGTCATATTCTCTCTCACTAAGAGAAGTCAAAAATTAGTCTCTATTGAAATAGAAACAAACAATAGTTTGCAAGCTGTCATGTTGAACCTCTCTAATACTAAGTTCACATACTTGCTTTGGTCCAACCAAAGCTTTTTGTTTGATTTATATATTCTGGTCTTCATACCCAAGATGAACATAGGATCCCCACAGTCTTTCATTTCAATCTATGCTAAAAGATGAGACTTAAATTCACAAAACCTATCTTGATCATGGCTAGAAAACAACATATCATCAATGTATAATGTAATAGCATGGAAATGATCATTGCCCATCTTATAATATATGCAACAATTTGATTATATTTCAGAAGTCTCAATCCCAACACAAATGAATTAAACTTTTGGTACCATATCCTAGGTGATTGCTTAAGAGTATACAAAGATTTCTTCAATTTATAAATTTAAATATCTATTTTTTTCAACATATTGCTCTAGCTATGTCATGCAATTTTTTTCCTTTAAATCACCATGAATATAAGTTATCTTCACATCCATTTGCTCAACCTCATGGATAAAGTTTATTATAGATAATAAAAATTGAATGGATGCTAGCTTAACAATTGGAGTGAAAATATTATCATAATCAATTCCCTCATCCTAGGAATATCCATAAGCAACCAATCTAGCCTTATAATTTTTAACATTGTCATCATAATTGATCTTCCTTTTGAACACTTATTTACAACTAATGACTTTCTGACCATGAGGAAAAGGTAAGTTAAGTTCCATGTGTGATATTTGTTAATACAACCATCTCCTCATCCATATGCACTCTCTGGAACTTAGAATCATCCATACCTAATGCCTCCTTCATAGTTATAGGCTCATTTATGTTATTAATCAAAGGAGAAATACACCTCTAATTAAGAGGATCATACCTATCTAGTTGTTATCTGCTAAGTGTACCTCTTGATAGCTAAGGTGAAGGTTCTATCTTATCTTCAAATTTTTAAAAACTATTTAAGCTCTTCTCCTCTTTACGTCCTTCACAGGATTCTAGTTCAACCTTCTTGGTCTTTGGGGCTAGTTGAACATCTTTCTTTTCATCATTCTTTCACTACAATACTATGGACGCATGTTTAAATTTTGTAAAGATAACACTTTTGATATACAAAATATTTTTCGATATAGAATCCCAAAGCTTATACCCTTCCACTTTGATATCATTGTTGAGGAAGATAAATTTTATGGTCTTGCTCTCCAACTTAGATTGTTTCTCCCTGGGTACATGCGCATATGCTTTAGAATAAAAAACTCAAAGATGTCACAATGAACGATTTTTGAATAACTACACCTCCATAAGTGTCTAATCAATAATGTAGAAGACCTATTAACTAGGTAACAAGTCATGGAAACTACTTGTTCTAATTTTTTTTGTTTCAAGTCAAATCCACTAAGCATACTCCTAGTGCTGTCGATCAATGTCTTGTTTATTCTTTTTGTAACTCTATTTTGTTGAGTGGTGTACAAAGTTGTATGTATCTCTATCCTATGAGTTTTGTAAAATCCATCAAAAATTGTTGAACAAAACTCACCATTATTAGTTCTCTAAATATTAATCTTCCTACTAGTATGATTCCTTGAATTCTTAAAAAAATGATTGAAGACTTCAAAATTACTTTTAAGGAAATATACCCATGTCTTTGTACTATAGTCATTAATGAAAGATACATAATAGATAGATTAAAAAATCAAAGAAACATTAATAGAACCAAATACATTAGGATATGTTAAGTCTAGAAATCCAAAATATTTATGATAATTAAAGTAAAAGTGAACATGTTTCTATTTTTCATATGCACAATGCTCATATAAATCAAATTAAATATTTTTTACAATCATTTAACCTTTCAACACTATTTTTAGTTTTTAGGGCACTTGGACCTTTCTTACCTATGTGACTCATTTGTTGGTGCCATAAATATCATCTTATTGGTTGGTAGCTTAGTATCCAAAGCATAAGCCTAGAAAACACAACCATTGAAAGTGTCCATGCAACAATGCTTTTATTATTGATTCTAATGGTGAAGTTGTAGATTCTAAATATCTTACACTATAAGAATACAAGAGCTATTGCATTAAGTCATGCATTTATCCAATTGAAATCAAGTGCATATGTAAACACTCTTAGCAAGAACCATAGTCTCTCTCACCATCTTGCACCCTTCCATTGAGAAAATAACCTGTTGCAAGTATGCTGCTGGTTGTAATGTCCCCTATTTGGTATACTTAGAATTCTGCCCTAAAATCACAATTTCCAAGTAAGAGATATATTTTATTCAATTACAACTTCTGATAGACTCTAGTTTAACCCTGAAATAATGTTAGCCAATGATTCATAATATAATATAATTAATTGATCATTTGCATTGTTACATCCACTACATTATTTCTCTCTCTCACACACACATATATTGATCTAGATGAGTAACCCACAATGCCGATTCTAAATTATTATCCCCTCAATAATTAATCATTGGGGAAGATTAGAGAAGGAACCTCAATAGGGTGCTAGGAGCCTTTCTTACTTCTAAGCCCAAGGGTGGATAGTCAACCCCCTTGTCTAATTAGCGAGGAATCTCTCCGCCCTTCATGTACTTCCAACTCTTCTTCCCATTATAGAAGCATTAATAATTTAGATTGTTAATGAAATATGAATTACAACGCCTATGAGGTTCTATAGGAAATACATGGAATTGATATATTCAAATATATACATTAAGTAACATACCACTATCTATGCAACTATGCAACTGTTATAGCCACATAATGCAAATGCAATAGTTTGGTGTGCAAATAATTATTCTAATCAACCTGCTATAGATATCAATCTACAGATTATCTTCAATGATGTTCGATGTATTCTTAATATTCAGAAGGTATTGCTTAGTGTAAATCAATCGAATAGGAAAGAATCATAATTATTTATAAGGCTCAATAATTGCTACAAGCTTCATTATTGCATAATTGTATATAATTCACACACACACATATTCTATTTTATTTAGCTTACTTCCCTTATTGATTTGTCATTTGTCTTCATATATCTCTTCTTGAATCATCTTCTTCCCACATATTTCTTCTTCCAAGTCTGATTGTATCACATTAATGTATCTGTTGCTATGCTTAGGAAACACTCCTATTTTTGTCCTTACTCCCCATTCATATATCTTCCTTTAAATCTCCTTATCATATTTATGTTGCTTTTCTAAGTGTAGATTTATTTCCCCCCCCCTCTCTCTCTCTATATATATATACATATTCTTTTTTGTTGCTATATAAATCTTCTCCCTTTTATTTCTCCTTGCCTCCATGACTTATTGTTTCCTCCCTAATGCTAATCATTGCCTTAAATTAATTTTAATTATCTTCCAATGCTATCGCATATCCCTTATTGTCTTCATAGACTCAAGTGCTGCCTCTAAACATCATAATTATTGCATTATATATTCCTGCTTTTCCTAACTATTTCCTTTTATTATGGAATCATTGCCTTCATTATTATTATTTTTGATTGTTGCTTTCAACATGTATTATCTTATGTTTATATATTTCTATTAATATATTATATGTTTGTTATTTTACTATTATATTTATAAATTTAATTTATTGTTAAAACATTTATTTTTATATTAGTTTTATATGTATATTATAATAATATCACATTCATTTTAATATTTTTAATATTTATAGTATTATTTATAATGATTATAATTATAATAATATTTAAGTTTTTAATATTTATTTATTTGCATTTCAATGCTTTATACTTTATTGTTACAATTTCGAGGGCATGCCACTACTTGTTATTGATGTCAACAGTTGGTCATTGATGTCAACCTCTAGAATGGTCAGAAAGATTGTTGCAGTGTTGTCATTGATGTCAACAGTGAGTGTGTTGCACTATGTTGTCTCTAGTGTTGTCACTAATGTTAACCTCCATTGTGGTGTTGATCAGATATTGTAAATGGGGAGATTTTTGATGTTACAGATGTTGTGGATGTATTGAGAAGGTGTTGTAATGTTGTGTTGATGTTGATGTAGCTGGTTCATTTGGTTTCCAAGTGCTTTTGAAAAAAATTTGCATAAAAAAGTATGTAGGGTGACAAGGGTGTGGTCAGTGTTGTGCTCCACATTTCTTCATGGTTGAAGATATGCTTGTGTGGTTTGGATATGATGATTAGAGGTGTTCATAGGTTATATATCTAGAGTTTCAGGTTCTAGATTGTGCGATAGTGGAAGTTGTGTTTAACAATTTGTCTGTCTATGTAGAAGGTTCTCTAGGAGAAATGAGATTGCTCTACATTTCTCCGCAGTGAGGTTTCTTGTCTTGTGGATTTGGGAACATGCTTATATTGTCTATATTTATCTTCCCTTGGAGTTTTTGGTGTTGAGTTGCTCTGCAAGTTTGGTTCTTATGTTGAAGTTCAGTGGTAGTGTATCCTAGTGCACAAGATGAAAGTAATATTTGTTTCAAGTGGTTATGACAGAGTTGTAGAATATTTTGATGATGCTGGAATATTCTAAGATGTTGTGTGGATACTGCGAAGTGTTGTTATGTGGTCCACATGACCTAGAGAAGTATGTATGTGGTTGCTTGTAGTGTTAGTTTAGGTTTGGTCGACCTGATGTGTTAGCACTGTTTGTGGAGGTATCTCATGGATTTTGGATGTGTTGAGTAGCGTGGTGATGTAGATTTGGGTCCTAGTTAACCCTTGGCATGGTCTACCTTCACTTATTTCCACCGCGAAAGTGTTTGGCGCCTACCTATCTTGGCAATGCACGTTTGAAGTGCGTACGTTTCATTTAGGCCGACCTAATTGAGATTGTTTAGGTCAAGGATGGTATAAATGCAAGGTGACTTGTTGGAGATGTGTGTGGCAAGTGTGAATGATACAAAAGTGGATGGCATAGAGTTGTAGTAGTGGATTTTCTTGTTGCTCTGAGATAGTGAATCTCTCTGTAACAGTTTCTCCTATTCTTCTTTCTTCTTGGCAGTGGGATTTTCTTCTTTTTCTGGGCAGTGAGCCCTTGGTAGAGAGCCTAATTATATTTGGTGTTATTATTCATATATATGTGAGTTAATCCTCACTATGGTTTTTCCCTACTTAGGGTTTTCCATGTAAATCTAGTGTTCTCTTAGTGTATGATTGTGTTTGCATTGCCGTTTCACATGTTTACATTTTTTTATTGCTTAATGAGGGTTTAAAGTTTGATAAGGGTTTGAAATTTAATGAGAGATTGAATGTTTAATGTACAACTAATTCACCCCCCTCTCAGTTTTCCTATGCATCTAACAATTATTATTAGAGTTTTGGTTCCTTGGAGAAAGCTTAACCACTTGAGGCAGATCAGGATGGGGCATAGGAAGGGTATCAAAGCTCCTATGTTTGATGGAACAAATTATGCTTACTGGAAATCCAAGATGGAGTCCTTTCTCATCTCTCTTGGATTTGGAATCTGGTAGTCAGTTGAAAAAGGATATACTATGCATGCTACTAATCTGATAGGTGATTTGACAGGTGATGATGAGATCAAGGAATATGAGAACAATGGAAAAGTAAGGAATGCTATATTGAGTGGACTTTCTGATTCAAAACTTGGAAAGGTGATAAGTTTAAAAATTTCAAAAGAGATTTGGACAAAGTTGGAGAGTATTTATGAAGGAGATGATAAAGTAAAGCAAGCAAAGATGTAGAACTTCAAAGCCAAATTTGATCCCCTAAGGATGTATGAAGATGAAGATATTACTACCTACATGGTCAAAGTGGATGAAGTTTTCAATACCATCAATGGTCTTGGTGGTAAGGTAGAAGAAAGTGAAGTTGTGAAAAAGGTATTAAGAACTCTTGATAAAACTTATAGTTCTAAAGTTTCTATGATTGAGGAAGCTCAAAATTTGGATAATTATTCTAGAGATAAGATATTTGGTGCTCTAATTTCTTATGAATTAAGAGAGTTTGGTCAAGATGCAACAAAGAAAGAAACTATTATTAAAGTTTGCAAGGTAGAGAAGGATGATGAATCAGATCTAGATGATCTTGATTAGGTGGAAGCAAATTTTGTAAAGAGATTGAAAAAAGGCATTGGAAAATACAGAGGTAAGTTACCCTTTAAGTGTTTCAATTGTGGAAAGATAGGTCATTATGCTTCTAAATTCCCAATCAAAGTTTCAAATAACAAACCTAAGGATCATAAAGGAATTTTTTTCAAGAATAGTTATTATGTTGAAAAAGATAATGGTGTATTTGATGATGAGGAATCATACTATATTAATGATGATAGTGATGAATGCTTGTTCATGACATTAAATGTTGGAACTAATTCTACTAATTCTGAAAGATGTGTGAAGGAAAGTGCTCCGGTAACAGGTCACAACATTGAAGGAACTATGGTGACTACTTTTCATGCAAGAGAAGAGAGGAATTATTGGATAATTGATAGTGGATGCTCAAATCATATGGAAGGTGATAAGAGTAAGTTTGTTAAACTTCAGAAGTATGATGGTGGTCTTGTTAAGTTTGGCGATGATACATTTGCTAAGATCTATGGAAAAGTTTCAATTAGTTTTGATGGAAAGCATAAAATAGATGATGTTATTTATGTCAAGTGTCTTCGACATAATCTTCTTAGTGTAGGATAGATGTGTAGTAGAGGATACAATATGGTGTTTTAGGATTGTTGATGTGTTTTTATGCACTTCTCAACACACGCAGTGTGTAGGTGCACTACCTCTTTTGAAAGACAATCTTCCACAATCAGATTGCAGAAAACTATCCTAAGGTCTCTAATGTCAAGTCTTGACAATGCTTGGAATATCTCAATTGTTTGATGTGATTTGCTGGAATCAGAAGGTGGTCTTACAGATGAATTACAAAGTGGGGAAGTTGGATTTTGAAACAGAGTTCTTAAGATGGGAGAGTTGTTATGCATTTGCTGTAGGTTCAAACAACAGTCTTGAACTCCATTTTGTCATTGGATTTAGCTTTACAATGTGCAATGAACCTTAGCATAGGTCACTCATTAAATAAAATGAAAAGAGGCAGGGAAGAGAGGAGGTTCCTGGATCTGCAACTAATTGTGAACAGTGATGATGGGGTTCCTGCAATGGATAGCTTCTTGGAAACAATATTCCACTTAACTAGAGATCTCACAGTCTCATGTAATTTGTGCTATCTTCTGAGGTCTGCAAATGTTTCGTCTATCATTCACCATATGCATTCATGAACAAAGATGAAAGTTTGGAGCAGCTTTGGATTTAAGTCCAGACTAACTTTACACAGCTATCTTCCATCAACAAACAACAAAAAGTATTGACTAAGAAGGCATCTACACTGCAGGGATTTCATAACCACAAGAAAACATTCCTAAAATCTACCAAAGCGAGAAAACAGTTAACTAGAACAACAATAAAACCTAAGTTAAACATCTAAAAATGGAGGTTGAATCAAGCAACATGTGAGAAACTCAAAAAATGCACCAAGTCAATGTATTTTCATTATAAATTTCTGCAGCATGTCTTTACAACAACTCAACTCTCTTTTCAAATGAGAGGAGAGCCCTATTTATAGTGCGCCAAAAGTAAAATGAATGGCCAAGATTAATTCTCATTGTGTGGCCAAGATTCATTAAAAAATAGGGTTTCACCAACCCTCAATATATTACAATTTAAAAATAACATTTTGTCCCCTTCCCTATTTTGTCTTCTAGTGACGACACTATAACATTTTATCTTTTTGCTAATTGTTGTTTATTGTAGCTACTCTTTAGGGAGTTCTCTATCATCTGTGGGGCTGTCCTCCCGCTTCTTTGAGGTTGTGTATTCCATGAACTTTAGGATGACCAGCTGAAGCTTGTCTATCTCAATGATCTCATACCTCAATGTTTGGTAGCTCCACTCCTTAGCATTATCTTCTAGCCTTTTCCAGTCCTTATCGTACTTTGCACCTTGATCCCTGAACAACTCTGATTGATCAAAGGCACGAGCAGCAAAACTCATGAATTCCACCTTCATTTCGCCAGGCATCCCGTCCTCCATCTTCTTTTGAAAGTAAGGTTTTATCTTCTCCGGATCCATCTGTACTGCGGGCATGTTGTATTCCGTCATTAGCTTGAGGTACCGGGCACATTCAACTCTAATCTCTTTGATTCATTTGATATCCGGGTCCACTTTGTTTATTATCTATTCCAGCCTTTCCTTCCGGTTGTCAAAGTCTCACCGCCACACATCCATCAACCAATGATCATCTTTATTGAACACAAGGTCCTTTTCCCATGTGGCCTCTGGAATCTAAAGGATAGCCTCGATCTTTGGGAAGGTGGAGTTGTACGTTGCAGGGAAGTCAGTGCATAGCTTCTTCGTGCCCTCCAAAGATTGCTGCAGGTCCAAGAACTTGTTGGTTGTCCGAACAACCCAGCTAATTCCCATGTTTACGACGTATAAGACTTGTTGGAACCAGCTTTCTGTAGTCCTTTCCAAGTTCTTTCTCCTTTTCATCTTATCAATTTGTTCCTTGGACAATAGTTGGGGTGTGGTGGTGGACGTGGTAGGTAGGTCATCCACCGAAGACCATTGCTGGATGTAATCCGTTAGAGCAGCCACCTGTGCTTTGAGCTCATTTTTTGAAATCTTGTCTTGCTTAATCAAATGTACCACTGTGGCTACTGACTCCTTAAGATGTTCTACCTTCTGCTCTCTGGTGGCAGTCCCCAAGTCAATGGTAGAGACGTTGTAACTTACACCAGCCTGTCCCACCACCGGGGTTGCTATTTGCACAGCTCGAGACCTAGAAGCATCCATCGTCATCCTAGATCAGATCTTAGGCTTCTTCTCCTTCTTTGTTGTGATCTGAGCTCGGGATAAAATAGCCTCTAGTCTCGCCCTCGGGTCTTTTAGTACGAGAGTTTTCCTTTCGAGCTATTTTTCTAACCATTCAGGCATGACAGACTTGCCCTTAGGTGACTCACGATCATCCTCGCCCCTCTTGGTCAAGGCTGCTGTTCTCCTAGCCTCTGAAACTCTCAATTCTTCCTTGGAAGCATCTCCCTCTTCATCATCGGAGTCTTGGATGAATACAAGGCGCTTTATGGGAGGCTTGGCAAATAATTGTTGCAGGGGACTTTCTTTTTCTTCCATTTCCTCCCTTTCCTTCTCCTTTGTTTGTTCAACCTCGTGCGCATGTTCCTTGAATTGCTCGATTTCGAGGAATGTGACAGTCTACACAATGACCTTACCATTTCTTCCTCTAGGTCATCGTGAAAAGTCTGCACAATGACCTTACCACCAGCATCATCCTCCCCATCCCCGCTCTCAGAGGAACCAGATCCTTCTTCTTCGTAGGCCACCCTATCAATAGTGCGATGTTCATATTCCAGGTGCTCGTGGTATTCATCAGCCTCCTCTTCAAAGGGCTTCGAGGCCTCTTGTTTTCTCCTTTCCCACTCCTTAGAGATTAACATGGTGGCTTCCATAGCCGGTGGCCCTATCGAAGGTTGTGAAAGTTTGGCAACAACGAGGACTTGAGCTAAGGTTGCTTGAAGAGTGGGATGCATGAGGATCTGGGAGAGCTCGGAAGGGATATTCTACATATGCTTCGAGAAGTCCTCAGGCAAGGTGGGAGCGGGTATTGGTGTAGCCACCGTAGGTAATGGAAGTGACGTGGTAGGTGACATGGAAGCGGAGGAAGGAGTAGTTATGGCAGAGGAAGAGTCAATTACAATCACCGGCTCAATCAAGGGCGAAGGGGCAAGATGGACATAGATGTCCACTGCCGGTAGCAACCATAGCCAGAGAAGCAGGTGGCGTGACAGTTGGGGCAGGGAGAGCTAAGAGGGGTTCTAATTGATTTGCACCCCTTACTTCTTCCTCTTGGATTAAGGGCTGCTTCGTGGTGCCCCCTGTTCGCTTAAGTCTTTTGGAGGGTGAGCTTCCTGTTTCTTTCCTTGTATAGACCTTGGGGTCAGGAGACTGCTTTGTTCCCGTCCCTTTCCTCTTCTTGAGCCTAGTGACTGGAGGAGACTTGGATGTTCCGCCTGTTGAAGTGGTGGCAGCGGCGTCCTTGGTGGCACTTGGTTCACTCTTGAGTCCTTCATAAGTCAAAATTACCCCCTGTCGTCTTAATCGGGCCACTTGTCTATCAATCTATTCCTTGGTACATGCCAAGATTGGCTTGGTTATGATATCGAGGTCGTTGACCTCCTGCTCGTCCTAGTCTATTGTTGGTAGTGGCAAGTTGGCAACTACGGGGTACCTGGGGTCCATTATGGTGTTATTGTCTTCTTTGACTTGGTCCGATATGGGAAACAGTTGCACCTTCCTTACAAAATGCGCAGTCATTCGCATATTGTGTCTTGCACGTACCTCTTTATCATCCTGACAATCTCCCCAAAGGTCTTCAATGTGGTGGAAATGAGTGAACTCAGGTCCCAGTGCCTTTCTTACGTGCCCATATGGATCTATTTGAGGGCGAGCAGTGTGTAGGTGAAAATGGTCATCCTTCAATTCCTTCTCGGAATTACCAACACACTGGGAAGTTTGTAGTTTATACATGCCCTAGCCAAGAGTCATGGGATAAGAGATCCCTGCTATATGCTTGCCATTGAAGATTTCCTGTATGTGTTGGAGCTGCTGAGAAAGCTCCAATAAGATGATTCGGTCATTGGGGTATCGAGGCAATTTGTTCAGCCTTTTAGTGAAGCCTTGGTCACAGATGTATGTGAAATTGGGGTATTGAATGAAGCGGAAAGCATACTGCTTTAAGAATGCCCGAGCACTGTGGGAAACCCTCCTTTTGAAATCCCCGACAATCACTCTGATGATATGGCCGATGAAGGCGTCATTCACTCTGCAGTACTTCCTCTTGAAGTTTCTGTACTGGAGCTGAGGGTATTTGTCATAGGCCTTCAATCTTCGATCCTGCTTCTGATCGGGTGCCACAAACAATCCATTGTACTACCTCCGGTCCGCTAAGGAGTAGACGAGGTATGAAGTCATATAAAATTTGGAGCTTTTCTTAACATTGACGAACTGCTCGTGGAAGCAGTCGCTTATTATACCTCCCTAATAAAATGTGGTCTTTGTGGTAACGTCCTCATTCCCACGAAGGATTTGCTCAACAAAGTACACCATCCACCCCTAAAAGAAGGCCGCAGTAGGGAGTCCCATAACCCTGCTCAACATCTTGACCAAATCGTGGTAGTCTTCATAGAAATCGCTGCGGAAGAGTTCGTTAGGAGCCTTCACGGTGCTGCCCCACTTTTCCTTGAACCAATGCTGATTTATTAACTTCCTGCAGCCCGTAGGGTTAGCATCCCACGCCACCTAGCACTCCTCAATGGTAGTCATTTCCATTTCTTGAAACGTGGGAATGTGAAAGGTTTTCGTGATTCCTCCAGCCAAAATGTCTGTGAGAATGTTACCGTCCCTGTCAACAATTGTCCTTGTGTCAGGCTGATACGCCTGCCGACAGGCCATGACCAATTCAGGGGCCACGAAGGATAGGGGGAAGCCCACAGCTTTTGCGATTCCACTCTGTCTTATCAATCTTGCATTTTTTGTTGTTGGATTGACCCTGACCTTTTGTGTAAACTCATCAATATTGACGTGGCCTATGTTGGTGTCGGTGATTTCCTTCCAATCCGTGGTAACTTTTGAGTGCAGAGGCTCACCCTGAAATTGGTATTTCATCTGGTCTTTGTCTTCTTTGCCTTGGGGAGTTTTGTCTGACTTCTTTCCTTTGTCCTTCTCGACAGCTGCCCCCGAAGGTCCCGCACCCGATTCCATATATTCTGCAAGCAAAGGCATAGTCAGTGCAACTGATGATGAAGGTGTTCATGCTAGTTGAAATCCCAAAGATGAAATCCATTTTAAGTAATCTATCAAACATAGCATGAACATTATCTCTCAATATCATTGGCATTTTGATTGAGATATATGGGACAGTCTGGGACCGGAAGGCCGGACTTCCCTAGCAGGAATGTCGTTTTGGAAAGGCAAATAGGGCGGAGGGCTCTGGGAGATTCTCTCCGATCAAATTTTGATAATTTAAAAGGTTCGCAATGAAGAAGACCGAGATTAAGCATGTGGGTTGAGATTAGATTTCAGATTGGGCTCATTTGGGTCAGCTTAGGAGCATCCATAGGTACTAGGTCAGAAAGCCGTTAGGAGATGGTCATTTGGAATGACATATCATAAACAAAATTCTGGAGATAGAACTTCGGGGTCTGGTGTTCGATGGGCTGCAGGGCGGTCAGAAGATAGTAATTTTCCATTTGAGTGCTCAGGCCTGAGGCACCGGGAAGCCGCCCATCCTTCGTTGTTTGGACCAGCCATCGCTGGGGGGAAGTCCGAAGGTGGCAGCTTAGCGGTCAGGGCCCGACGTGAAGGTTAGAAAGGGATCAACCATCGATGTAAAGTCATAGTGAATGCCTCAAGTCTCACCAACCAGCGCAATAGGGGAAGGGAAGTCGGCGAAAGGTCATGGCGGCGGGGTAAGGTCTTGGTGAGGTCCTTAAGTCTCATCGACAGCCAAGAGCAGGACCGGACCCAGCACGAGCGTTCGCCGCTTGATTTCATTTTCAGTCCTGTGGCGGTTGGAAGGGCGGAGCCTGAAGCTCGGAGGGGCGGACAAGATTTTCCCTTTCGGAACAGCGGATGAGGGAAGGTCGGGGTCCGAAAGGCAGACGTACGCCGAGCACGGATGAGTTTGTTCAAGTTGGATCCCAACGGTGAATGGGGGACCAGGGCCTGGAGGTCGGAAGGACGCCGAGTATTCGCCAAGAGAAGAGTGATGTCGCCATGAGGTCTTGGCGAACACGGAAGGTCCTTCCGACAAGAGGAGTCTTTAGTGTAAGTTTTCTAGGTTGGAGAAAGGTCTTGGCGAACCAGGGATGTCTCCCCGACAAAGAGCCCCATCGACGTAACCTCTTGCCAACCTTGTGAAGTCACCCCGACAGGGGATCCAGGCTCGCCAAAACAAAGATTTCATCATGAAGTCCTGGTGACCGCTAGGAGTCTCGCCGAAAGCGAAGGCATCGACAAGACCAAAGGAGTTCGTGGTGAGGTCTTGGTTACAGGTGAATGTCTCCCTGAAAAATCACTCGACAAGAGCAAGATATGCTCGGTGAAAGGTCTTGCTGAATCGAGGAGGTCTCAGTGACAGTAAAGTCAGCAAGATGAAAGAAAACCTGCCATGAGCCTCGTTGACAAGGACTGGTTTCGCCGACGGAGAATGAGGGGCAGAATCCTGGGTGCAGAATCCTGGATACCCAAGCCTGAGAGACCCTAAAGCTATTTCGACATTTCTAGTTTTCGCTAAGTCGCTGCCGGCAAAGGGAGCATCTGGGCCCGAGGGTCATGAATGCCCCTACAAAGAACGGCCATGCGGAGGTAAAGTTCCGAATTGGTCAAGGGGGTGTTGTGTTGGTTTTCTCAATTTTCGAGGACATGGGGTTTGGTCGTGACACCATGGCTCACCATTTATATGTTGTTTTAATTGTTATTGTTCATTTTGATCCCTGGAAACCATGAAAACACTGTTCAGGAGGGTGAACAGAGAACCTACCTTGAACCCTCGATGTAGCAAGGCGAGTGGTCGGTGAGCGTAGGTAATGGGCGATGATTGACGAAGGTTTCGAAGATGGCAGACTCCTATGGCAAGCTTTGATCTCTCTCTGCAACACCGTCAAGTGAAAATGACAGGCCTGGGCAAGCAATTTATATCCCTAACTGCCATTAATGGCCCTATTAAATGCAGGTATGGCGAGCAAGGAAGTTGGTGATTTTGAATTCATCGACGTCGGTGGGAGACCCGGGGTCCGACGACCAGGAAGACGCAGGATGGCAGCCGTTTGGAAAGTTTCGCTCAGAAATCCCCAGTGGTGAAGGGGAGGTCGGGGCCCAGAGGGCAGAGCTCTGCTCGAGATCCACTGTCAGGAACGACGAAACACTCACAAAACCCTGAAAGCAAAATTTTGGAGTTTCGGGCTTGGAGGGTTTGAAAGTAGCCAAAATTGAGAATTTCATCGAATCGAGAATGAGGGTCTAGACCTCGAGGTCTGAAGCAAACCATTCATGTTAATGAATGGTGGACACAATAGGGAAACCCGAAGGGTCGGGCCGGGGCTGGTAGAAGCATCTGCCAGGGAGTCCCCGCGAGGCACCAGAACTTGTCAATATTAAAAAAGGGGGGAGGAGGTGCGGTCAACTTATGGTGAGACATTGAAGGAACATTGACCACCTGGGACACCAACAAGAAAAAGGGCATGCAAAATGAGGCAGCAACAAAATGACCCAGCAAGGCGAAAGAAAAGAGGGTCCCCGTTCAGAATGGGGCGTGTGTGCCGAGGGCACAACAAATGGCGACTCTGCTGGGAAACGCTCTTGAGCATTCTAAGGATAAATATTCATTTGGGACCCAAAATCTCTGGTTTCGCAGAGCAGGAATGGCTTCCAAAGGTGAATCTGGGAGAACAAGATCCTTAATTGGGTCAGTTTACAAGACATCTTAGAAGTGTGTGTAGTGAATTCATTCCTTTCTTTGGGATGGTGACTAAGGGCTGCTAATCCAACCAAACAAGTTACATAAATCGTCTAGCACCAAAGGTAACCTAGAAATTGCTCCGCTGCCAGTCAGGAATCCATAGCCCCGATGGAGTTGTCACTGCAATCCCATGGATATTGCTCTACTGCCAGCCGGGCATCCATAGCCTCGGTAGAGTTATCCGCACACCCACACGGTCGCTTATTTTTCAGAATTCCTTTTCTCTTTTATTTTGATATTTTCCTTCAATGTTCATTTTGAGATAACTTTCTTACTCGACCGGGTAAGCACCAGAGCCTACAATGGGTTTGGGACAGTAGTGGTCATTGGAGCAGACTTAAGATTTTTCACTTACTAGGGTGTCGTAGCAACCATGGTACAATCCTTTAGAAATGATTATTATATGCCTTGTGTGAGATCCGAGATGTGTGTAAGGAGATCCAATCTAGGGTCAAGTTCTGAGCAGAGTTCAAACAAGGGAATCATTCATGGGAAGCTTTCAGAGATTGATGGTCGAGAGTGAATGTTTAGCCGAAGAACACCAAGGACGGACAACAAAGTAGACCGTTTGTCTAGCGAGCACGACCACCGCTAAGGGGCGGGAAGCATCTTTTTTGAACAAAACAGTTGGAAAACAAAAGCAAAAGGAGCGACGCAAAAGAGAAAGACACAACAAAACCAGAAAGGGCAATCTGCTCTAACTTATATACAACATTTACAAAGAAGAGCTCGAATGAGCTCAAGCCTGGAAGTAACGCTTCAGGTGCTACCCGTTGACCGGCAACGGGATGTTCTCACTAGTTAAAGTCTTTAGGTGGAAGACATTGTCTCCCAGAATCTCAGCTATTTGAAAAGGGCCAAGCCAGAGCTTGTCAAATTTGTTGTGTCCCCCTTTCTTTTCGTGGGCCTTGTCCCAATACAGGACCAAATCTGCAATTCTAAAGGCCTTAATTTTGGCTCGACAGTCGAACCATCTCTTAACTACACCCTGATGTTTGGAAAAATTTTCTATTGGACGATCTCAGATTTCCTCTAAATGCAAGAGCTCAGCTAACTGAGCTTCTCTACAATCTCTTCCCTCATAAAATTCGTTGATAAACTGAAGAGTAGGAATCTTCAGATGGATAGGAAATATGGGTTCTAGACCATAAACAAGGTGGAATGGGGAATCGCCGAGGGTAGCCTTATGGTGAATGCGGTCAGCCCAAAGGGCGAAACGGAGCTGGGTATGCCAGTCCTTGGGGTTCCTGTCTAGCAATTTCTTAATCACTGTAATCAGGTTCTTATTGGTGGACTCAGTGAGGCCATTGCCTTGGGGGTAGTAATTGGATGAAAACTTAAGGGCGATCTCGTAGTCAAATGCCCAACTTGCAAATTTCAATGAAGCGAAAGCAGGTCTGTTGTCACACACCAAAGCATAAGGACAACCAAAATGATTTAAAATGAAACTTTCTATAAAGTTAGTAACTACTTCAGTTGTGCATTGTTTACATACAATTGCTTCTGTCCATCTAGTGCAGTAATCAGTCACGATAAGAATGTACCTGTGTCCCGCAGAAGATGGAGGGCTAATCGAACCGATGAAATCGAGACCCCATTGCGCGAACGGCCTTACCTCCAGCACAGGCTGCAGTGGGACAATAACATTATTTTCCTTGGTGGTGGCTGTTTGACACGTGTGGCATGAGTGAACATGACAATGAGCATCTTTGAAGATAGTTGGCCAATAATATCCTGCTCGCAATATCTAATGTGCAGTAGAAGAACCAGATCCATGGCCATTGCCAAATTTATCATGGAATTCTTTTAAGACATAACTGACTTCCTCTTTACCTAGGCACATTAAGTAAATTCCTTCATGGTTCTTCTTGTAGAGAATAGAACCTTGTAGCATGTAGTCATTGCTTTTCAATCTAAGGGCACACTTTTGGACCCCTTGCAGGTGCGGCAGACACTTATGGTTCAACCAATAATAGACAACATTCTCGTACCACTCCCATGGGGAAACGTCTTTGAGCTGGTACTGCTGCACAGTGAGTTCGGGTGCAACCCATGCTGCTGCTTCAGCAATTGTGTGGGTAAGTGCTTATCCTCTCACCAGCTTCATTGGTTGGATCTCCATGTCATATTCTTGAAGCAGGGTGACCCATTTGGCTCTCCATTCACCCAATTCATTTTGCATGAGCAACGTTTTTACTGCTGGGTCGGGGACGATGGAAAACACCTTATTGCACAGGATATAGTGCCGAAATTTCTTCACCCCTCTGACGAGAGCATATGCCTGCTTTTCTACGTTGTGGTATCGTAATTCAACGTCCTTTAGGGGAGCACTCATGAAGATGATTGAGTGTTCATTTCCTTCATCGTCTTTCTGAGTCAGGATGCTAGCACAAGAATGTTCTGAGGTGAACGAGTAGATGTAGAAAGGCTTCAGATAATCTAGACTGACTAACACAGGTGCCTCGACAATGGCCTGTTTAATTTCCTCGAAGGCTTGTTTGGCATCGGGAGTCCACTCAACTTTGGCATCTTGTTTCAACATAGCATTGAGAGGTTTAATAATCTCTGCGAAACTTGTGATGAGTTTCCTGACGAAGTTGATCTTTCCAAAGAAGGATTTTAATTCCTTCTTGCTGCCTGGTGGTGGGATTTTCAGCAATGACTGGATACGTTTAGGGCCTGGAGATTCCCTGTTCTAAAATGATATGTCTGAGCAATTTTCCTTCAGTCACACCAAAAATGCACTTCTTGGGGTTAAGGGAAACCCCAAACTCCCTGCACCTCTGAAACACCATGCATAAATCGGAGACGTGATCACCTCACTTTTTATAAAACATAGTTAAATCATCTATGTAGATGATTATGCACTTGCCAACCAGATCCCTAAAGGCAATATCCATGGCACGTTGGAAGGTGGCGCCAACGTTGATGAGCCCAAAAGGAATCCTCTTGTAAGCAAACGTCCCCCACTTGGTGGTGAATGTCATTTTATGACGATCTTCGTATTGTACCATTACCTGGTTGTACTCAGATCGAGGAAAGACATCATCTGGGAGCCGTTGACGATCTGCAACACCTCGTCCAATGAAGGCACTGGATAGTTGTCTTTCTCAGAAGTTCGGTTCAAATTGCGGAAGTCTACACACAAACTAATTTTCCCATTCTTTTTTCTAACCGGAACCAGGTTGGCGACCCATGTGGAATGCTTGACTGGAAAAATAATCCGTGGCGAAAGCAACTTCTGCACTTCTTTGTAAATGACGGGTTCCAACAAGGCATTAATAGGATGCTGCCGCTGGCAGAATGGCCTCACTTCGGTCTTAAGAGGTATGGTGTGCATGATGATGGATGTGTCATATGTTTTTAAATCCTCATAGCTCCATGCCACCACGTCATGGTACTTTCGCAATGCATCAATAATTCCCTTCTTCTCCCCAGGCGTGCACACTTTACCAATAAAAACATTCTCGATCTTCTCAGTTGTCCTAAGGTTGTGAGCATCACACTGGTTGCTTATGGCTTCTTTCTTTGTTTACTGGTTTTGGTCTTTGATCTGATCCAAGTCAAATATGCGTTCCAGTTGAACCATGCCCCTAGGAATTATGTTGGTTTTTAGGTTAATAACCCCCTCTATATTCCAGTCAGCTTCCTGTGGATCGACTTCATCGATTATTTGGGCTACAAAGACATCAGAACTCATAATAAACTCAATAATATGTTTGTCATCGTTGAAGACTTGAAAATGAGTGACATTATTTGGGACCGATGGCGTAGATATCAACTCAATGGTAAATTTCTTAAGCCCAGACAAAGAGAGGGGTTGCAGAGTGCTGGCTGCTTGAGCTAAAGCATTAGCTGTACGATTGTGAGCACGAGGGATCAATTGTATATTGAATGCATCTAAACCTTCTAGAAGGTCCCAAACCCTGTTCCTATAGTTTGTCAGCCTCCTATCATGACAAGAGTACAACTTCCTAAATTGTTTAACTACGAGCTCAGAATCCCCAAAAACTTGTAGTATTTTGACATTTTTCTTCAAGGTCATGAGAAGGCCATGGACCAAAGCCTCGTACTCTGCTACATTATTGGTGCAATAAAACTGTAGTCTATGAGTAGCAAGAAAGGTTTTACCTGTTGGACTGATGAGTTCGATCCCAGCTCTAGCTCCTTGTTTTGACTTAGATCCATCAAATCGGAGTGTCCAACATGTGGAAAGTTATTTAACTTCGGGTCCAACTAAGTTCCTGCTCCCTTTAAGCTAAGTGACTGGCTCTATGATCTTAGGGGGGTTTTCTAGCTCGGTGTATTGATCAGCGAGTGGTCCTGTTGATGCCTCCTTTGGCGTTTCGATTTGAGGAGCAGCTGATTTTTTAACATGTTCGACTACTGTTTGACATAAGTAACAGTCAAATTCGGAGTGGGCAGCATCGTGAATCCTGCACCAGTTTGGCAATAAGAGATCCTAGAAATTCATTCAGACTCCTAGGCTGAGCTAATCCCTTGCACACTTTTCTATAAACTCTTGGAAACTACTAAGTAGTCCCTAGTTGTCACTTTCATCGTGTTTGTCATCTATTTCTACCAACATTTCCGCACTTGGAGGCATTTGAATAGAATCGGTCGAAGGACTGCATAACACTAAGAGAACTTCGGCAACACACTCATTCTGAGGCTCGACCTCGTTTTGGTAGGTGAAAGGGCAGTAATTTCCTAGTTCTATCTCAACAAATAGCACTTCGCTGAGATTATTGTATTCCGTGATCATATATTTCATACGGGGTTCGCGGTCGATACAGATTTGATTTGGCAGCCCCTTCTATGGCAGCCACATGTGAGAAAGGTCTATGGTAGTATATCTGTTCAGTGCCTTGGTGAATTCCCTTCCCAAGATGATCCTATAGGCATCAGGAATTTCCGCCACTTGAATATCGATGACTTGTTGTATCTATGAGTCTATAGCAATCTGCATCGAGATCCGATTCATTTCTCCCACAATATTGATCTCTATTTTATCTAGCTGGGTCACCTTCCTCCTTGAAGGTGTGGGAGTAATTCTAAGAGCCTTGCATATTGCCAAGGGCATAACATTGGCAGACGCTCCTGAATTGAGCAGGCAGTTGTGTAAGTTCTTCCCGAATATTCGGATGGTGGTAAGGAAAGGAGTTTCCAACATTCCTTGTAAAATACCCGCGGGCGTGTCCATGTGAGCTACCTGACCCCCGTTCTTATCACCAATTTTATCCTTGATCTGTCTAGATGGCTAATCTTTAGAACCCTACCTAGTGTTCTGATATGGTTTCTTTCCCATTTTCCTACTGGCAGATTGATTTATAGGAACATCCTTCCTTTTCCCGGTATTATCCTGTATCTCCGGTTCTTGCCTAGGCTCTTCAAAGGTAACCCTTTTAGCTGGCATTTCTTGTGTTGTAATAGAGGATGGGGTCCCATTAAGGACCCTAAAGAAGGCGTGCCTTATGACCGAGACTTTGAGTAATTCAAAGGAAGACAAACTAATTTTCACCCTTTTGAACTCTTCTGCCACGTATTCACCCATTTGCTCAACTTCCGAACTAAAGGCTTGACCTATTGCAGATCTAGGAGGTTGGACTTTCGTTTGACTAGACTGATTTTGGGAATGGCCTTAAGGCTGATTCTGCACCTGATTTTGAGGTCCGTTATTGTTGAGATATTGGACGGGTACATGGGGAAGTCCCGGGTTGTTGCTGGCATCAGGGTCAGGTGGGGTGGCGAAATTGTTTGGTGGAGTAGAGGTTATAAAAGGTCCACCCGCTTGCCTATTTCTAAGGAAGTAGGGAGTTGATCTCTGATGGAACATGTGGACCTCATCTATGAATGGCTCTTCTTCGTCTATTGGACCATTATCTACTGAATCAAAAAGCTAAGTCAAATTTTGTTTGTTACTTACCTCTTGCACTTCTTCACTCCCAAGGGGAGCGGGCTTGACTTCAGGCATGTTGCGGTCACCCGTGGAAACGACGCTTGGTTAACAATGAGATAGGAGGAATCATACAGCTTAGATGGGACGATGTCCCTACAACCGACATTATTGACTACGTTTTGCACTTCTACTTGAAATATTTTGGCAACTGTATGGAATTCAGGGCAATCCAACTCAGAATGTCTGCTGGTTTTGTGAATCCGGCACCATCCGGACAAAGCCGCCTCAGAAAGGTACACTCCACTAGTTGTTTTCTCATTATTTTCTGGTTGGTCAAAAGGCGTAGGAACACCTCTGTTGTTGGGCCTAGTATTCCACGTGCGATTCTGCCTCTGAAAAGGTCTCCTTTCTAAATTTTGATTGGTGTTTTGTCTCCTATCATAGTTCTGCCCGAAGGAAGTACTTGCCTATTGGGTGTCCCTATTGTCCCGGTTAAGATTGGCCTGGAAGTTACATTGGGAGGTCTATAACTGATTATTCTAATTTTTTAGGTGCATCATTTCTGTGGACATTTTCCTTATCATCTCCATCAGTTCCTCTAACTTGTCTCTCTCAGTCCTGTTCCTAGGCGGCGGCGCTTGATTTTGGAGAAAAGCGGGCGGGGCTGTCGGCTAATTCTGATACGTCAGAGGAAATTCTAGCCCCGATAGGTATAATGGTGCCTAGGGTTGGTGGGAATACAAATGTTGTTGTGGGGCAGCCTGAGAATAGTTATGCTATGGTTGATGCTACAAATAATAAGGCATGGGAGGCACATAATTCAGTGGCTATCCCGGATGTGGGATGATGGGCAACTGAGGCACCTGGTTCAAAAGAGGGTCTGATGAGAAAATGCCTGATTAAGCCCCTGAATTTGCATCGGGTGAGCTACTGGCCCCAAAGAAGGTAGCAGGTCATAGATATTCTGCCCCAAATCTGCATTGGCCACAACAGCCTCTTTATAGGCCGTCACCAATGAGGCAGGTGGTGGTTGCATCCTTTTTACTAGAGCTGATGTGAGGTTATTCAATGCCGCATAGTAAACTGAGAGAGCCATGTCATCATTATGGAGATATGGGTCCTGAAGCCTTGTGAAGGCCTGATGAAAATGATCGTTGAAGGAGCCAATAGGTTCGTTGACTTCCCTTCTGATGGACATAAACTACTAGTAAAGTTCTGAAGGACTGATGAAATCTTGTATTTCTATAGGAAGGCGTTCTTCATCAGATTCCATGAGGTAACGGATCCCCTCGGCAGATTGATTTACCAATAGAAGGCTTCTTCTCCCTACGAATGCGAAAAAAGGCGACATGCAACATCCTCATGGTCGACTTGCATTTTGGTAATTGCTATCTCGAATATCTTGATATGTTCTTCAACGGTTCTCTGTGGGTCACGAGGATAAAACTTTGAACAAAATCCCTCCGGATTCTTAGGCATATCATTGTAAGCAGCAAAATGTATCGACGAAGGGTTATGTTCCAACCAAGCCATGGCAGGAGGCAGAGGTAGTATTTGCTATTGAAAAACAGCGAGTTGGGGTTGTACCCACAATAAAACAATAGTCTGGGACTGCACTTGAGCTGCGGCTGTTTGGACTCTTCCTTGGGTTGGAAGGGCTGGGAGAGAAGCAATCCCCTGGCTACAGGAGATAGGAGGTGCAAATGCAGTTTTGGATGGTCGAATGGAAAACGAAGGCCAGCTGAATGAAGGTGAGGGTGGAATGGAAGCGGGTGGAATGGAGAAAGAGGAAGAAGCAACACTACTTCCCTTGACTCGTTTTTCCCTTGTAAGAGGCTACAATTCTTTAAATTCTCCCTTATTTGGTGTTGACCGTAGAACTCTTTGAAATATTTCCAGGGATAACGATCCGATTCAATCCAACTTCACTTTAACCCCTAACTTTGTATTCCAATGTGTGGCCCTCCTTCTAGCACCGGTTCTGTTGATGTGTTTTTATGCACTTCTCAACACAGACAGTTCATAGGTGCACTACCTCTCTTTAAAGATAATCTTCCACAATCAGATTGTAGAACACTATCCCAAGGTCTCTAATGTCAGGTCTTGACAATGCTTGGAATATCTTAGTTGTTTGATGTTATTTGTTGGAATCACAAGGCGGTCTTACAGAAGAATTACAAAGTGGGGAAGTTGGATCTTGAAATAGAGTTCTTAAGATGGGAGAGTTGTTATGCATTTGCTGTAGGTTCAAACAGTAGTCTTGAACTCCATTTTGTCATTGGATTTAGCTTTACAATGTGCAATGAACCTTAGCATAGGTCACTCATTAAATAAAATGAAAAGGGGTAGGGAAGAGAGGAGGTTCCTGGATCTGCAACTAATTGTGAACAGTGATGATGGGGTTCCTGCAATGGACAACTTCTTGGAAACAATATTCCACTTAACTAGAGATCTCACAGTCTCATGGAATTTGTGCTATCTTTTGAGGTCTACAAATGTTTCTTCTGTCATTCACCATATGCATGCATGAACAAAGATGAAAGTTTGGAGCAGCTTTTGATTTAAGTCCAGACTAATTTTACATAGCTATCTTCCATTAGAAAACAACAAAAAGTATTGACTAAGAAGGCATCTACACTGCAAAGATTTCATAACCACAAGACAACATTCCTAAAATCTACCAAAGCGAGAAAATAGTTAACTAGAACAACAATAAAACCTAAGTTAAACATCTAACAATGGAGGTTGAATCAAGCAACATGTGAGGAACTCAAAAAATGCACTAAGTCAATGTATTTTCATTATAAATTTCTACAGCATGTCTTTACAACAACTCAACTCTCTTTTCAAATGAGAGGAGAGCCCTATTTATAGTGCCCCAAAAGTCAAATGAATGGCTAATATTAATTCTCATTGTGTGGCCAAGATTCATTACAAAATAGGGTTTCACCAACCCTCGATATATTACAATTTAAAAATAACATTTTGTCCCCTTCCCTATTTTGTCTTCTAGTGACAACACTATAGCATTTTGTCTTTTTGCTGATTGTTGTTTACTGTAGCTACTCTTTAGGGAGTTCTCTATCATATGTAGGGCTGTCCTCCTGCTTCTTTGAGGCTGTGTATTCCATGAATTTTAAGATGACCAGCTGGAGCTTGTCTATCTCAATGATCTCATACCTCAATATTTGGTAGCTCCACTCCTTAGCATTATCTTCTAGCCTCTTCTAGTCCTCATCGTACTTTGCATCTTGATCCCTGAACAACTCTGATTGATCGAAGGCACGGGCAGCAAAACTCATGAATTCCACCGTCATTTCACCAGGCATCCCGTCCTCCATCTTCTTTTGAAAGTAAGGTTTTATCTTCTCCGGATCCATCTGTACTACGAGCATGTTGTATTCTGTCATTAGCTTGAGGTACTGGGCACATTCAACTCTGATCTCTTTGATCCATTCGATATCCGAGTCCACTTTTTTCATTATCTGTTCCAGCCTTTCCTTCCAGTTGTCAAAGTCTCGCTGCCACACATCCATCAGCGAATGATCATCTTTATTGAACGCAAGCTCCTTTTCCCATGTGGCCTCTGGAATCTGAAGGATAGCCTCAATATTTGGGAAGGTGGAGTCATACGTTGCAGGGAAGTCAGTGCATAGCTTCTTCGGGCCCTCCAAAGATTGCTGCAGGTCCAAGAACTTGTTGGCTGTTCGAACAGTCCGGCTAATTCCCATGTTTCTGACCAATAAGACTTGTCAGAACTAGCTTTCTGTAGTCCTTTCTGAGTTCTTTCTCCTTTCCATCTTATCAATCTATTCCTTGGACAATAGTTGGGGTGCAGTGGGGCACAGTGGTGGATGTGGTAGGTAGCTCATCCACCGAAGACCATTGTTGGATGTAATCCGTTAGAGCAACCACCTGTGCTTTGAGCTCATCTTTTGAAATCTTGTCTTGCTTTATCAAATGTACCACCGTGGCCACTGAATCCTCAAGATGTTCTACCTTTTGCTCTCTGGTGGCGGTCCCCAAGTCGATGGTAGAGACGTTGTAACTTACATCAACCTATCCCACCACCAGGGTTGCTATTTGCACAGCTCGAGACCCAGAAGCATCCATCGTCACCCTAGATCAGATCTTAGGCTTCTTCTCCTTCTTTGTTGTGATCTGAGCTCGGGTTAAGATAGCCTCTAGTCTTGCCGTCGGGTTTTTTAGTATGGGAGTTTTTCTTTCGAGCTATTTTTCTAACCATTCAGGAATGACAAACTTGCCCTTAGGTGACTCATGATCATCCTCGCCCCTCTTTGTCAAGGCTTCTATTCTCCTAGCCTCTGAAACTCTCAATTCTTCCTTGGCAGCATCTCCCTCTTCGTCATCAGAGTCCTGGATGAACACAAGGTGCTTTATGGGAGGCTTGGAAAATAATTGCTGCAGGGGACTTTCTTTTTCTTCCATTTCCTCCCTTTCCTTCTCAGTTTTTTCAACCTCGTGCGCATGTTCCTTGAATTGCTCGATTTTGAGGCCCGTGACAGTTTGGGCCTCTCCATCAAGTTTTTCTTCTTGCTGTTGTCCTTCTTCTTCAAGGGGTGACCCTTTTGCCTTTTCTTTAGTATCCTTCAACTGTTGGGCCATTTCTTCCTCTAGGTCATCGTCGAAGGTCTGCACAATGACCTTACCACCAGCGTCATCCTCCTCATCCCCGTTCTCAGAGGAACCAGATCCTTCTTCTTCATAGGCCACCCTATCAATAGTGCGATGTTCATATTCTGGGTGCTCGTGGTATTCATCGGCCTCCTCTTCAAACGAATTCGAGGCCTCCTGTTCTCGTCTTTCCCACTCCTTAGAGATTAACATGGTGGCTTCCATAGCTGGTGGCCCTATCGAAGGTTGTGAAGGTTTGGCAGTAGTGAGGACCTGAGCTAAGGTTGCTTGAATTGTGGGATCCATGAGGATCTGGGAGAGCTCGGAAGGGATATTCTGCATATGCTTCGAGAAGGCCTCAGGCAAGGTGGGAGCGAGCATTGGTGCAGCCACCGTAGGTAATGAAAGTGACGTGGTAGGTGACATGGCAACGGAGGAAGGAGGAGTAGTTATGGCAGAGGAAGAGTCAATTACAATCACCGTCTCGATCGGGGGCGAAGGGGAAAGATGTACAGAGATGTCCACTATCAGTGGGGATGTAGCAAACATAGCCAGAGAAGCAAGTGGTGTGACAGTCGGGGGAGGGAGAGCTAAGAGGGGTTCTAATTGATCTGCACCCTTTACTTCCTCTTGGATTAAGGGCTGCTCTGTGGTGCCCCCTATTGACTTAAGTCTTTTGGAGGGTGAGCCTCCTATTTCTTTCCTTGTATAGACGTTGGGGTCAGGAGATTGCTCTTTTCCCATCCCTTTCCTCTTCTTGAGCCTAGTGACCGGAGGAGACTTGGATGTTCCGTCCGTCAAAGTGGTGGCAGTGGCATCCTCGGTGGCACTTGGTTCACTCTTGAGTCCTTCATAAGTCAAAATTACCCCCTGTTGTCTTAATTGGGCCACTTGTATATCAATCCATTCCTTGGTACAAGCCAAGATTGGCTTGGTTATGATATCGAGGTCGTCAACCTCCTTCTCGTCCCAGTCTATTGTTGGTAGTGGCAAGTTGGAAATTGTGGGGTACCTGGAGTCCATTATGGTGCTATCATCTTCTTTGACTTGGTCCGGTATGGGAAATGGTTGCACCTTCCTTACAAAATGCGTAGTCATTCGCATATTGTGTCTTGTACGTACCTCTTTATCATCCTGAAAATCTCCCCAAAAGTCTTCAATGTGGTGGAGATGAGCGAACCTGGGTCCCAGTGCCTTTCTTACGTGCCCATATGGATCTATTTGAGGGCGAGTAGTGTGTAGGTGAAAATGGTAATCCGTCAATTCCTTCTCGGAGTAACCAACACATTGGGAAGTTTGTAGTTTATACATGCCTTGGCCAAGAGTCGTGGGATAAGAGATCCCTGCTATATGCTTGCCACTGAAGATTGCCTGTATGTGTTGGAGCTGCCGAGAAAGCTCCAATAAGATGATTCGGTCATTGGGGTATTGAGGCAATTAGTTCAGCCTTTCAGTGAAGCCTTGGGCACAGATGTATGTGAACTTTGGGTATTAAATGAAGCGGAAAGCATACTGCTTTAAGAATGCTCGAGCACTGTGGGAAACCGTCCTTTCGAAATCCCCGACAATCACTCTGATGATATGGCCGATGAAGGCGTCATTCACTTTGCAGTACTTCCTCTTGAAGTTTCTGTACTGGAGCTGAGGGTATTTGTCATAGGCCTTCAATCTTTGACCCTGCTCCTGATTGGGTGCCACAAAAAACCCGTTGTACTGCCTCCAGTCCGCCAAGGAGTAGACGAGGTATGAAGTCATATAAAATTTGGAGCTTTTCTTAACATTGACGAACTGCTCGTGGAAGCAGTCGCTTATTATACCTCCCCAATAAAATACGGTCTTTGTGGTAACGTCCTCATTCCCACGAAGGATTTTCTCAACAAAGTACACCATCCACCCCTTAAAGAAGGCCACAGTAGGGAGGCCCTTAACCCTGCTCAACATTGTGACCAAATCATGGTAGTCTTCATAGAAATCGCTGTGGAAGAGTTCATTAGGAACCTTCGTAGCACTGCTTTGCTTTTCCTTGAGCCAATGCTAATTTATTAACTTCCTCCAGCCCATAGGGTTAGCATCCCATGCCACCTGGCACTCCTGAATGGTAGGCGTTTCCATTTCTTGAAACGTGGGAATGTGAAAGGTTTTCGTGATTCCTTCAGCCGACATGTCTACGAGAATGTTACCGTCCCTATCAACAATTGTCCTTGTGTTGGGATAATACGCCTACCGACAGGCTATGACCAATTCAGGGGCCACAAAGGATGGGGGGAAGCCCATAGCTTTCGTGATTCCACTCTTTCTTATCAATCTTGCATTTTTTGTTGTTGGATTGACCCTGACCCTTTGTGTAAACTTGTCAATATTGACGTGGCCTATATTGGTGTCAGTGATTTCCTTCCAATCCATGGTAACTTTTGAGTGTAGAGGCTAACCCTGAAATTGGTATTTCATCTGGTCTTTGTCTTCTTTGCCTCGAGGATTTTTGCTTGACTTCTTTCCTTTGTCCTTCTTGACGGCTGCCCCTGAAGGTCCCACACCCAATTCCATATATTCTGCAAGCGAAGGCATAGTTAGTGCAACTGATAACAAAGGTGTTCATGCTAGTTGAAATCCCAAAGATGAAATCCATTTTAAGTAATCTATCAAGCATAACATGAACATTATCTCTCAATATCATTAGCCTTTTGATTGAGATCTATGGGACAGTTTGGGACCGGAAGGCCGGACTTCCCTGGCAGGAATGCCATTTTGGAAAGGCAAATAGGGCAGAGGGCTCTAGGAGATTCTCTCTGATCGAATTTTGATAATTTAAAAGGTTCACAATGAAGAAGACCGAGATTAAGCATGTGGGTTGAGATCAGATTTCAGATTGGGCTCATTTGGGTCAGCTTAGGAGCATCTGGAGGTACCAGGTTGGAAAGCCGTCAGGAGATGGCCATTTGGAACGACAGATCAGAAATAGAATTCCAGAGATGGAACTTCGGGGTTTGGTGGGCGGGTTGCAGGGCGGTCAAAAGATAGTAATTTTCCATTTGAGTGCTCGGGCCTGAGGCACTGGAAAGCCGCCCATCCTTCTCCGTTTGGACCGGCCATCACTGGGGGGAAGTCTGAAGGCGGCGGCCCGGTGGTCAGGGCCCGGCGTGAAGGTCGGCAAGAGATCAACTATCGATGTAAAGTCATAGCGAACGCCTCGGGTCTCATCGACCAATGCAACATGGCAAGATAAGTCGGCGAAAGGTCATGGCGGCGGGGTAAGGTCTTGGCGAGGTCCTTAAGTCTCGTCGACAACCAAGAGCAGGACTGGACTCGGCACAAGCGTTCACCATTTGATTTCATTTTCAGTCCTGCGGCGGTCAGAAGGGCGGAGCCCGGAGCTCGGAGGGGCAGGCGAGATTTTCCCTTTCGAAATGGCAAATGAGGGAAGGTTGGGGCTCGGAAGGTGGACAGACACCGAGCACGGATGAGTTTGTTCGAGTTGGATCCCAGCGACGAAAGGGGGACTGGGGCCCAGAGGTCGAAAGGACGTCGGGTATTTGCCAAGAGAAGAGTGATGTCGCTGTGAGGTCTTGGAAAACACGGAAGGTCCTTTCGACAAGAGGAGTCTTCGGTGTAAGTTTTCTAGGGTGAAGAAAGGTCTTGGCGAACCAGCGATGTCTCCTCGACAAAGAACCCCATCGACATAACCTCTTGCCGACCTCATGAAGTCACCCCAACAGGGGATTCAGGCTCACCAAGACAAAGATTTTGTTGTGAAGTCCTGGCAACTTCTATGAGTCTTGCCGAAAGTGAAGGCATCGGCAAGATGAAAGGAGCTCGCGGTGAGGTCTTGGTGATAGATGAATGTCTCCCCCAACAAATCACTCGACAAGAGCAGGATATGCTCGGTGAAAGGTCTTGCTGAATCAGGAAGGTGTCAGCGACAACAAACTCAGAAGATGAAAGAAAACCCGCCATGAAGCTCGCTAAGAAGGACTGGTTTCGCTGACAGAGAATGAGGGGCGGAATCCCAGGTACGGAATCCCAGATACCCAGGCCCGAGAGACCCTAAAGCTATTTCGACATTTCTAGTTTTCATTAAGTCTCCGCTGGAAAAGGGAGCATCTGGGCCCAAGGGTCACAAATTCCCCTGCGAAGAATGGCCACACGGAGATAAAGCTCCGAATTGGTCAAGGGGGTGTTGTGTTGGTTTTCTCAATTTTTGAGGACATGGGTTTCAGTCGTGACGCCATGGTTCACCATTTATATGTTGTTTTAATTTTTATTGTTCATTTTAATCCCTGGAAACCATGAAAAAACTATTCGGGAGGGTGAACGAAGAACCTACCTCGAACCCTCAATGTAGCAAGGCATGGGATCCACCAGTGGTCGGTGAGTGTAGGTAATGGGCGATGATCGATAGAGGTTTCGAAGATGTCAGACTCCTATGGCAAGCTCTGATCTCTCTCTGAAACACCGTCAAGTGAAAATGACAGGCTCGGGCAAGCAATTTATATCCCTAACCACCATTAATGGTGCTATTAAATGCAGGTATGACGAGCCAGGAAGTTGGTGACTTTGAATTCACCGATGGCGACGGGAGACCTGGGATCCGATGATCGGGAAGACGCAGGACGATGCTCGTTTGGAAAGTTTTGCTCAAAAATCCCCGATGGTGAAGGGGAGGTTAGGGCCCGGAGGGTAGACCTCCGCCCAAGATCCGCCATCAGGAACGGAGAAACACTCGTAGAACCCTAGAAGTGGAAGTCCAGAGTTTCGGGCCTAGAAGGTTCGAAAGCAACCGAAACTGAAAATTTCATCAAATGGAGAATGAGGGTCCGGACCTCGAGGTCTAGCAAGGTGCAAACCATCTGCTGTTAATGAATGGCAGACACAATAGGGAAACCTGGTGAGGGAAACCCGAATGGTCGGGCCCAGTAGGGCCCGGGGCCGCTGGCAGAGGCAATCTGCCAGGGAGTCCCCGCGAGGCACCATAACTTGTCAAAATTAAAAAAGGGGGGAGGAGGTGCATTCAACTTATGGTGAGAAATTGAAGGAACATTGACCACCCGAGACACTAACAAAAAAAAGGTACGCAAAACGAGGTGGCAAGAAAATGACCCGGTAAGGCGAAAGAAAAGAGGGTCCCCGTTCAGAACGGGGCGTGTGTGCCGAGGGCACAACAAGGATGATGGTTGTGAAATAAAAAAGGAAGATCTAGAACTTTTCTTACTGTAGGAACAAGGACAAAAGGTAATGTTTATCAGATTAAAAGTAGTAGTGTAAATGCTTTATGTCTCAAATAAATGAAAGTTGGCTATGGTATAGAAGAATGGGTCACATAAATTTTGATAGAATAACAAAGATCAGTTCAACTAATGCTATGAGAGATCTTCCAAAGATTACAAAGCCTGCCAATGCAATCTATAAGGAATGTTAGTTTGGAAAACAATTAAAGAAGAGGTTCAAGACAAAGGAATATTCTACCACAGGTCCTTTAGAGTTGGTGCATAAAGACCTATGTGGACCTACCAGAATAAGGAGCTCTCAAGGTGACTGGTATTTTATGTTATTGATTGATGATTATTCTAGAATGACTTGGGTGATATTTCTTAAAGAAAAATTAAAAGCTCTAGATAAGTTCAAACCATTTAAGTATATAGTTGAGAATGAAATGGATGTGAAAATCAAGTGCTTGAGGTCTGATAGAGGGAGTGAGTTCTCCTCCAATGAATTTAACAACTTTTGTGAAGATCATGGAATGAAGAGGCATCTGTCAGCTCCTAGAACTCCTCAACAAAATAGTGTTGTGGAGAGAGAATATAATAGTTCAAGAAGCAACAAGAACTATGATGAAGCAAGAAAGTCTACTATATGTCTATTGGAGAGAAGTAATTCATATTGCACTCTACATTCTTAATAGAGGCCAAGCAAGAGTGAACAATTCAAAGACTCCCTATGAGTTATGGTATGTAAAAACTCCTACTATAAAATATTACAGAGTATTTGGAACTAAATGCTATATCAAAAGAGATGAAAACTTAGGAAAGTTTGATACAAGGGCTGATGAAGGAATCTTCCTTGGATACTCTACAAGAAGCAAAGTGTATTGGTGCTATAATAAAAATTTGAAAAAATATTGTGGAAAGTGCAAGTGTCAAAATGGATGAAGAACCACATCAGAGTTTTGTATTGATAGAAGGTTATGAATCTGATGAATCCCCTTGTAGTGAAGAAGACAAAGATGAAGAGGAAAAATAGATGATAGTTTAAGAGAAAGAAGCTCTAGAAAAGATCCCTAAGTCTTCTAAGTATGTGTAGAAGAACCATTTTGAAGATTAGATTATTGGATATCAAAAGTGTGTTGACAAGGAAAAAGGTTGCTATGACAAAGGAACATGTCAACTTTTGTTTACTTTCAGAAATAGAACTGAAAACAGTGATTGAGGCATGCAAAGATGAGAATTGGATCAAGACTATGAAAAAAGAGTTGGAACAGATTAAGAATCAGACTTGGGAATTGGTCCCAAGACTAGAAAACATGAATGTGATAGGAACTAAGTGGTTTTTCAGGAACAAGTTGAATGAGGATGGAAAAGTTGTTAGAAATAAGGCTAGACTTGTGTGTAAGGGCTACTCACAAGTGGAAGGAATATATTTGGAAGAGATTTTTACTCCGATGGAAAGGATGGAAGCCATTAGAATGTTTTTGGATTTTGCAGTACATAAAGACTTCAATGTTTATCAGATGGATGTGAAATCTGCATTCTTGAATGGTGAGTTAGAAGAAGAGGTGTACATTGAACAACCAGAGGGATTTCAGTTATTAGAAGATGATGATATGGTTTGCAGGTTGAAGAAGGAATTGTAGGGACTCAAACAAGCTCCCAGAGCTTGGTATGCAAGGTTGGATAAGTACTTGTTGCAACAAGTATTCTGAAAAGGTCCTATAGATAGCAACCTTTATTCAAGGTTGAGGGAAAACAAATCCTGATTGTGGTAGTGTATGTGGATTACATTAGCTTTGGAGGAAATGAAGGAATGTACAAGAGGTTTGAAGATGATATGCAAAAAGAGTTTGATATGTCAATGTGTGGGGAGATGAATTTATTCCTTGTATTACAAATCAGTCAATCAGAAAAAAGGTTTTTTTATTTCATAGTCAAAGTATGTCAAAAAAATATTGAAGAAGTTTGGAATCTAGAGGATTCTAAACTAGTGTGTACCCCTATGGTTACTAGTTGTAAGTTGAGCAAGAATGATGAATCTCCTAAGGCTGACTAGAGAAAGTATAGTTCAATGATTGGTGGATTTCTATAGCTAACTAATCACTAGACCAAATATTCATGCATTCAATTTGTCTTGTGGCAAGATTTCAAGAAGATCCCAAAGAATCACATGTTGCAATAGTAAAAAGGATATTTAGATACTTGAAAGGAACTCCTGACTTTGGTTTATGGTATCCTAGGGATACTGATTTCTCTTTGAGTGCATATATACATCCAGATTGGGTAGGTTGTACAAATGATACAAGAAGTACAAGTGGAGGTGCTTTCTTTCTTAGAAGCAGGTTAGTATCATGGTTGAGTAAGAAGCATAATTCAATGTCATTATCTATTGCCTACTTTAACCAACTTTACCTTGCCCTATTTGACCATATCTCTAACAAAATGATACTGTACATCAATGTGCTTGGTCCTGGCATGAAATGTCGGGTTCTTGGCTAGACATATCGCAGTTTGACTGTTACAATAAATTGTCACTGCACCTTGTTTTATTCCAATATCTGAACATAGACTCTAAGGCCAAATGGATTCTTTACAAGCAGAGTAGTTTCCATATACTCTACTTCAGTAGTGGATAAAACAACCATAGCTTGTCGCTTACTCATCCAACTAATCATACCACCAAATAAAGTAAACAAATAAGCGCAGGTGGAACATTTTCTATCAACATCACCTACCCAGTTTGAATCCACATAACTATGAATATCAAGGGAAATCTCATCTCTAGTCATATTGCTATGATAACACAATGAATAATCTGAGGTACCACACAAATATCTAAAGACTCTTTTAACTGCATCCCAATGAAATCTACCAGGATTGACATATATCTGGAAAGAACTCCCTCTACTTGGGAAATGTATGGTCTTAAGCATACCATAACATACATAAAACTTCCAATTTCACTTTGGTAAGGAGCTCTACTCATGTCTTCCATCTTTGATAGGGATGTTGGACAATCTGAAATAGATAACTTTGTTCCAACTGAAACAAGAACACACAATGGTCTACAATCTTGCATATCAAACCTCTATAAAATTGAATTGACATACTTACTTTGGCCAAGCCATAACTTTCTGTTCACTCTATCTCTTTTAATTTTCATCCCAAGAATGTGTTTAGTTGCACCAAGATCTTTCATTTCAAATTTAGCAGCGAGTTGAGATTTCAGTTTTGAAATCATACCTTTCCCTCTACCAATAAATAACATATCATCAACATATAATGTAATAAAGAAGAAAAAATCACCATCAGATGATCCCATAATACTGGTTTACAATTTTTGGCCAAACTGGACATTGAACTAATTTTTTTAAACTAAATCTTCACTTTCGGGCACCTATAGCGGCTGAATCGTGAGAAATTCGAAGATGGTGCAAACTAGTGATTTGTGACATTTTTTCTGTAGATTCTAAATATATTTGTTTTCAAAATTTTTAGAATCAGATTGCACTTCTTTTTCCACCTCTTTCGAAAACCAATTTTTAACAGTAAACACCATTTTAAAGAGTGATGTTATTGGATAACACATAAATTTTTTTCTATGAAGGATAAAATTCTATTTTTTTTGAATTTAGATTTGTAACTATGATATCTAGTGCATAGAATTGGTTTCATAGCATTTCATTGAATATTTTTTTCTTAATTAAGTTTCAAAGTCAAACCAGTTACAATTTAGATATGATTTACTGGCTAAAGCATAAATTTTTTTTGTATGTATCGAAATTCAATTTTTTTTGTTGGATCAAGGACATCAACGTCTAGTGCATTGATATTTTTCAATTTTTTTCGATAATTTGCTATTTTTCCAGATGTGTAGAATAGAGAGCTTGATTTTTGGTGAAAAATCTATGTTTAATCAAACTAAAAAAAACATAATAAAACCAAAACATATTAAAATTATATTCGATGGATAGCCCATTTTGAGGACTGCCATCATCTAGTTGGGTTTGTGAAGTCTCCTCCATTTTCATCCTCAACCCGAGCTTCGAAAGGAAAATTTTTGCAGAGATTTGGTAGAAGAGGAGGGGAAGGGGAAAAAAGGGGGGTTTGTATGGACCCCCATTCGAGCAAACCTCCCCTTTTTTTGAAATTTCCTTTGTGTTCATTTAAAAAAATGTGCTAAAAAGTGGGTCCCATTATTAAAGAGGGTTCGCTTGAAGGGGGGTCCATATGAACCCCTTTTTGGGTCCATACGAACACCTTAGTTCGTGTGAACCCCTTAAATCCATTTTTTTTTTCATGGGAGCGTTTTTGCACTTTTTCTTAAAGGAATTGTAAACTAGTATTGTGGGATCACCCCATCAATTTTATAATAAGCAAAATGATTTTATTTAGAATGTTCAAATTCCAAACTCAACAGATATGTATCAAATTTTTGGTACCACATCCTAGGAATTTGTTTTAGGCCATACAAATATTTCTTCAGTTTGTAAAATAATTTACTTTTACCTTTCACCACATAGTGCTTTGGTTGTTTCATATAGATATCCTCCTCCAAGTCACCATGAAGGAAAGTAGTTTTCACATCCATTTGCTTAAATTCTAAATCATAAGTAGCAGCAATAGAAAGAAAAAATCTAATGGATGTCATTTTTGCAATAGGAGAAAACATCTCACCATAACCAACACCCTCAACTTGAGAGTAACCTTTTGCAACCAACCTTGCTTTGTACTTCTCAATACCTCCATCTGAACCAATCTTTTTCTTGAACACCCATTTGCAACCAACAAGTTTTCTTCCTTCAGGCAATGGTACAAGATCCCATATATCATTCTTTTTAAAAGCTTCCATTTCTTCATCCATAGCAATCTTCCAGGATTCTACATCATTCATACCTAATGCCTCTTCTACTAATCTAGGTTCATCCATGTTAGTATTCAAAGAAAAAATACATCTCCAATCATTAGGTGAATACCTTTTAGGCGGTTGTCTATGCCTTGTAGACCTAAGAAAAATTTGAGTTTGAGGTTCCTCCTCTTTTGAAGATTCAAAGCTAAGCTAGATGAGCTCCCTCAACTTCTTGTCTATCCATGGGCCTTGATTCAAATTTCTCAAGTGTAGAAGGAAACTGAATCACATCTTCTTTTTTACTTTGTTTTGGTTGCAATGTAATATAAGAAGGTTTAGTTTCTCTAAAAATAACACTTCTACTATGTATTACCTTAAGGTGCAATAGGATCCCAAAGCTTGTATCCTTTTACACCATAACTGTATCCGATAAAGATGCATTTCACAACCTTGTTCTCCAACTTTTTTCGCTTCACCTTTGGCACATGTGCATATGCCTCACAACCAAAAACTCTAAGATGTCTTAATGAAGGCTTGTGTCCTGACAATGCTTCTATAGGTCAATTGAGTAGGGATAAGAAGGAAAAAAAGTTGCTTGATAATCTCCTAAGAATTTTACACTTCATATCTACATCTATTGTGTGAACAAACAAGAGGTAAGATCGACCTCAACTAGTATGTTTTTGTTTGTTCACCATGATTTTTTCTATTCCATCAAATCCTATTGATTTTCCTTAAGGATAATCATGATTTTTAGAAGAAAATCCTTTTCTTTTATCTCAACATTTCAATTTTTGTAAATGTTGTTGTTAGGCTTGCCATTTTAGCATCGACCCCTCTTGTTGTTGGACAAAATACCATGTCTCCATCCATCCCTTGGACACTACCATCATGGCTCTCTCCTAATTTGGATTTTTTCTATTTGTATGGGTAAAAGTATTTGGGTCGAAATGACCCTTGCATGCGAATGCATGTGTGAAGGGTCACTTTATCAAACCCTCTCAATTCTATAACGAAGCCTTAAAAGGCTGATTAATGCAAAAGGCATCGATCATTAAACTTTGTTCCTTTGTAATTATGTTAATATATCAGATCAATCACTGTATATGAACAACCCATAATTTGGGTGATCGATCCAAAGAATAATACCATCATTCTAATATATGTGTGTGTATTTTCCTTACTGTAAACAAGTTGTTAGATTCAAACAATACCCATCATTCCATTAATAATTCTGATAGAGAAGTGACATGACGTGTGTGTGTGTGTGTGTATATATATATATATATATATGGTCGTGTAGCATGGAAGTGTTTTAATGGTGTCGAGTGTTTCATACTCACTGTTCTAATAACTTGCATTTAATGGTGACTTCGATGCCTGGACGACAATCACTAGGTCACTTTAAAGACCTTGTGTGAATTAATTGGTGTGTATTGTTCTAGACAATAGCATGCATATTGTTCTGGACGATAGCATGCGTATCGTTCTGGACGATAGCATGTGTATTGTTCTGAACGATAACATGCGTATCGTTCTAAACGATAGCATTCCTATCATTCTGAACTTAATAGTAATTACCTTAGAAGATGAATTCAACAAAATGGCATTCAAATATCTTTTCAAATGATATTAATTGTTTCAATGATGTTTATAAATGATACGACAATAGTCGTATTGCTCTTAGAGGATTGGTGCTCTAAAAAGAATGAATGAGCCGAATGGGATATCTCGTTATGATTAAGTTATCATATCTTGTTCTCTGTTTCGAATAAAGCAATATTCATGTTATTTTAGGAGCAGGCTGATACTATTAACTTGGTCAGATTTGCTTAGAAACGTATGGTATCGACCCATATCTATCTCTAATAACCATTGATGTATCCTTCTTTCTATGATGTATTTAATGAACTGGAAGTAACTTCCAAGATGTTCTTGTTAAAATATTGAACATAATGAATCAAGGGTAACTTTGCTATTTTCCTAAAATAGTGAATGGTCATATTCTAAAAGAAATTCAAATGGTTTTTAATGTGCATAGATTCTGTTTTTAATTGCAGATTAATCATGTTGTCGATTACAAATTGATTTTATGTAAAATGAATTTGAGACATACTGTTCAAAACTCAATATTTATATCAAGTCTATGAGTGACTTCTTATTATTTATTTTCCTTATATTTGTAGTTGAATCTATTCATGCATCTAATGAAAGTTGACATCTATCTGAATGTAGAAATTTGTATGTGGAATGGATCTTTTTTTCAAAAGAACATATACACATACACCATTTTTAATAGAAGGCCATATATGTGTACATGCATAAATCTTTCATTTATGCATTACACATGCATGCGATATAGCCAAGATGAGACAAACATTCTAGACTATGTTGTAGATTGTTTGATTCTTAGCATGAAAAGATTGACTAACAAAACTACTAGAAGCCAGATTGAATGTTCCACAATTTGAGTAAATTGGATAAGGTGTATGTTATCTTATGTATGTGTGAGGTTACCTTGCAGGATGGGTGTCGAAAATGGGTTAACAAAGAGTATAGGTTTTGCTTTTCCAAAATTTATTATTTTTAGTTGTATACAACATATGCTTGGCCAAGTGTTTGTAGTCCATTATGTTGAATGGTCTAATGTTTTATGATATAACTCTTTTCCATTTCCTAGCATAGATCTTGCATGTTCTAAATGTTGAGAGACACACATGTAGATATTAGGCATACACTAGATTCCACCTTGCATACTATATCTCTTGCTAAGTATTTCATGAAGGGTTAGATATTCTTCGAGTTAGGAATAATTTTGGGGAAGCATAGCTTTGTGGTTGGGTGGAAAAGCGCTTGAACCATGTTCTCTTCCACTAGATGTAGCGAGTGTTTCAGGGGAATCACATAGAATTCCATTTTCTTGATTATTGTACTATGGGTTACATGATTTAATTTGAGTTGACTAAGAGGCAATGTTGGCCTAAGTCAAACTATGTAACTTGTAAATTTGACATTTGGAAATGAATATAAATTATTGTTTTGGACATATTATGCTATGATGGAAAATAACTAATTGAGTATGTCTTTAATTTATCATTCATAATGTCATATTTAATTTAATTGGTGCTAATTGAGTAGCACACACACACACACACATATAAGCATTTCATTCTTGTAACTTCTCAAACCTACCCCAAATTGCCTACAAAAACTAACTTCCAACTAAATAATTATTTTAATACTAACATATGTCACTATGGTGATTTTATTATAGATATAAAACATAACTTTTTATTTTTCTAACACCCCTCCTTATGCTTTACATTATGCACAACAATACATGTTGATAAAAAATACAAATGCATATTATTTAGAAGCTTTTGTTTGACAAAAAAAAAGTCTTGGACCAAGTAGAACTCAATCAAGTTGCCTCATACCCCTCATAAAGTGTAATTCCTAAGTTGAATTCTTGAGTTCCTAGATTACCACCTCCTTGAGCTCTCAAATGATAGATCTCTTGAATTATTGGACAACAATCCATCTTGAATTATTGGACAATAATCCATCTTGAACTACATCCACAATACTCCATCAAGTTGTCTCATGAACCTTGTATGGGTATAGTTATGAGATGCACAAACTCTCAAACTATCTAGGAAACAATTCATATCATGTTTATACCAAATCCTTTCTTGTCTTCAAAAAGTAAACTTCATAATATATGTATTCAACTTCTAGAGAAAAGAACAAACAAAAAAAACCAAAAACATGTGCTTCTCATACAAAGCACCATCTCTGAGTGAGAAGTTGGCTTGAGATGATGAAAATACTCCAACTTTTGGGCGGGTGCAAAAAGATGGGTGGCCAATTTGTGGCCATTTTTTTTTTTTTTTTGCAAGCTCATAATGAGAGCACATTATGGCTTGGTGTGCTAAGCCTAAGGCTCAGCCACAATGAGCCCATAACGCGAGTGTGTTATAACATGCTCGCATTATGAGGTATTAAAAGCAAAAAAAAGAAGGAATTTGAAATCATTTTCATTGTGACTATGTTTTATTTTTCCCATAGCCAAACCCTTCATTTCCGTGCTCACATTCTAGGAGGATCCATTTTGCAATATTTTTCATCAAATTGTTGTTGTTTCATTGCCAGGATGTTTCCATGTTGAGGAGGAGGTTTGAGAGGTAAGGATTGTTTGTTTTTTGTTTTGAATTTGTTAGTTTTAGGTTGTTTTTGATATTTATTTTTTGAATTTGTAGATGTTAATGAACCTACAAACCCTCCTCAAAATCCTCAGCAAGCACAACAACAACAAGAGGAAAAAAATCGTCAATAAGAACAACAACAACAACAACAACAACAAAATCCTCAACTTGAACAACCACAACAACAATCTCCTCCACCAATCCCTCAACATCCTCCTGGAACTCAACAAAACTTAATGAGTGAAATTGAAAACAATAAAAAACAAATTGAGGAGTTAATCAGGAGGTTGAACGATCCAAATGGTTCAACCATGGAGAAAATGACCCTGACAACTTCACTCAAAGAAATGTTAAAACATGTAGATTCAATCAACAAATAATTAATTGGTTGGAAATAATATAGGAGGTAGGTGGCTATGGCTTATTACTGGGATAAATTATCATATAAAGATGTAAAAGATCTAAAAATTACAAAATTTGATTTGTGCTCATTATTCATTGACCCACGCACAAATGCAAATCTTACCCTCAATGCGAAGAGGTTTCATATCCATTGGTGCCACCACCAACAAATTAGGACCTTTTTTGGGATAGGTGGTATATGGTTTTTGATTACCCACCATGCAACAATTGTGAAGTCCCACAATATTTCCTGAGGAAACTATACTGTGAGTTCATCTTGAACAAAATCCAGAATTATTTTGATATGAGGTACTTCCAGGGGAGAGGTGGGGGGTCAACTCAAGATAGACTCGGTGCAGAGTAGGATCCTACGCAGCAGGCGAGACAACCTTTTCGCTAGGTCACCTCATGATCACATTGTTATCCCTTCCATCGCAAAGGAGAGTGCCGAGGTAGAGACTTTGCAGGTCATCAACTCTTTGACCCAGAGTGTCATCCAACAAGCCAACCCTATTCTACAACACCATCTAGGGGATTCTTTGAGTGGTGGGATTCAATCCCATTTGTGTCAGGCTTGCAGGGCGACTTGTTCATATGGCCCCATCGACACTCAAGAGGCTACTACGTAGGATACGCCTACAACTATGGAGATGGCGAGGGCAACTGACATTTTGCATGAGGCCTATGACATTGATACTCAGGTAAATGTTAGGAATTTCATTGAATTTAATTTATTAAATTTCAATTTTGAAATGCAAGATTAACTAATTTAGTTTTATGATTTTAATAAAATTTCAGGGTCATAATGTTGATATTGGATACACCAAATCTACGCTCGCTTATTTCTCCATTGCATCTACTATTGAGGTATGTAACTAGTAAACACATTTTATAAATTTATTACATGTTAATAGCATTGTTTTATTAATGGTATTTTAATATGTGATTTTGGATGTTGAATAGGCTAATATTGGAGGTTTCGAGGGAACACCTCCCAGTGCCAATGGATTTAGACAAACCTACACACAAGTAATAGAATAAAGAGTTTAACTAATGAATTGTACTTAATAGATTTGCGTAGTTTATATTCATATCATTGATTACGTTGCATTGCACATCTTTCAAACTCAAAGCATTACTTCACATTCCATAACTAATAACTAGATGTTCATAAATGAAAAAATTTCAACTACAATATAGTTGTTTAGAAAGTCAAGATAAGTAGTGATGCAATTACTTCACATAGCATAAGTAATAAGTAGGAGCAGCTTCCAATTGCAATTACTTGTCATGGCATTCCATGAGACCACTTTTTACTGAGGTATCTTTTCAAACAATTCACTACCTTGTCTATGCTATGGATGCTTGGAAGAAATATATGAAAGAATAATAGTAAGCAATAACATAGACAAGGAAATGAGTTGTTTGAAAAAATGCCTCAAAGAAATGCGGTCTCATGGTGATGTCCATCACCATGAGACCCAATTTCTTTGAGTCATTTCAAATAGCTCACCGCCTTTTCTATGCTACCACATTTTCCATACATATCTACCAAAGCATTTTATCAAACAGTTCATTTCCTCGCTACTATGGTTAAAATCTTAAAAAAGGAGCTTTCCAATAAGCTATGGATGTTTGGAAAAAATATATCAAAGCATAATAGTAAGCAATAACATAGAAAAGGCAGTGAGTAGTTTGAAAAAATGCCTTGAAGAAATGTAGTCTCATGGTGATGGAATGTCATTCCATCACCATGAGACCAAATTTATTTGAGGCATTTCTTCAAACAACTTACCACCTTTTCTATGCTACCACATTTTCCATACATGTGTACCAAATCATTTTATCAAATTACTCACTTCCTTGCTGCTATGGCTAAAAGCCTAAAATAGGTGCTTTCCAAAAAACTATGGATGCTTGGAAAAAATCTATCAAAGCATAATAGTAAGCAATATCATAGTTAAGGAAGTGATTAGTATGAAAAAATTCCTTGAAGAAATGTGGTCTCATGGTGATGGAATGCCATTCCATCACCATGAGACCACATTTCTCTAAGACATTTTTTCAAACAACTCACTGCTTGAAGAATATAAACCAACCCATTAGCCAAAATTCCCCTCCAAATTCTTTTCAAGGTTCTAATCCTCAATTTACCAATCCATGGAACCTTCCACCTTTTATTCCACTTGTTCATGTCCACACCCCTCCCTCTTCATGTCATGGTCGCCCTCCATCTCATAACCAAGGCCACACTCTACCATCCACCCCATCCCAACATAATACCATAGAGAAGGCAATGAACTGTTTGAAAAAATTCCTCAAATAAATGTGGTCTTATTGTGATGGAATTCCATGACACATTTGTTTGTAATGACATTCCATCACTATGAGACCCCATTTCTTTGAGGCATTTTTTCAAACAGTTCACTGCCTTCTCTATGCCACCATAGTTATCGTACATGTCTACGAAAGCATTTTATCAAACGGTTCACTGGCTTGCTGCTATGGGTAAAAGCCTAAAAACACGTGCTTTCAAACAAGATATGGATAGGACAAATACTAAGCATGATAGTAAAAAATATATAGTTTAATAAGTACTCAAAATTTTGTTCATTGTCTCATACATTATAAGCCATGACGTGGATCGCTATTGTAGTTTTTGTGATTAAATAATTTTTTATTTTATTTTCAGATGTTGCAAGCAGATACACCTCTGAATGTTCAAAGGGAAATGGAGATTAGTGTTTCATCTACTCCTCGATGGCTCTGACATGGGAGGTATGAGGAAAATTACTAAATGTCAATTTACATTTGTTGTTATAGATGTTCATTAGTGAAAAATAAAACCATTATTGATTCGTAGTTTAATTTCTATTTGGATGGTTTATACAGGGCTTCAACACACCTCAATATGGGGGTTTGAATATTCCCCTCATGGAGAGAGATCATCAGATGACGGTAAGTGATTATTTTGTTAAATATATCATTTTTTTAATGTAATTTCTACATATTAATGTATTTACTTCTTATTGTAACAGATAAGACTTGACCAAGAACTAAACCATAGGAGGAGCAGCAGGAGCACTCATCGACCGTAGAATAAACGAGTGACACACGTAGCGCCATCCAATCGACCAACAAAGGGCAAGAGTTTATTTCGAGAGCATGGAGATCAATGACTTTTGATTTCAGAGCCCTTTGTTGTATGCCTATATGCCATTTTTGTACATATTTTTTATTGGATATATTTGACATTGTATGCCTATATGGTATTCTCGTAAGCCTATATGGCTATTTTGTACCTATATTTTATACTTATATCGACATATGTTGATGTATGCCTACATGGCTATTTGGTTGATACAAATCTTTTTTATCGATGGTGTCCATATTTGCATTATAAATCCATGGTTCAATAGATATGAGTTACATGTATTCAAGTGTATACTTTACAACTTATGTGTGTTCCAATGTATACTTTGTGACTTACGTGTTTTCATGCGTATACCTTGTATTCATGCATATACTTTGTATTAATTTGCATATACTATGTATTCATGTGTATACTTTAACGCTTACGTGTTTTTGAGTACTTGTGCTTCCCTTATTCACATGTACATGCTTGAATTATTCACGTGTATACTTATTAATTGGTTAGCCCTAGTATTGATCATTGTTGTCCTTCATGGTTTGTCTTGAATATTAATTGATTGATACTAAACAACTTTATTAGTCGATGCTAAACAACTTCAATATTTCTAGGAATACTAGTAGAGTTACAAATTCTAAAATTGCACAAATTGAAAAGAAAAGATTAACTATAAATAAATGCACTAATTATTAACTTGATAATTGATTAATAATGAGTATAAAATATATCAAGAGATGAGCCTTCTAGAATGAAAACTTCCAACTAGAAAATAGACAAAACATTCCCAATACTTTGAAAGTAATAATCCACTGAACATTGCAATGGGAGAGAAGGCTTATTTAAGATCCTTGAGAAATGTATTTCCTAATGCTCCCTTGTTCTTACATATCTCAATTCAATTTAATCCAAAGAGTTCCATGAAATGCTTTATCTAAAAACAAAAAACACATTTTCAATTGGTATTCCATGAAATGTTTCATAAAAAGATTCCAATATATTTAATCTTTTGATTGAGCATCACTTGTTTCTCTTAGACTCCAATTTTCAAGCATAGAAAATCATTTCAAATGAAAATGACAAAATGCTTCACAACCAAAGTTGTTAATTGAGGAAAAATAAAATGTTTCCAAGTTCCACCATTGTATGCATTTACAATTGGTTGTATATTGTTGTAAGGGCAAGGAGGATAATTAAAAAATGTCTTGCGCTTACTAGACTTGAGGATGATCATATGCTTTTTGTGTGGAAAACTCAGAATTCTCAATTGTCGTATGTATGTTTCTCTTTTCGATTATTTTGCATGCCATCATAAGGGATCAAGTTGGTTGAATGTAGCTTGGAGTGATTCCGCGTGTTTGGGTGTGAAAGAGGACCATTCCTAGCGTAAACATACCTATTGGGATGTGTTGGAGTAGTTTGTTTGGTCACCCGAGTTGCAAAATGAAAGTTGCACCACTTTGCAACTTTACACTGCTTGCATTTGACACTTTTTCTATCAAGTGAAAACTGGACACCACATAAATTTTTTTTGAGATAACAAAAATTGAGAGAGGTTATTGTAGAGGGGCTCAATGCGATCTTGTAGGCTCAGATGGAGAGTTCACAAGTGTCACGATTTTTGAGTAATAGCCTGTCAAAGATTGTTGCCCTTTTGCACTTTAGACCCTTAATGGATCAAGTTGGTTGAACGTAGCTCAGAGCGATTCCGTGTTTTTGGGTGTGAAAGGGGACCATGCTTAGTGTAAAAATACCCATCTGGACATGTTGGAATAGTTTTTTTGGTCACACAAGTTGTAGAACAAAAGTTGCACCACTTTGCAACTTTCAACTACGTGTATTTGACAACTTTTTCACCAAGTGAAAATTTGTCACCACGGAAAAATGCCTCTGAGATAGTGAAAACTGAGAGAGGTTAGTGTAGAGGGGCCCAACACAATCCCATAGGCTTAGAGGAGAATTTTCTATGTGTCATAGTGTCCGAGTAATAGTTCGTCGAAGATTACAACTGTTTTGCACTTTGGACTCTTAAGGGATTCTGCTGGTTGCATGTAGCTCAGAGTGATTCAGCATGTTTGGGTGTGAAAGAGGACCATGCCTAGTGTAAAAATACTCACCTAGATGCGTTGGAATAGTTTGTTTAGTCACACGAGTTGCAAAACAAAAGTTTCACCACTTTGCAACTTTCAACTACTTGCATTTGACAACTTTTTCTTGAAGTGAAAATTCACCACCATGGGAAAATACCTTCGAGATAGAGAAAAATGAGAGAGGTTATTGTCAAGGGGCCTAATGTGATCCCATAGGCTTAGATGGGAAGTTTATAAGTATCACGATATTCAAGTAACATGTTGAAGTTTGTAGCCATTTTGCACTTTGAACTCTTAAGGGATTCTGCCAGTTGAATGTAGCTCGAAGCGATTCAGTGTGTTTAGGTGTGAAAGAGGACCATGCATAGCATAAAAATACCCACCTAGATGCATTATAATAGTTCATTTGATCACACGAGTTGTAGAACGAAAGTTGCACCACTTTGCAACTTTCAACTACTCGCTTTTGACAACTTTTTCCCCAAGCAAAAATTCTCCACCACGGGAAAATTCTTTCGAGATAGTGAAAACCAAGAGAGGTTATTGTAGAGGGGCCCAACATGATCCTATAGGCTCAAACGGGAAATTTATAAGCATTACGGTATCCGAGTAGCATCATGCTAAAATTTGTAGCTATTTTGCACTTTGGACTCTTAAGGGATTCTATCGGTTGAATGTAGCTCAGAGCGATTCAACTTGTTTGGGTGCAAAAAAGTACTATTCCTAGCACAAATGTACCCACTTGGATGCATTGGAACAATTCATTTGGTCACACAAGTTGCAAAGCGAAAGTTGCACCACTTTGCAATTTTCAACTACTTGCATTTGACAACTTTTTCCCCAAGTGAAAATTCGCCACCACGGGAAAATGCCTCTGAGATAGCAAAAACTGTGAGAGGTTATTGTAGAGGGGCCCAACGCAATCCCATAGGTTTAGATGAGAAGTTTCTAAGAATCATGGTATCTGAGTAACATGATGCTGAAGTTTGCAACTATTTTGCACTTTGGACTCTTAAGGGATTCTACCAATTAAATGTAGCTCAGAGTGATTCAGCGTGTTTGGGTGTGAAAGAGGACCATGCCTAGCGTAAAACCACCCATCTGGATGTGTTGGAATAGTTTTTTTGGTCACACGAGTTGCAAAAAAAAATTTGCACCACTTTGCAACTTTTCACTGTTTGCATTTGACACTTTTTCCATCAAGTGAAAACTGGACACCATGGGAAAACCACTCCGATATAACAAAACTTGAGAGAGGTTATTGTAGAGGGCCCTAATGCAGAAAGAGAGTTCATAAGCACCATGGTTTCTGAGAAATAGCCCGTCAAAGATTGCTACCCTTTTGCATTTTGGACCCTTAAGGGATGAAGTTGGTTGAACGTAGGTTAGAATGATTCTGCGTGTTTGGGTGCAAAAGAGGACCATGCCTAGCATAAATGTACCCATCTGAATGTGTTGGAATAGTTCATTTAGTCACACGAATTGTAGAATGAAAATTGCACCGCTTTGCATTTTTACACTACTTGCATTTGACACTTTTTCCATCAAGTGAAAATAAGACACCACGGGAAAATGACTCCAAGATAACAAAAAACGAGAGAGGTTATTGTAGAGGGGCCCAACATGATCCCATAGGCTTAGAAAAATTTTTCTTAAGTGTCACAATTTTTGAGTAATATCCCATCAAAGATTGCTGCCCTTTTGCACTTTGGACTCTTAAGGGATTGATCTGGTTGAACGTAGTTCAGAGTGATTCCACGTGTTTGAATGTGAAAGAGGACCTGCCTAGCATAAACATACCCATCAAGTGAAAATAGGAAACCATGGAAAAATGACTCTAAGATAACAAAAATTGAGAGAGGTTATTGTAGAGGGGCCCAACACGATCCCATAGGCTTAGAAGAAAATTTCTTAAGTGTCACGATTTTCGAGTAATATCCCATCAAAGATTACTGCCCTTTTGCACTTTGGACTCTTAAGGGATTGATCTGGTTGAACGTAGTTCAGAGTGATTCCACGTGTTTGAGTGTGAAAGAGGACCATGCCTAGCATAAACATACCCATTTAGACAAGTTGGAATAGTTTATTTGGTCACATGAGTTGCAGAACGAAAGTTGCATCACTTTGCAATTTACATTGCTTGCAATTGACACTTTTTCCATCAAGTCAAAATTAGATACCATGGAGAAACGACTCTAAGATAACAAAAACTGAGTGAGGTTATTTTAGAGGTGCCATACGTGATCTCGATGCCTTAGACATAATACCCATAACTAACACGGTATCTGAGTAATAGGCCATCAAATATTGTTGCCCTTTTTTAATTTGGACTCTTAAGGTATTGCGTTGCTTGAATTACAAATGTTTGAGGGAAGCAATAAATTTCAATATTTGAGTAAATTTCAATACAAGTGTTTATTTCAATAGACTGTATGCTATATTGATATTGATATATAATCATTAGGTTGATTTGTTTTAATAAATAAATTTTTTATAGTAAGTTAGTCAATTGGTGCTAGTTATAATAGGGAGAGAATAAAAGAAGAAAAATAATGATTAGTAACCATCAATGGTTATTATACTCACTATATTAATAATATGATATTTACAATAAAATGAGATTTATTTGGCTGTCCTAGTTCTTTTGTTTGTGCTACAATTGTTTAATATGCTTCTTACATTGTTCTGAAACCCAAGTGCTTGTACTTGTAGACACAGTGCCTTAGGTACTCCGTTCTCACAAATCTTTTACAATGTCACTCATACATTCAAGATTCTCTTATAATATCTACATCATAGGTGCTAATGATGAGGTTAAATTCAAATGAATAACTTGAGATTCCCTCGCTAAGCTTCACACTCTTTTATAACGACTTCAAATCAGGATTGAGATTTGTCAAGATCATCAAAATAAGGATATTGCATTGATTTTTTGGCTAAGATTCTCTTTTGATGGCTCATAAATCAACATTTTATACAAGGAGAGACCAATCAATTTTTAGTAGTTTACTTACAAATACACAAAGTAAAAGAAGAAAAAGAAAGAGCATCCAAAATGGAAATGAAATTAAAATAGATGGAAGGAACTTACAGACAACAAATCCACACCATTTGGTTCCAACTCAGGAACAACAAGGCATAAATCTTGATGCTTCCATTGAGGATAGGAATTCCAGTCTCTTAGCTTAGTCACTCCTGATCATACATCTTCACTGGGAGTTCTAAGATACCTATTGCACACAACACCTCTCATGAATAGAATAACTTGAAATTCAAGATGCTCTTATAATGTCTACATCATAGGTGCTCATGTTAAGGTTAACTTCAAATGAATAACTTGAAATTCCCTCACCAAGCTTCACACACACTTTTATAATGGCTTAAAATCGTAATTCACATTTGTCAAGATCATCAAAATAAGGATGTTGCATTGCTTTTTTGGCTAAGATTCTCTTGGATGGCTCATAAATCAACATTTTTTGCAAGGGGACACCAATCAATTTTTAGTAGGTTACTTATAAATAGGAAGAGTAAAAGAAGATGATAGCATTGAAATCATACAAATTAATGTGCATACAAGCATAAATTAATAGAACCAATGTGCATACTTACAAATTAATCCAATGAACCATCCACATTGACAAGCTAGTGGAGCATTGGCAAGCTAGCTTAGTCACTAGCTTGCCAATGCGGTAGGGTTGACAAGGTAGGGGCAACATATGCCTCATAGAATTGGGGACTTATGGTGACATACGTTTCCAATTCTATGAGGCATATGCTACCCCTACCTTGTCAACCCTACCGCATTGGAAAACTAGTGAGTGAGCTCACTATCTTGCCAAGCTCACTAGCTTGTCAATGCTACCACATTTTGCATACATTTATATGAAAACATTATTGTCAAACAATTCAAATGCGTTTTCCATACTTCCATTTTGAGCCATGATTGCA